>MNCI01031397.1:119519-129901 GCA_015680685.1 Gnetum montanum
CAAAAATCCAATGCTGTTCTAGGGGGTCCCACTGGAAAGACATGCACTCATGCCTGAAGGTTGGCGGCTTCTCTGGATTTAGTATTCAAGAAAAAAAAAGAAAAGAAAAGATGGAAGTGCTACAAAACAAAAATCACTCCTCCCTTGAAAAAACACCAAGTGATCATACGCCTTATTGTTATGGTACTCTCATAGTTGTTGATCATGGGATGAAACAATGTGATGTCACTAATTAGAGGAATGGACTTGGTCTTGATCTTGGAATGACAGGTTAATGACACATTAATCATGCTTTACACGTTAATCATGCTTTACCTCATGTCCCAATCTCTACAATCCCTTCTATAGTTCGTCTCATCTCACTGTTCGTGTAATTGTAGCTCGTGTTGTGTGTAATGTAGAATTCTTATCTCATTTCGGTGATAATTACATGTGTGTGTTTTGTGGAATTAGTGCGGATTACATTTAACCCTTCTAGTGCCCACGGACACTTTTAAGTGTGGTTACACAAGGGCATTATAGGTTGAAACCTGATTTGGGGAGGACCCGCTTGTGTAATCTTTTGTAATCTTCACTTATGACACAGCTCACACCCACCATTTCTTACCCTCAGCCTATTTTTAATAACATTCTTTCCCTATTATTATTATCCCTCTGAATCAACATTCCTATGTACCATCACATAGCCCTTTTTCTCTACCACCCAAGATCCTTATTGATAAAACCCACAAATCATTATTCATGCTTTCCAAACCATCTAATTACCCTAGAACCCTTCAACATGTGTCACATGTCCTAATTTCCATTTTTGATTCTAGGAAAAACCTTCAAAATTCGGTATTTTCCCTTGGGCCTAAACATCGATAGGCTATGATATCGTGTACGTGATGTATCGTACGCGATATCGCGTTCCATAAACCTATAAATAGGCGACCCCCCGCAACACTTAGCATAATTTTTCATAATTCACGCGGGGGAGTTTTTCAAATTTTTCTCTACAACTTGCGAGTGTGACACCCTTGCTTTTCTACCTATATCTCGCTCGTTGGTACTCTGATTTTAATTCCGTCTGAACCTGCTTGAACTCGGAGTGTTTAGCTTAATCGTGGGGGAGGGGGACACCTGCTGAATAGTGCCTAACATTTTTGGAATTTATCATCGCCCAAAGGACATTATCAAGGGTAATTAGCTATAACATTAAGAATAAATTGTGTTGAAAATAATTCTATCCCTAGGTATACTAGGAAACTAAAATTGAAAAACCACCTAAATAAAAAAGACCCACTACTATAATCTTTCAGGAAACATCACACGAAGATTAAAAAAATTAATTAATTAAGGCAAGAAGTAAGGTATAACTTAACTTCAAAAGCAACCTTACTAACGCTTGGCCCCATGTTATTGCAGATGGCCTCGAAACATGGACAACAGAAAGGTCCTGCTCAAGGTGGAAGCAAAAGACCTAGGAGAGGTGAAGGACAAGTCCCTACCAGACAACATGCAAAATAGGAGGAAAAATTGTTTAGTATTCATCAAGAAGACCCTCCTATCGTACAGTCCAGGCAAGTAGAAGGAGGAGTTGCTGCAATGTTTGAACAAGGACAACATCTCATGTTGCCCCAAGATTATGTTCAAGCCTTCCACGAAAAGTCCACATTTGCTATGATGATTGTGGAATTAAATTTTGAATCTTTCTAGAGTTCACTCCTGAGGCTGTTAGGGATCACCTCAAAGGGTCTCCCTTATGGCCTACCCTCTCTAAAAGCGGTGCCTGGTACATAGGGGAGACGTACCAATTCTGGCACAATAGAGAGCAAGGCACCACCATCAATATTTTTGGCATGATAGTTGATTTCTCCACGTAGGCCATTTTAGAAGTATTAAACCTTCCGAAGATAGGGCCCAAGGTTGCTTAGTTATCCACCTGTTCAAACCCTGATGTGCGACGGGATTGTTTGGAAAGGGCGTATGGTAGAGATAAGACATTTGGTAAGTTGACGACAAAAGAGAGGATCTATTTCAAAATTGAAACGTATCACCTCTTCCCCATGAAGGGCTTAAAAAGAATATCAACATATGTGGCAAGAGGATGTGCAGTGCTGATGGAAAAAGTTAATGCTAACCTGCCTCATCTATACTTAACAAAGATCTTGAGGTGGTTCGAGGAACGGAAGACAAGGAAGATGGCGTTGCCCTTCCCTTGTCTCATCAGAAAGCTTTGCCGACGTGCAGGTATCCAGGGATACACTAATGATGTTCTTCGAAAAGCCCAAAATGCTTCATATCCGGAACTGTTAAAGCCACTAGCCACAAGGAAAATTACTGGTGAGACACTGGGACTAGAAGAAGAAGAAGAACAGATGACTGGACCAACTGCAACTTAACTTGCAAGACCTAGCCAACCTCCAAGTACAGGACCCAGCCAACAACAAAAAGTAGGGCCTAGCATGGGCTAGGATCAGCCACCACCGCCACAAGACTATAGACCATCGATGAGAAATCTCAGGGCCATCACCAAGATGGTCAGTTAGGAAAGTCGTGATGACGCAAATCTCTTCTGCGTCATTGATGATGCCATATAGCCCACAGTTTCTTTGGATCATATAAGGGGTGAAGTGTCTATTCATACAGGAGGAGAGGAAAGTACTTGGTCACAATAGATTTCAGGAAACATGACATCTTTCCAAGTGCAATTACAAACTGGTGAAGGGGCCACTATGGTGGTCATGCAACACCAGGATGCCATGGGAGCTACAGAAGTGGTCGTAGACCACATCAAAGAATCATTCAATGTACGTATTATGCCACCAGCAAATCTCATAGGAGCATGAGATGCTCAAACTTTGGCTGGAACTTCAATGACTCCTGCGGAAGATGAGGATGCACTTGATCGATTGCTCCAAATAGGACAAGTAATGACGTCCTTGTTTGACATCCCTCAGGATGTTACAGCAATTTAGTTAGACCTCATTTCCATGAAGGGGAAGCTGGTTTTAATATAAGTGAGGGCCGAGCATGTTGAAGTAGAGGTGCAGAAATTACAAGAGCAGCTCGTGGCCCTACAAGTAGCATAGCGGGATCCTTTGCAATTTGTTCCTGCACACTAGCTGGATAGCTTTAGAACTAAGCAACTAACCAAGCTACTAATAGAGAATAAAAAGGTGGTTGAAGAAAAATAGAAGGTTGTTTGGGATGCCTTTGCAGCACAGGCGCAAACTCATGCACATCTCAAAGCACTCAATGCCTTACAAGAAGAAAATAAGTAGCTTGTTGTTGACAACCTTCGGTTGACTACTGTGGAGAAGCAAAAGAGTGTTCTCGAGGAACACTTCCATAAATTGCGAGAACAATTCATCCGGGTCAACCAAGACATGAACCATTTAGCTAGGGAGAATCGAACCCTCTCAATGGAGGAGGTACACGCTATTTGCCAAAAGTCAGCTATCGAAATTAGCGCATGGAAAAATGAGGCTAAACGACATGAAAAGCTAAAGGAGCACTTTTGAGACCAGGTGGGGATGTACAAACAGATCCTTGAGAAGGAGATCCATATGGCCAAGGCCCACATCAATGCTATTAGTACTCAACACACTGACTAGTGGGCCATATTGGACACATATGCCTTTGCCCACCAAGCGGTATGCCAACCTTGCCATGTTAACAGCAGGGTGCCCGAGAATAGAGCTCAAGTAACAGGTAGCTACCACCTATGTCAAATATGAAGCAGAATTTGTAGAACGCAAGAAGTTATTGGAAAAATTAGAGATAGAAAATTCTGAACTTAAGGTGGTGAAAGCGAGCTACCAAGGACAAAAGGGTGTCGCAACAGATCTGGCTCGATAGCTTGCAGATTTCCATGAATACAAAGATAAAGCCAGAGCCTACGAAGAGGAACGTCAGGTGTTTGCGGCTTGGTATGTCAAGGCCAATTAGATGTTTCCCCAACTACCTTGCACATGGGAGGTGCCAACTCCATCAAACATTGAAACATTAGCATGGATGGCACAGGATCCCTGGACCGAAGAGCAGAAACTCTAGGTCATACTTCAACGCCATCAAGTCCCAAGACCTGGAGCACAAGATAAGGGGAAAGTAGCTATGGAGGAGCCACCGCCACTAGGAACTACATGAGTTCCAACAATTTTGTAGCTGAAGAACATTTTTTGTGTTATGTCTCAATTTTTTTTTGATTCCACACTGCGGCATAAACCCATGTTCACCATCCAATAATCCCATACCTATCCACTGTGTAATCATTGTAACTCGAGGACGAGTTTTCACTCAGTCATGGGGGTATGATGAGTCGTCATTTCGTGCACCGCGATATCACATACGCGATATCGTAGCCTCACCGTGATATCATGTACATGATATCGTAGTCTGTCTCCTCATCTATAAATAAGAGTCAGTTAGGAGTTAAAAAGTTTTAATTTAGAAGTTTAGAACTTGATTTTAGTTCTTGTTTTTCCTCTCAACCCTTTTCCTCCCAGTGTATGCCCGCAGTGTGGTGATTGTAATTGTACGACATCCTTTATTCGAGTGTGATGTACTTGGACATGCACATGACTAGAAATAAAGATCGAGATTACTTCATCATTGCAGCATTCACTTAGATTAATCATTTATTTACTTGTTATTTACTACTTTCCTAATTAATCTCTCTCATCCTTAAACTCCTATTAAACGCGGAATGAATATGACTTGATTACGAGCATTTAAGTGTGACTACTTGGTAACCCAGTAGCGTACCTAGGATCTGCACTTAGTAATCCCAATGGTAGTCATGCACAAAGTCCAAGATGTGTACAGATAATAAAGGAACAGATGCTCATTGCACTTAGGCTAGCTTAAATTCTCTCTCACCCTTCTCTCTTAGCTTAGTTAATATTATCTTCTATTGCTAATGAAGTGCTATATAGTTGATGCGTCGACTAGGCCACGTATACGGGACCCCATATACGTGGTCGCATTGACACGGCCCCATCGACGTAGCCTTCCTGCATCGACGTGGCCCCATTTACGCAGCTGCCTATCTCGATCTAGAAATAAGAGGGCCTTCCACCTCATTTGGGGAGGCTTGGAGTAGTTGTAGCAAAGCCCTTGCATTTTGTTTCCATAGGAGTTAGATTATTTTCCCAAGTGCATGCCCACAGTGTGATGCTTGTAATTGTATAGCACCTTTATTCGAGTGTGACGTACTTGGACACGCACATGACCTAAAATAAAGATCGAGATTACTTCATCATTGCAGCATTCACTTAGTTTTTATTCTCTAGTTTAATTGTTAATTGTTATTGTTATTTATTTATTTCTTAATTAATATTTATTTCTTTCTTAGTTAATATTTATTTATCATCATTTACTATTCCTGTTGTTAAATGCGGAATGAGTACGACTTAATCACGAGTATTTAAGTGTGACTACTTGGTAACCTAGTAGCATACCTAGGATATATGCTTAGTAATCACAGTAGTAGTCGTGCACGAGGTCCAAGATGTGTACGAATGATTAAGGAACGAATGCTCATTGCACTTAGGTTAGCTTAGATTTCATTTCCTATTACTCATTAGTTTAATCAAGATTATTTCCCATTGTCTCTAGGAGTAGCATTAGTTTAGGATCACATCATATGCCTCACTCTAGACTAAACAATACGTGACAAAGCAAATACTAGTCCAAGTGGGAAGACAACGAACTGCGATCAACGTGTAATGATCTAGATACCACAACTAGCCTATCCACAGAGTTCGATTGGATCATGCGTGAACGCTCGTATTCGTATGGTTGGGCGTAGGGATACCTAGCCACTCATCATTGGCACCGTTGCCAGGGATGGTGCTAGTTATTTAGATTAGTTACATCATACAAGATCATTGTAACAAGTATTAACTATATATCCTTTAGAAAAGAAATTAAATTAAAATTTAATTAAGTCACACACGGTTTACAACCATGTCTCTCCTACAAGACTATAATAATGCCACATCTAGTGAGGCAATTCATTGGAGAACCAACGAATATTATGATAATGAATATTGGAGTACGCAACCCGAGGTGGGGATTTCTTATAAACATAAACGAAGACAACATCATCCCAATGCACCAAAGCATAACTTACCCAATGACGATGAACCCCTACTGGCCACTACAAGCCTAACGGAAATACAAGAGGCTGTTCGAATAGCCCGTAGGCATCGTAAGGAAAGTTGTCTACCCGTGCTTGATTTAAACAACTTTCCCAAGTTTTCAAGAGGCTATGATTTAGATCTGCAACAACATTTACAAGCCTTCTGGAATGCCTGTACATGGAACAACATTGATAAGTGGTGGCAAAAACTTAAGCTCTTTCCTCTAACACTCGTTGGCCAAGCAAAAGTATGGTATAGGTCATTAAAACCGAAATCAATTCGATGTTGGCCAACAATGGTAGAACATTTCAATGAAAGATATCAAACCTATACGAGAGTGTCAGCGTTGAGGAGATAAATCCAAGAATGGAAAAAAGTGCAACATGAACCCTTGGACATGGTCTTAGAAAGATATTATGCACTGTTAAACAATTGCCCAGGCCATGGGTTCTCCGAGGAGAGGCTAATGTACCATCTCATAGATGGACTCCGTAATGAAACAAGAGAGAACCTCGAGATGTATGCCCAAGGTCAACTATATGAGCTACGAATCCATCAACTCCAAGAGCTTATTAAGAAGATAGCAAAAGAAGAAGGAGAAATAATTAAATGGGAGAATGTTGAAAGTTCTCAATAAGACCAAAATCTTAACTCAACAAGGATCCATGATCATGAAGAGGAGAAATGAACTCACTTCGAGAAGGTAGAATCATCTTTGCCAATCCTACAATCACTAGATGAAATTGAGACAAAGATAAATAAGATGATAGACTGGCTACATGAAAGATGTGGAGAATATGACAACATTATTAGAGGAAAAACTATGCTAAATCAAGAAACAGGATAGGACACCATGCGAAAATAAAAACAAAGGGTAGAAGAGAATAAGGATAAGAACTCAACTGCCAATCATATGTATCAATGTAATATTTGCTTGTACGATTACCCCAAAGGTCAATGTCCAATCTTGTCACATTTACATGAGCATTGGGGAGGAATGTTACATCCAGAGTTCGTACAAAATACTATGTCCAACCACAGTGGCAAAAACCTCAGTCGTGGGGGAGGCCACCGCCAACTAGACCATACCCTTCATATGTCACAGCACCAAATGCTTATTATGTTCAACACCCTGTTTCTCCAACGGGATTAGCATCCTCTACCTCATCTCATCGTTATCATTCTCCTGAGTGCTATCCACCCATGTCCTCTTGAACAAGATCACCACCTCATGTGCCTTACACTTTTGCTCAACCTCAATATTCTCATACTTCATCCCCTTCTACATCACCGCCAGCTATGCCAAAATATTTTTCACCACAGCATCAACCCACAAACGTTACTTGTGCTGCTACTGTCAACAGCAGTGGAGGTCCTTCAAAACATTGAAGGCGTCCCTTCTTTAGATGTGACCATCTAAGGGGACACCACAGTTCAAAAACCACTGCATTCGCCCACTCAGCACAAACCCAACACTGTGGTGCATCTTCCTCTTCGAACCCAATGCCTCATGTTAGTTCATCAAGGCCACCAATTAACACTCCAACAATCATACGGCCCAATGAACACAGCCATGGAGGGCAATGTCCTAATCCTTGCATACCATCTAACGATCACAAGTACCATAGTGGGTCAACTCCTTATAAATTAACCACATCTTATAACTTGCCCTACTATGTCAACTCTAATCAAGTGTGTGAACCCCAATGGGGTAAGTGTGACTGGGTCCCAATATTTTCAACATGCAAGGATCCCCACCTTCCATTTATTAATTCTAGCCATGCTCAACCATTTAGTTATGGGGAGTATCCTCCATTCTAACAACACAGAATTAATAAATGTTTTTTTGTTTCTTTAGTTTTTCAACTTTTTGTTTTCCAGTTTTTCACCCTTCTAATTTATTATTTATATTTTTGCCTTTTTATCTTTTTATGAGTAATCTCATCCATGAATAAAACACTCATGTGGCTTGTTGGTTGAGGTGTTATTCTACTATCGAGTCTCGAGTGAGCAATTATTTGGACAGTGAGCCCATTACACCCACTCATCCATTCTACAAATAAGAGGTTTTGTTCTTGGGTACAGTGATGTTTTTGACATTCTTAAAAATTAAAATTAATTTTATGTTCATTGTACCTAGAATGAAGAAGGATGGACCAAGAGGGAATGATTAGGGTGTGACATCAAGGGGACTTGCAGATTCTCTTTGGTGACGTCTATGGAAGTTATCATGCAATGTGGTTGTACTAAGATCCTTGTAGATCTAATGAAAAATGGGAGTAAGAGTAATCAAAAGGGCACTCAAAAATCAAATACTATTCTAGGGGGTCCCACTGGAAAGACATGCACCCATGCCTGAAGATTGGTGATTTCTCTAGATTCAGTGAAGTGAAAAAAAAGAAAGAAAGAGAAAAATCCAAAGAAAAAGAAAGTGCCACAAAATAAAAATCACTCCTCCCTTGAACAAAATGCCAAGTGATCGTACATCTTGTTGTTATGGTACTCTCATAGTTGCTCATCATGGGATGAAACAATGTGATGTCACTAATTAGAGGAATGGACTTGGTCCTGATCTTGGAATGACGGGTTAATGACACCTTAATCATGCTTTACACGCAGGATTCATTATGCCCTAAGTTAGTTACCTCATGTCCCAATCTCTGTAATCCCTTCTCTGATTCATTCCATCTCGCTGTTCATGTATTTGTGACTTGTGTCTTGTATACCATTGAATTCATATCTCATCACGGTGGTATCAACATGTGTGTGTTTTTTTGCATTGGTATAGATTACATTTAACCATTCTAATGCCTACGAACATCTTAAGGTGTGGTTACGCAAGGGAATATAGGTTGGAACCTACTTTGGGGAGGACCCACTTGCGTAAATTTTGTAATTTATACTTGTTGCATACCACCACATCATCTTATACCCTTTGAGTATTTCATTGTCAAATCTATTGTTTCCTTTATCATCATTTTATCAAACGTTCCTCAAAACTAGGTCCAACATTAAACTTTTAGGGAAACTTCCTTGAAAATATTTCTAACTCTAAAATCACACTAAGCAAAGAATTCAACATTTATTAAAGGCAATGAGTAAGGTATGAAATCATTGAACTTTTTTCAATAACCTTACTAATAATTGATCTTTGTGTGATTATAGATGGCCCCTAAAAGAAGACAACAAGGAGGACCTTCTCAAGGTGCAACCGAATGACCTGGGGGAGGCAGTGGCCAAGGACCTCATGTAGAACATGGAGAGCAGAAGGCAATCATTCAGCATCCATCATGAAACTCTTGTTACTACATAATCTATCCAAGTAAAGGGAGGAGAGGTCAAGGCCCGAGCCTATGAACAGGAATGACAGCTATTTGCAGCATGGCATGTCAAGGCCAATCAAGTGTTCCTGCAGCTGTCGTGTCCATGAAAAGTGCCAACTCCATCAAACATTGGAACATTAGCATGGATGACTCATAATCCTCAAATAGAAGAGGAGAAACATTAGGTGTTTCTTCAATGGTATTAATCTCAGAAGCCTGATGCACAGGACAAAGGAAAGGCACACATGGAGGAGCCACCACTATCGGGAATCCCATGAGTTTCACAAATTTTTTCATTTTGTGTTTGTGTCCCAATTTTTTCATATCCACTACAGCATGAATAAAGTTCTAGTCAGTCAATAATCCCATACCTATCCACTGTGTATTTAATTAAGCTTATTCCTCACTTTCTTTGACTCAAGGACAAGTTTTTACTCAGTCGTGGGGGTATGATGAAGCGCTATATAGTTGATGCATCGAGTAGGCTGCGTATATGGGACCCCTTATACCGGCTGCGTCGACGCGGCCCTATCAACACAGCCTTCCTACATCGATGTGGCCTCATTTACACAGCCACCTATCCCAGCCTATAAATAAGAGGGCCTTCCACCTCATTTGGGGAGGCTTGGAGTAGTTGTAGTGAAACCCTTGCATTTTGTTTCCATAGGAGTTAGATTATTTTCCCAAGTGCATGCCTACAGTGTGATGCTTGTAATTGTACGACACCTTTATTTGAGTGTGACATACTTGGACGTGCACATGACCGAAAATAAAGTTCAAGATTACTTCATCATTGCAGCATTCACTTAGTTTTTATTGTCTAGTTTAATTGTTAATTGTTATTGTTATTTATTGCTTTCTTAGTTAATATTTATTACTTTCTTAGTTAATATTTATTTATCATCATTTACTATTCTTGTTGTTAAATGCA
>MNCI01031397.1:129961-141045 GCA_015680685.1 Gnetum montanum
CTCATCGCACTTAGGTTATCTTAGATTTCATTTCCTATTACTCATTAGTTTAATCAAGATTATTTCCCATTGTCTCTAGGAGTAGCATTAGTTTAGGATCACATCATACACCTCACTCTAGAGTAAACCATACATGACAAAGCAAATACTATTCCAAGTGGGAAGACAGCGAACTGCGATCAATGTGTAACGATCTAGATATCACAACTAGCCTGTCCACGAAGTTCGACCGGATCGTGCGTGAATGCTCGTATTCGTATGGTTGGGCGTAGGTATATCTAGCCGCTCATCAATTGCCTTCAGGAGTAGCATTAGGTTAGAAACACATCATACACCTCACTCTGGACTAAACCATACGTGACAAAAATAATACTAGTCTAGGTGGGAAGACAACAAACTGCAACCTAAGGCTAACTGTCTAGATGCCACAACTAGTCCATCTGCAGAGTTCGATTGGATCACGCATGTAACACTCGTATTCGTATGGTTGAGTGTAGGGGTACCTCACCACTCATTAGGCATTGTGTTACAAGATTAAGAGGTGTAATATTAGAATTCATGCATTTTTAGAAACATGGATTCTGCTGCTATTAGTCCCAGTAGAGAAGGTGAAGAACACTTTCTTGAAGATCAACAACAACCATCTACTATAACAAGTAGTGCAACAACTATCTACTATAACAAGTAATGCAATCTCTGATTATATGTGAAGGTGCAAGGGTAATGCTTATAGTTAACCTTTGGCCTGAAGCAGGATTGGTGAATGGTGTACTTGGCATGAATCACAGTATTATATATCTTTAAGGTAAATAGCCACCTACATTACCATTATACGTTATTGTTGATTTTGACTCCTACATCAAATCTGCCTTTGATAATGGTAATCCTCATCATGTGCCAATTGTACCTGTGATCCAAAAAGCATCTCGATAATCACCATTACGATTGGCATGGGCCATGACTATTCATAAATATCAAGGAATAACACTAAATAAGGTTACTATTCACATTGTTTCAAGTGAAGTTATGGGTCTAATGTTTGTTGCATTATCTGGAGTCAAGACCATTGATTCTTTAAAGATTCACCCTCCTTTTCATGTGCAAAGATATAGAAAGATTTCAGATGCTAAACATCTCCAAAGTAGAATTGCACAAGAAGTTTGTTTTGCTTAGTTAGACAATTAAGCATATTGAGTTCACACTTATTATAGTATTTTGCCTTTTACTCAATCCTATTATACAACTTTGTAATGTTTGTTGCTATAATTGTGCAATGTATTCCTTCATCAACATATATGAAATATATAAACTTTTATTTTAACCAATTTATGTTTACCAGTATATATTATTTGGAATGCAAATAATGATGATAACTTAAAAAATAAAAATATAATTAAATTCTACTCATAGCCCACGAAACTGCTACACAAGAGAACTTACGGATCTAACGTTTGTTGCATTATCTAGAGTCAAGACCATTGATTCTTTAAAGATTCATCCTCCTTTCCATGTGTAAAGATATAGAAAAATTTCAGATGCTAAACATTTCCAAGTAGAATTGCACAGGAAGTTTGTTTTGCTCAATTGCAAGATTAGGTATATTGAGTTCACACTTATCATTGTATTTTTCCTTTTGCTCAATCTTATTATGTAGCCCTATAATGTTTGTTGCAATAATTGTGAAATGTATTCCTTCATCAACATATATGAAATATATAAGCTTTTATTTTAACCAATTTATGTTTATCAGTATATATTATTTGGAATGCAAATAGTGATGATAACTTAAAAAATAAAAAAATAATTAAATTCTACTAATAGCTCACAAAACTGCTATACAAGAGAACTTACAGGTCTAATATTTGTTGCATTATCTGAAGTCAAGACCATTAATTCTTTAAAGATTCATCTTCCTTTTTATGTGCAAAGATACAGAGAGATTTCAGATGCTAAACATCTCCAAAGTAGAATTGCATAGAAAATTTGTTTTGCTCAATTGGAGGATTAAGCATATTAAGTTCACACTTATCGTTGTATTTTGCCTTTTGCTCAATCTTATTATATAGCTATGTAATGTTTGTTGCAATAATTGTGCAATGTATTCCTTCATCAACATATACAAAATATATAAACTTTTATTTTAACCAATTTATGTTTACTGGTATATATTATTTGAAATGCAAATAGTGATGATAACTTAAAAAAATAAAAAAATAATTAAATTGTGCTCATATCCACTAGTGTATATATATATATATATTGGCCGAGATGATTTTTAAAAAAATGGTGTTAACCAAGCCCGACTACGGGACGAGGTAACAAGATAACTAAAAACGGAATCACTCATCCTCCTCTATTTCTCTAACACTTACCCAATTTAGTTTTACCCTCTCAGTCAAGTTTGCTCTTTCTTTATTTGTTCATGGTGTTTTTTAGCATTATTTATGCAAGAGATTTATTTCTCAAAAATGCCATGAACAAACAAAGAAAAAGCAAACTTGACCAAGAGGGTAAAACTAAATTTGGGTAAGCAGTAGAGAAACAGAGGAGGGATGAGTGATTCCATTTTTAGTTATTTTGTTACTTCGTCCAGTAGTTGGGCTTGGTTAACATCATTTTTATAAAAATCATCTCGACCAATATATATATATATATATATGCTAGTAATTTAAATAATTTAACTAAAACCAGAAAATAAGCAAGGCATTTTCAAATAGGGGTTGATAAAAAAAATCATGGATTTTTTTTGGAAGGACGAAATTTTCAAAAGGGAGAATAAACATGGCTACCCATTAAATAAAACTAGAGAACAAGCATGATATTTTAAAAAAGGCCTCACATAAATTTTTTTTTTCCATGTACAAGGTTAACATTTTAAATTAAGCCCACTCCTTATATGGCAGATTTTTTTACGCGAAAGTTAATTAAATAAAACCAGAAAATAAAAAATCATGGATTTTTTTTGGAAGGACAAATTTTCAAAAGGGAGAATAAACATGGCTACCCATTATAATTTAAATAAAACTAGAGAACAAGCATGATATTTTTAAAAAGGCCTTACATAAAATTTTTTTTCAACGTACCGTCTTTGACATTTTAAATTAAGCCTACTCGCTTATATGGCATATATTTTTATGCGAAAGTTAACTAAAACTAATAAGATAGGAAGATCGAGAAAAAAATCCATGGATGGCATACAAGGTCGACATTTTCAATAAGTCTACATGCTTACATGCTTATGTGGTAGATATTTTTATGCATGGCTTAATGAAAACTAATAAGATAGGATGATTGAGAAAGAATTCACTAATGGTATACAAGTATGACATTTTCAATCAAGCCCAATAGTTTATGTGGCATAAATTTTTATGCGTTCATTAATAAAAACTAACAAAATAGGAAAGTTGAGATATCGAGATTTCAAAAATAAAAATTGTGTTGAATTTAAAGGTTGAACACAAAACATCTACATTCTAATCTATGCATCAAGGTAGATAAGAATAAGAAAACTTGAAAAATATTGATAAAACCTTTTCCTATGTAGACTACAATATCGTAGCTCTGCATACATAATTGTAGATGCAATGTGGTGGGCCATGGTCATGCCTCTAAATACCAATCCACCATTGTATTGAATCGACTTTTTGCCAACCCTTAAGGAAACTTTTGCAATTTGTTTTCATGAGTTAGAGTGATTGCCCATAGTGTGGCGAATTACAATGGACGAAATCTTTATATCAAGATTGCAACATTTTAGTTGGCATAATTTTATTTTTCCCTGATCTTTACTTTTATTCAGTCATTTACTTTTATTGAGTTATTTGACATTCCAATATCTATTGGTAACATAGAGCAAGTATGACTAGTTTCGAGCATAAAGTGTAACCGTTTGGTAATGCAATAGTAAATTTGCTTCATTTGCATAGGGCTAAAGTTACTTGGTAATTCTAGTAATAGTTACACTAGTGTACAGTAAACCAAAAACATATACTTATTGTTATAGGATAGAATAGATTTACATTTCCTTTGTACTTAGAAATTATAATCATTTTCACCATGTTAGCATTTAGCATATTTAAAGTCAAAGAATGTCAATTCATCATATACTTTACTAACAGTTAAACCAATTTGCCTCTCGCTAAGGCTAGTGGAAATACAACCATCACAACCTCAACTTAGTAGCATACTGTTGACATCAACATCACCCAGGAATGGGGCCTTATCCTTTCATCCTGAAACGTAAACAATATCAAACTGAAATGAGTGTCCATCGATCCTAGTTTACTGCCACTTGCAAATCACTCCAAATGACTCCAGGCCAATGCTCTCTGGTGTTGATACTGCTGTTGTCGTCATGTTCTCATTGCAACTTTGCTCCATTCCCACCAGCTCCCACTCCGGCTACTCCACCATTAGCAAAACTCTCATCCATCACTCCACTTCACTTGAACATGGTTTTGATGATGACTGCCTTACTCTCTCGTACCTGGCGAAAATTTCCACATCAACATGTTATGAGCTCATAGAAGCTCGTACCCCCAATGAAATACATGAATCTCCTTCGGCAAATCCTCTTGCAAGCCTGGAATCTTCATCTTCCTATTCTGCCCAAGAGGTTCAGAGCCCTGTATGTTTTCCTGTAACTACTGACCCTTCTATTGATAAGTTTTAATATCCTTTTAAAGGTGTTTTTTTCTTTAAATTATAACTCAATACTACCCAACGCAAATGAACCTATGTGGTTACCAATTCAAGCCAAGACTTTGGCTACTATACCTAACACCTCATATTTGAAACCTAACACACACTTTAAAAACAATATCCTAACTTCATCCTAATATTTGTAAAACAATCCTAAAATAGAATTCCTAATGTCTTGTCCAAACAAAATGAGGTCAGCTAAGAAAAAAGAACTAGTCGGAGAGTGAGGAAATTAATGGAACCTAAGAAATTACTATTGATAACAATGACAAATATACTAATATTGATACTTATGTTTTATATTAAGTCTATGTAAACCCAAAGGATTTGTTAGAAAAATGAACTTATGAAAACCATATCAATAGCAATAAATCTTGAGCACAATAAGGGTCTCCAATATTCATATAACTTGAACACATCTTCTATATAATTCCTTAAAATCTAACACTGATAACTTGAATAGCTCATACAAAAACTGAGTAGAGATTTGTCATTTTCTTCTAAAGAAATTTGATCTGTAACACTCCAATAATACACATTGCTCATCTTCTACAACTTGTAGTAAACACAATCGACATATACAACCTTTTCATGTTAGCTAGTTCTCATTATACCAATGTTTGTCAAATGTTCTAAAATTTTTCCTTGCTTCATATTGTTGGATTTTCTCAAGCTTCATTATTATATCTCATAATTAGAAGTCAAATGTACTTACAATTTGCAAGATAATTTTCTAAAACTTAGAAAGCATAATAAATGTCTCATATTCATTAACACACAAGAAGGGAGATGCATAAAGCTGCAGTAGAATTTTCGTTCCACTATTGAGTGGTCAAATGCAGTTCACTACATACATCAACTAGAGTTAATACTAAATATTTCAGGTGGAGAATATGTGAATCTAACATCTTTAAGTACAGGAATACAAACATGGATTTTTTTGGTGGGACATTTGCCTGCACCCTATGTATAATAAGCTAAGTTTAATGTGTTTTTCAAACTGTAGGAATGCTTAGATTGTCATATAATACTCTATCTAGAGATTGGATGCTATGCCAATTAATTTTTTAATGATGCCAGGCTTGAGGTTCTATGATGAATCAATCACATTGTTGATTATAAATGCAAAATTACAACAGGAAAATATTCAAAGTATAAAGATTTTATTGCAAATTATATTGATTATATTTTAACATCTTCGAAACATGAACATTTTAGACATTTAAATAAATTTTCTGATTTAGTTAAACAACATAGCTTTGGGTTATCAACTAAGTTAGCTGAGCCAAAAATGTTTAGGTATGCCAAGATCAAATTGAACTTTTTGTTCGAATTAAGAATGCAATGATTGTCATACAACCACACATTCTGGAAAAGGTTTGTAATTTTATTGATGAATTGATCAACAAATAAAGATGTCAAGGTTTTTGTGCTGTGTCAATTATGCCCACAAGCACATGCTAAAATTATCTCATAAAACCATTGTTAATCAAAGAGCACTGGTTTCCAAGCCTATGGACTTGAGTAAAAAAGTCATGCTAGACGGTTGCATATTAAGACAAGAATATGAGCAAATTTGTTTTATTCTTATTCTAATCATAGTTCAAATGTCATAATCACAATCAGGTGTTCAGTTAGTGTTAAAAGTCTTGGCTTGATAACTCTAGGTCAGAGGTCCAATTCCATTATATAGCACTAAGTTATAAACTTCAAAAAAATCCATAAAGGAGTAATAAAACTAGCTTGATAGATCCAAGGGATTGTAATGGTCATAACTACAAAATTTCAATTTCAACTTCAAAATAGAAGTTTTAGAATATATATGGAATCAACTATAAGAACGTATTTCTTCACCGATACTGATTAGGGGTTTGGTTGATGATGCTTCATGGGATAGATATCTATAATATATAAAAAATTCTCTATATCCTGAAGACACACTTGCCAATTTATTTGCTAGTCTAGATGAAAGTGCTGAAGTAGTAGCATTATGAGTTATAGGATAGCACCACCATATGCATTGTCAGAAGATAATTTCATTAAGAGTGTTAGCAGCAACAAAGTCCCAATGTGTTGGAGTTACAAAGTATTCATGGTGGAAGCATAATCATAGGAGTTGCAATCACTTTAATACCCACTTAGGATTTTAGGTTTGTATGAAGGGACAAGAAGAGGTGGTGGGGGTATAAACATTTTCAAACTCAAATTTAATATAATCAAAATTTAAAACTAGTTGTTTTACATCAAAAAATGGAATTTTAATTTCTATCTTCATTTTGCTGTGACAAGAGGGACTATCATTTGGAGTGATGGTAAGATGCTCATTTTTTAGGTTGAAGACCTAAGTTTGAACCTAGGCGCAACCACTTGAAACAATAAGGCTTTCACTCATCTACTTAGCGGGATGAGCACTATGGCTCTAGGTGATGATCCTTTTATTTCGCTATGACAAGGCTAAGATGATGATGATCATTGCTTCTGGCATTGAAAATGTAATTTTTGTTGCGAGTTATGAAATTAGTATACTGGCTCTTGTTATTCATTGTAATTTCTTAGGTTTCATGAATTTGAATCTACTCATTATTGTAATTTCTTTTCTACTTTGCTGACCTCATTTAGTTAGAACAAGGCTAAGATGATAATGACTAGTTGTTTTCTTCTAGTAATAATTTGGAGATTTGTTTTAGAAATTTTGTGTTAGGAATGTTCAAAGCACTAGGTATGTGGTGGTGGCACAAGTTAAAGATGAAAAACCTTGTTTTCAACCTAAAAGAAGAAGAAGCATCAATTTGTGAAAATTGGAAAATGCATTCTCCATCTAATATAATCCCTCGTATATTCCATTTCTTCAATGAAGGGATTGTAGAGTCCTTGTTATTAAGATATAACATAAAAAATATTTGTATCAACTGAATGTCTAAACAAATATGTCGTTATCCCATGGCTCTTCGGACAACCTTTAGATCTAAAGGAACCAATAGGTTTTGAGCCATTGCCCAAGTCATTGAAAAGATATATTTTATTACAACCTTCAAATTTCCTTGATATAACTTGTGATTAAAACAACATTTCACAACCTATGAATAAAAGTAATTGAAAGCAAGGTTAAAATGTTGCTATGTTTTGTGCATTAGTTTTTTCAAATATTATGGCATTAATGTCAACGCCACTTCAAGATCCGTAAAAAACAACCAATTTAAGATATTAGAGATAGAACAAATCATGTCATGATTTCTAATAAAAATTATATCAAAATTTACCAGAGTTGTAATATCTTATTTTTAATAGGTGAAAAATAACATTTTCCTAGTAAATATAGTAGATCTCATATGTATTTAAGATGTCCATACGGTCTGTACTAACCTTTCTACACTAGCTTGAGATCACAACATTACAATTTGTAGGCTCTTTAATAATTTCAAAAGTGATGCCAAAGTGACTCTTTTGGGTATATAGAAGTAGGTTATCTTTTTTTGGCAAAAGCTTAGAATAGTTGAAGGACTAGTGATGATTGAAGTGACTCCTTTTGATAGGTGGAAGTTGGTTAACTTCATCAGCGGCTGCTCAAAATAGTCGAAGAAACATGAGTTCAAGGTCATCAATACCGGTGGAAGGAAGAAAAATATCATTCATTCCAAATGCATCGATGTTCTCGTCAAGATGAAAATGATGTTTAAGAAAATCGAAAGATAGTAAATGCTAAAATACAAGATATTATGCATCCAACCTTAAGGAGCAGTAATTAAAGACAAGTAACGAGACTAAGAAATTCTAGTAATGTACTAATGTACTGATGTAATCAATACACAACTTTTTAAAAACAGGAAGAAAAACACTTTAAATGTGCTACATTGTAAACCTAGTACCAAAAGAATATACTATGTTACTAATGCAGAAACAAGGGACTCCAATTAAGCGGATACAGGCATTTGCTACTAATATCAAGAAAGACGGTTAAGCCATTACAGGGTTGCAGCTCCCAATATGAGGTACGGCCAATAAATGTAGTTGCAGCTCGGTGGCTAAGCTGTTGTGAAGTGAGCATTGAATGGCTGAATTTTTGCACTTGGCCTTATACCATGTGACATGAAACAGCTAGTAAAAGGAGAAAATCTGCAGAGGAAAAGGCCTTGATATTTACATATAAAACACTAACAAGCGATTTTGCAGTCCGACTGCCCACGATTAAACCATCACGATGAAAATCGAAAGAGGTACATCCACCTTTCATTCATTGAGGATGGATGTGGGTGAAAAAATGACAAATTTAATTTGGTAAAAAGTAATTGGTCACATGTGAAATCAGCAATTCAATTAAACTACAGATTACAAATATTTTTAGAAAAATGAAATCAGACCAGCACACGAACAAATTTTATCTCAGCCATGTTTTAAGCTTTCAAATATACTTTGAGACAACAGAGCTTCAAACCTAGCTTCATGCTCACCATCTCCAGAAAATAACTATATTCCCTTCTCTAACGCTTTGGAAATAAAAAACACTACCAGGTTTCCTAAAACACCACTCCATTCCCAACATTCCAACAAGAAAACATAGCATCCTTGAAAAACATGAAGAATCGACCACATGCAGAGTTCCAAAAAACAAAAACAAGAAATAAAAAATGCTAAGAATGTGTAACCGCTTGAAATAATAGGAATCTGCATAACCTAGAGCTCAGTAAAGTTGACATATACCTGTTGTCTCCAAGACAGGGCCGAACACAACCGTAGTTAACTTTGAAGTTGTTTGAAGAGAAGTTCAAATCAAATGCAGGTGTGATCAACCAAGGAGGAGCAAGATGAAGCACATTTTCGATCACAGCTGGAGATTGAATGTGACAGCTTTTAAATCGGCTGTCCTGCGCACTCATGCTGATGCTACGGAGATTATAAAGCGAAAACAGGTTACTGATGCAAATGTGCAGTGTAACATGTTTTCACTTTATACACTCTTTAGCATCAATATGAGCGAGCAAGCAACACAGCCGATTTGTACACTGAAATTCAGAGTTACGATTCTCAGGGTCATTGCAATTCTCAGGGCAAAATGATGGAGGAGGAGGAGCAGCTGCTTCGCACGCAAGCAAGCCCATTCCCAAGCTGCTGCGGAGTCCTGCTGCTGCAATAGAGAGATGGAGGAGGCACACACAGATCAGATCAGAGTTAGAGAGTTTTACTGATGGATTGATTCCACGATGACAAGCTAAAGTTACGTCCAAATTCTGAGCCAAACACGTTTCTGATTGATTGATTGATTCTACCAGACATTGCTGCTGCTGCTCTTCTTCCATCTGGATCGGCTGCAGGGTTCCCTGTACCAGAGCGTGTCACTGGCTGAACCTGGTCCGGCTGAAACTGTGCCACAACTGCCACTCTTCGAAATATCATCATCTTGCAACATCTTATATGAGGTCATCACCTCACACCTCTCCTCCTTCGTCATATCTTTGACATCCTCATACTCCACCTCCGCATGTGCCACCAGCAACATAAGGTTCGTCATACCCTTAGGCAGAAGCGTAACACTCATGAACCTACCACATCATCCAAACCAGCACAAGACTAATCATACACAAAAGCCAACACCCATTACCACTCCAACAGAAAGCATAAATGATAAACCTATCATTGTGGAGAGATGGAAGAATCCATACATCACCAATAATGATAAAGGATGCAGTTGTGGGCTGAAACTTCGAAATATTAACAAAATCTCTATACTGATCCACCATAAAGTTCAGGAGTAAGTGTGTGAGCAAAAGTCAATCTATGTAGTAGTCAATCTATGTGGCTTGAAAATGAGAATATAAAACTGTTTCAAAATGCATAAAAGTAACTAATTTGCTTATTGGTTTTAGAATTTTCTAATTCTTCATATGTTTTTCATTTCTTAATATTTTTCTCTTTTCTTGAGTCATTCTCTTTATGTTTTTTGAATGTATTTTATGTTTTTATTAATAAAATTGCCAAATCATGATGCAGAAGTCAACATTATGTTGTGCTATGCTATCTAGATGATTGGGTAAGCAATTGTGTAAAGCAATGAGCCCACCTCATCCATCCCTCGAGTTCTTTATCATGGAAACAATTTGGTTTTTCTTTTTTGAAACTAAAATTTATCTATGATCATTGTACCTTGAAGAAAGAGGGAATGATCAAGTGGAGATGACAAAGGGTGTGATTTCAAGAGGACTTGTTGGGTTCTCTTCTTGACTTCCTTTTTGTGTTTTATGACTCATCTTGGAACGTATAATCACTCCTCCATCAACCAATAAAAAGAAAGCTTAGTCTTTGCATGGTTTCCATAAAAAAAAAAACAAAAAGAAACAAACAAACAAAGTGATGAGACGCGACATGCATAGTGCCGCGATATCGCATCC
>MNCI01031399.1:1511-34147 GCA_015680685.1 Gnetum montanum
CGTTTTGGAGAATCCATCTCCACAATTGTGTTCTGGGTGAAGGTGTCAAAAGCGGAGCGCAGACCAAGACCTTCCACAAACATTTCTAACTGTCGCTTCTCAATTGAAACTTCTTTTAGTGACTTTTTGTATTGGTGCTTATGGTTCTTTTCGTCTTGTCCCCATTTGCGAACTTTGGAGGTAAAGGCCTTCCAATCTTGACACTTGGTGTTCAGCAGGTCAATTTGGGCTCTTCGCTCCCCCAGCCTCCGTATCAGCCCTGCATGGTGATTAAGAAGGTCCCAATACCTTGTATAGGTGACCTCGGATGTCCACCAAGAGCGATCATTGTTTAACTTAGCTGCTGCGAACTCATAGCGGGCCTTCAAATCATCACGTTCTTTTGACAAGGCAGAATTCTCTTTCTCTTTATCCTGAATTTGAAGCCACAATTGTTCGATAGAGCGCCTGCACGTCCACACTGCTTTAGCATTATGAACAAAACCCTCTGCTACCTCTTCATATATGGGTCTGGGCACTTGTTCAATTTTAGGGGAAAGTGCGGGCAAGCTCTCCATATGGACGGGCTCAGATGGGTCCCACCTTAGCTGGGCGCCTGTTCGTGGGAAAAAGGTAAACGTTAAAACAAATGGGACTAAGCATCCAACTCTAAAACGAAAACTTTAGATACACCCATACCTATACTGGGGTTGACCCTCTCAATCCGTTCGACAACCTCTTCAGCCACCCCAGCCACGAAATCCCTTTTACTTGGCATCTCCATCCAAGTAAAAGGCCCATCGGTGCGCGAAGAGCTAGCCTTCGGAGGCACTTCGGGAGGGATCTCTTGTTCCTTCTCTGAGACGGTCTCACCCTCCTCTGAGTCAAACGAAAACAAGTCGTAATAGGGTAATCCAGGAACACATTAAGCTGCATAACTGAGTAATGAGACATACCGTTCCTTCTGATCTCCTCTTGGGTTGGAGGGTCTCCAAGGTCAAGGTCCCCTGTAAGAAAGCTTTTAAGCATTTCTTCAGTTTCCGCTTGATCGTCCAGGGGTTCAGTACCTCCAGTTCCTCCGGTCCCCTCCTCCAGCAATTCTGTGCCTCCCGCCGGGTCGGTCAGCTCCTCATCTTCTGGTATAGGCTGCAGGTCATGTCTCTTGACTGCTCAATTCAAGACAAGCTAAGTCAGTTACACACAACCAATAACAGTTAAAATTACGTGTAAGACAAGTAAAACAAAAACCAAGAAGTTTACCAGGAATCTTGAATCCGATCCGCTTTACTCTGGGCCGCTCAATTTCGCTAGTTCCCTCGGTTGTGCTGTCGCGCTTCCCCAATTGGGATTTAGCTTTGCCTATTATTTCCTTCACCACCCGCTCCGCCCTCCTTGAAGTAGGGGGTACTTCATCGGGTTCCACCCCTAGGCTGTCGCGTGTGTGGAGCGAAGGGCCAGAGGATCCACCTGTGGTAATCGTAAGGGATTCATCAATCCCCTCGGGGGCGTCTTGGGACTTGGCGGTGTCGAATAGGTGGTTCACCCAGGGGCGAGATAACTGATATCTATCACGCAAAACAAACTTGCCTTCCCCACAAACTACCAAGAATTCAGCCAAGCGACGGATATAGCCAGCAAAGAAAGCAAAGGTAAAATGGGATTGCGCCTCTATATTTGAACGCATCCGCTCTATATCCTTGGTCATCCCTGCTAATAAAAAATTCACCCAGTTATAATGAACACCAGCCTCCAGAATAGTGCACATAACCCACACTGCTTCAACACCGAAACTCTTGACTTGAGATAGCGTCTTCGGGAACAAACGCGCTCTAAATAGGGGGTAGAGTTCATTAACTTCCTCAACCTTTGTCTTCCCCTACATAGGAAACCCTTTGGTACCCTTCCTAATCCCTAGCCAATCCTCTAAATCACGGACCATCTCAATTTCTTTATGTGTCCTGTCCATAACAACTTTTATGCCACTAGCAGGTACGCCAAACAAATCCGCGAGAAATTGAGGTGACAATTCGAAAATCACTTTCACGCCCCTAATACGGGTGCTATAGCAAGAGACGGGTCTATCGAATGAATCTACAATCCCGATCATCTCNCTGTAAAGGCAAACCCAAAACCCTCATATGAGCGTGATACTTGACAATTGACCAAACCAAACACAACATCTAGAAAACTTGGCCACTTACTTTCAGTGTTGGACCTTGAAGTTTTGCCCAGATCAGAGGCAGGCAGGAAAATCGGTCCATTAGGAGCCTAGTCAGCATGTAACCAACCACGTGCGGCACATTGCGCAAACGCCTTTGAAAATTTCTTGGAGAAATTCCTCATGGCGTCCCTAGTATGAGCCAAAACAGTCCCGCGCAGTGTGGGCCCCACCATGAATGCTTCCACGGCCGTGCGGGCCAACCCTATCCCATCATCACCCGCGTAGGCCCCGTCTGGCGTAATTTTCGGTCTACGGGAAAGCGAAAACATGTGTCAAAATGAGAGTAAATATTTGAATGTGAGAAAGAAGGGAACAACCAAGGTTAGGACGAAATTACCTCTCCACCCGGTATACTGTGCCAGGTGGATTCTGGAACAAAGTATGCGCACGACCTGCTAGGAACAGTGTGTTGTTGATGTAGTTGGGGCCCCACGGCAGCTGGTCCCACACACGGGTTAACGGACGGGTCGATTTCGGACCACCGGGGGGAACGCCCTCGGCGACAAGTGGCCCCTCATCAATGTCCTCCATGAAAATCCTGACGCCTTCGACTGCGCCGGGTAGCATAGCCTCAATAATGCTCAGTGCCACATCACCGCCTAGATGAGACCAGACCACAACATCGAAATAGTCCAGCAAGAAAGCTAGAAATTCGTAGGCCCCGTCCCGGAACCAAACCCCATTATGTTCAACGATCAAGTTCAGGGTCGGGTCATCACCCTCCAAAGGACCAAACCATGTTAGGACCCTAACCAGCTCGATCACAAGAAGGGGAGGTTCAACGTCTCTGCAAACCATTAAACAACGCCAAAAGTCAATATCCAAAACCTCATGTTAAAAGATTTTCAGACGTTTACGGAAAAATCCCCAAGTCACGCTTGGCGTATACGCCCGGCGTGCGAAAAAACAGTCACGCTCGGCGTATGCGCCCGGCATGCGAAAAAAAGTCACGCTCGGCGTATGCGCCCGGCGTGCGAAAAAACAGTCACACTCGGCGTATACGCCCGGCGTGCGAAAAANCGCCCGGCGTGCGAAAAACAGTCACGCTCGGCGTATACGCCCAACGTGCGAAAAAACAGTCACGCTAGGGGTATACGCCCAGCGTGCGAAAAATAGTCACGCTCGGCGTATACGCCCGGCATGCGAAAAAATAGTCACGCTTGGCATATACGCCCGGCGTGCGAAAAACAGTCACGCTTGGCGTTTACGCCCGGCGCGCGAAAAACAGTCACGCTCGGCGTATACGCCCGGCGCGCGAAAAACAGTCACGCTTGGCAAATACGCCCGGCGTGCGAAAAACAGTCACGCTTGACGTATATGCCCGACGTTCGAAACAGTCACGCTTGGCGTATACGCCCGGCGTGCAAAAAACAGACGCTTGGCAAATACGCCTGGCGTGCGAAAAACAGTCACGCTCGACGTATACGCCCGGCGTGCGAAAAATAGACGCTCAGTATTTCCCGTCACGCTCGGCGTATACGCCCGACGTGCGAAAAACAAACGCTTAGTATTTCCCGTCACGCTTGGCGTATACGCCCTACGTGCGAAAAATTCACGCTCGGCGTATACGCCTGGCGTGCGAAAAAACAGTTAAACCCTAAAAACCCTACGCCGAAAACAATGCACGCGGCGTCCACGCCGCCACAACCCTTCACGCTCGGCGCATATGCCGAAACCCTACACTGCGAAAATGGAAAATTAATGAAAACAAGGTCAAAGGCCTACCTGCGAGAAGATCCGGGCCACGCGGAGACGCTCGGGCGGGGTAGACCTTGCAGCATCGCCTGGCTCTCCTCCGCGAATGTCAGTTCAGGTCCTTTCTGCCCTTGGCCCTCCAATTCTTTGCCTCTACCCATCTCGGCGTGCACGGCTGAGGTTTCTTCTCGGCGTGCACGGCTGAGGGTTCTTCTCGGCGTGCACGGCTGAGGTTTCTTGTCGGCGTTCACGCTGGGGTTTGGCTCGGCGTTCATGCTGAGGTTTCGCTCTCGGTTCACGCTCACGCTCCAAAAATGAAATGACAAAATGATGCCCCCGCTTCCTTTTTATAGCGCGTTCACGCTGACGCTGACACCGCCGTCGCCGCCGCCGCTTTTCCGTTTTTCTTGCTTTTTGCCTCGTTTTTCGTGCTTTTTCGAGTTCGTTTTGAATTTTTCAAAACAGATATAAAATCTACACACAAAAATGACAAACAACAAATTTTGGCTTTCGTTGCCCGGTAAGGCATTAAACTGCCATTCGTTTATCATGTTAACTCATTTTCACACATGTATGCTAAAGATTGCTGAAATACCTGAAACGACCTCCGCTATCTTATCAGGCTTTCCATTCATTGACAGGAACTTGTCTAATGGATTGCAAGCGCTTGACCGAGCCGTTGGTCATTGATGGGCCATACGGCGCAATTGAAAGGAGTATCGATGCGAATCTCGTTTACACGAGCTCATCAGCGAACGACTTTACGATAGCTTCAACACAGCAAACGGTTGATGAATATGAGGGAATGACAAAGTCCCTCGACATTGAAGCTGAAAACATTACCGAGGACCCTCTAACCGAAACACCTATCACCATGCCCAACAGGGAAACTAAAATCCTAAAACTAAGTTCACTACTAGAACCAGGTCTGGCTAGAGACATCGAAAACGTAATTAAGGACAATATGAAGGCATTTGCATGGTCCTATATAGACATGCCCGGATTAGACCCCCGTATCGTCCAGCACAACATCGTCCTTGACCCGAAACTAAGGCCAGTAAAACAGAAAGCACGAAAGGTCAAACCCGAAGTGACGTTAGCGGTTCGTAGTGAGATTGCCAAGCTCTATCAAGCTGGTTTCATTAGGGCTGTTGATTACACCGAATGGGTATCGAACATGGTTATAGTCACAAAGAAGAACGGAAGCATTCGTCTTTGCATTGACTTCCGGGACCTTAACATAGCAACCATAAAGGATGACTTCCCCTTACCTAGCATTGATCAACTAGTTGACTCAACTGCTGGGCATGCCCTATTATCCTTTATGGATGGCTTCTTAGGATATAACCAGATACGTATCAATCCAGAACACTAGCTCCGAACTACTTTCATGACACCTTGGGAAACCTTTTGTTATATAATGATGCCTTTTGGTCTCAAGAATGTTGGGGCCACATATCAAAGAGCGATGACGTATATTTTCAGTGATTATATCTTACACTCGCTCAATGATTACGTGGACGACATAGTGGTCAAATCAAAATCGCCAGAACAACACGTGCAAGATCTTGACTTAGTATTAAAATGTTGTCTAAAATACGAACTAAGGCTTAACCCGAAGAAATGCATTTTCGGCGTCAAAACGGGCAAAATGCTTGGATTTGTAGCCTCAGAGGCACGGATACGGGTAGACCCCGATAAATTTAAGGCCATTATGAACCTAAAACCACCTAGCAATCTAACTGAACTCCGAGGGTTACAAGGGCAGTTGCAGTTCATTAGGAGGTTCATAGAAAATTTGATGGGAAAACTTACACCTATGAACCACCTACTATGCAAAAAGACCCGCTTTGAATGGACATCGCAGTGCCAAGAAGCATTTGACAACGTTAAAACAGCACTCGCTCGGTTACCCACCGTATTCCCGCCCAAAAATGATAGGCCGTTTTACATCTACTTGGCAACATCAGAATCATCGATCGCATCCATGTTGTGCCAAAAACGAGATGACGGAATTGAGGCACCTGTATACTACCTGAGTCATGCAATGGTTGCCCACGAAAAGAGATATAACGATGTAGAAAAGTCATGCTTAGCTTTAGTTTTCTCTTTAAAGAAATGGTGACATTATCTTTTCCAAAATCAAGTTAACATAATTTGTAAAGATAATGTGCTCAGAGCTATAACCGGAAACATCTATGAGTCAAGAAGGATAGCCCGTTGGAAGGCAATCATAGCTGAGTTTGACCTGCACTATGTAGCACAATCGTCAGTAAAGGGTCAAGCCATAGTGAATCAAATGACCACATCGCCAACGCATGATCCAGGTACAATAGAATCCGAATTCCTAGACGAGAATGTAAATACAATAGACACGGTGCCAGATGACTACGAGGCGGTTCTAAACTTCGACGGAGCATCCACCTCCCGAGGAGGAAGCGCTGCCGCTATAATCACATACCCCTCTGGAGAAATTAAGCCTTTCGCCTATCGCTTCAATTTTCATTGTACTAACAACATAGCAGAGTATGAGAGTCTCCTCAGAGGTCTCGCGGCCGCATTAGCCTCGGACATTACACGACTCGTAGTCAGAGGGGATTCACAACTAGTCGTAAACCAAGTCACAGATGTCTATACGTGTAAAGCACAACGCTTACAACCATACTGTGATTTGGCTAAGCACCTACTTAAACAATTCAAAAAGGTTGATGTCCAATATATCCCTAGGAACGACAATACCATTGCAGACGCCTTAGCAACCTTAGCTTTAAACATATCCCCTGACATGTTTCATGCACTACCAAGCTCCGTGACCAGCTGTGTCGAGCCCATAACCAACACCCTCGATGCACTCCCAATTGCATCTGTCAGTACAACACACACTAATGAATGGTACGATGATGTAAAAGAATACCTCCTGCGCGGTGAAGCGCCACAACATTTAACCAACGCGCAAAAGGATGCAGTACGCAAGCGTTCTAAGCAATACACATTAATAGGGGATACGTTGTGCCGCCGATCCTACGAAGGCATACTGCTAACATGCGTCAATAGCACCGAGGCCCAAACAATTGTTGAACAGGTGCACGACGGAATATGCGGGGGGCACATCGCACCGAGGGCAATGGCAACCAAAATAAGACGCCTAGGCTACTATTGGCCGAACATGGAACACGACTGTCAGTCCAAGGTCAAAACATGTAGTGTATGCCAAAAACACGGTAATCTCATCCACATTCCACCAAATGAGTTGCACACAACACAAATCACATGGCCCTTCCAGAAGTGGGGACTGGACCTCATCGGCCCAATAACACCTACATCTTCTGCTGGGCATAGCTTTATTATAACAGCGACTGAGTACTTCACGAAATGGGTAGAAGCGGCGCCCCTTCGTAAAACTACTTCTAAACAGGTATGCAACTTTATTCTCGAAAACATTGTAACCCGTTTTGGCATTCCCATGGCAATCATCACCGACAACGGGCCACAATTTAGTAGCGCCGAGACCAAAATGTTTTGCGATAGTCTAGAGATCAAGCACTCGTTTTCATCCCCTTACTACCCTCAGAGCAATGGGCAGGTAGAATCAACAAATAAAATAATCATCACATTACTCAAAAAGATGCTTGTCCAGAGCAAACGAAGATGGCACGAACAACTGGCGTATGCGTTATGGGCATACCATACCACGCATCGGACCTCAACAGGTAAAACCCCATATAGTCTTGTTTACGGTTCAGAAGCTCTTTTACCTTTAGAATTGCAGGTACCATCTCTAAGGATCACGCTCTCCGGACTCCTCGACGACGAGCAAAACAATGATTTACGCATCATCAACCTGGACTCGGTGGAGGAGGAACGCGTACGTACACTCGATCAGATCGAATGGTATCAGAAACAACAATGGCAATGACATCGACATGACATTCATAAGCGTCCCATCAAAGAAGGAGACCTCGTACTTAAAGCTGTTCGGGAACACCCAGATAAATTCTCAGTCAACTGGGAAGGGCCTTACCTTGTTATCAAAGCATTCGACAACGGGGCATTTAAACTAGCCGACATGGATGGAAAAGAGTTTGCAAATCCAACCAATCATCTGTTCCTCAAACAGTTCTATACATGAGTACGAACTCAGGTACGCGATAGTTCTGGAATCATGACTATAAACTGATACCACAGAATAGTCCTGGAATCATGACTATAAACTGATACCACAGAATAGTCCTGGAATCATGACTATAAACTGATACCACAGAATAGTCCTGGATTATGACTATAAACTGATACCACAGAATAGTTCTGGATTATGACTATAAACTGATACCACAGAATAGTTCTGGATTATGACTATAAACTGATACCACAGAATAGTTCTGGATTATGACTATAAACTGATACCACAGAATAGTTCTGGATTATGACTATAAACTGATACCACAGAATAGTTCTGGATTATGACTATAAACTGATACCACAGAATAGTCCTAGATTATGACTATAAACTGGTACCACAGAACAGTCCTGGAATCATGACTATAAACTGATACCACAGAATAGTCCCAAGTTACGACTTAAAACTGAGATCATCATTGTCCTGGTATATGATAATAAACGGATACCTCGCAATGTCCGCAAATGACGATAAACTAGCACCCCTCTGGCGTGACAGTAAAATGGCACCGTCAGACTCCCCAGAGTCCGCTAAGAATATAAACTAGCTCGCCTCTGTATAGTCAGCTAAGACTCAAAACTGGAAACATACCGTCTGCCACGATGCTAAACGGGCAATGTCCAACGGGTTACGACACAAAACTAACCCATGATAGTCTGCTAAGACTATAAACTAGCGCATTCATCTGCGACTCTCCATCTCATAGTCGCCTTCATTCGCCAGAATCATTACATCTTTCATCGTCGACATTCATGTTCAACATTCGGGATCGCCCTCAGTGCTTTTGTCCACCTGATCTTAGCTCATTGATTCACTCATGGTTTTTCTTGTCTCTTTGGAGTTGTGTTTGCAGGATGACGTTCAGAAGCTCTCATACGAAGTTGCGTTTCATCATAAGTAGCAAGATGAGGCAATGTCCATTTGTTCACCTGGCAAGACTAAATCGAACCGTTAACCCACACATTCCCATTCCCTGAAAGCCCACTATCTGTCGCAACACAGAGAACACAAGATTCGCGCATGAGTACAAAGACACTAAAAAAAAAACGTATTCATATCAAACGCAATCAAGAAACTTCCGATCGCATGGCTTTGGCTCTTCGCTAACGGTTTCCCCAAAGAGGGGAGCTGTTCCTCCAAAGAATGCAAAACATCACCCCGTGGCTTTGGTAGTTACAACTGGTTCTCCTGAAAAACCACCAAGAGCACCGTTCCACCAAAGGACGCACACGCTTGAGTTTCGAGTCAGCTGAAAGACGGCTATCGACAAGGACTGGCATACTGCACACCTAAGCACCCTACTCTCCCAGCATGGTCTCTCTGGCAACGACCGATCCCCACGATCCCTTCCTTCCCGCCAGTTTCCAATCTCACCCTTTCAATCCCATTTCCCACTAAACACGGTACGATGAGGTCTGGCCAGATGACAAGGGACAAGGCTTTTATCGAGCTGCTTGCAGTGTTTTACGCTTCTTTGTCGACGCTTCTCGGGTCGATTCCTCCAAGCGTCAACAAAGAGGGGCCAATGAAACACCACAAAAATCTTTTAAGTGTTGTGCCAGCGTATACGCCTAGCGTTCACGCCCAGCGTCTACGCCCAGCGTTCACGCCCAACGTTCACGCCCAGCGTACACGCCCAGCGTTCACGTCCAGCGTCTATGCCCGGCGTCTACGCCCAGCTCCTCAGTGTACACGCCCAGGTACGGCAGGGGCACACGCTCGACGACAGGATTTCCAATGGCAACATGAAGATTACACCAAAGAGCAAGGATTGAAGCAAGTGGATTTCCGTCGGTCTCTACGCCCGGCGTCTACGCCCGGCGTATACGCCCAGCGTGTACGCCCAGCGTACATGCCAGCTTGTAACGTTTACGCCCAGCGTGTACGCCCAGCGTACACGCCAGCTTGTAATGTATACGCCCAGCGTGTACCGAGTTTCTAAATTGTAACGCCCGGTCTATACGCCATGTGTTCCCTTATCCGCTTTTCCCGGTAACCCTACCCCTATAAATAGCCCAATTTTCCACATTTACGGGGCCGCGAAAATTTACCAGAGCCAACCCAGAACAATTACGCTGCTGAAACCCTCTACTCTTACGCTTACGCTGGAAGCCCTGCATGCTACACGCTGTACGCTGAGCACAGTCCGCGCTTCGCCTGCCATGTCCGCCTTGTGTCCCCACACAACTACGTTAGACCGGTGCACAAAATTTTAATTCCATAATCTATTGTTTACATTTGTAGCAAGTTTTCTTTACAGTTTTACGTTAATTTGGCCCGCGCTTCGTTTACGCATGTTTACGTTCGCGCTCCGCGCTCGGTTCGCGTCCGAAGACGACCACTGTTTACGCTCACCGTGAGTTCTTTTTTTAGTTTTATGTCAATTTGGCCCACCCTTCGTTCACGCCCGCTTGCATTTTCGCTCCGTCTCCGTTTGTATACGCCCACTGTTCACGCCGTCTGCCTGCTTACGCCCTACATCCATTCACTGTTTACGCTGTCACGCCCGTACGCTCAAGCTGTGTTCGTTTCTGTTTACGCTGTTCACGCCCTGTTCCGTCCACACCCGTTATATTTACACCGTGCACGCCTGATTCATTGCTTATTCCCTGTTTACGTATAACCCAGCGTATAACACTTCGGCGGCACTCGGGAAAGTCCTTGTTTGATCCGCGTACGGACCATCCAAGGCACTCTGCCTTCATCCTTTCCAGCTTGCCCTCAAGCGGAGGCAGGGTCAACTGTGCTTGTCCGCATCTCTTTTGGTGTTCGTTACATTCCAGCCTTGCACCGACGATTTCGGTCAGCACACCTGCGTTCTTGAGACCGAAGGGCATCATAGTGTAACAAAATGTTCCCCATCGGGTCATGAAGGTGGTTCGAAGTTGATGTTCTGGGTTGATGCGTATTTCGTTGTATCCTGAGAAACCATCCATAAAAGATAACAAGGCATGTCCTACAGTCAAGTCAACGAGTTGATCGATGCTAGGCAGGGGAAAGTCATCTTTTATGGTTGCTACGTTTAAGTCTCGGAAGTCGATGCATAAGCGAATGCTTCTGTTTTTCTTCGAGACGATGACCATGTTTGACACCCACTCGGCGTAATCAACAGCTCGAATGAAACCAGCTTGGTAAAGCTTGGTGATCTCATTACGAACTACAAATGCCACCTTGGGTCTAACCTTTCGTGCCTTTTGTTTTACCGGTCTTAGTTTGGGGTCCAGAATAATGTTGTGTTGAACAACTCTAGGATCTAGCCCAGGCATGTCCGTATAAGACCAAGCAAATGCTTTCATGTTTTTGCTAAGTACATTCTGGATGTCTTATGCCAAGTGTGGTTGTAGTAGTGTACTTAATTTTAATATTTTGATTTCCCCATTGGGCATGGTAATGGGTGTTTCAACTAACGGATCTTCAGTGATGTTTTCGGCCTCTATGTCAAGAAATTTCGTCATGCCTCCGTAGTCGTCTATTGTTTGCTATGTTGAGGCTATGACTGCATCGTCCATTAGTGGACTTGAGTTGATGTTTTATGTCAAAGTCCCGTGTAATGGTGCCGTATGGTCCGTCGATGGTTAACGGTGCGATTAAGTGCTGGCAGTCCATTGAGCTTATCCCTGCCAATAAACCGAGAGTTGCATGAGCAAAGGGATTTTTTTGTGTCTTTTGACTATTTTAGACTATGTGTACGTGTATAACGGTGGATTATCGTCACACCTGGACGTATGGCAGTTTTATGCCTTACCGGGCAGTGAGCGACAGTTTAAGGCCATACTGGACCAATGGGCGATTGGGGAAATGGAAGTTTAAGGCCGTATCGGGCCAATGGGTGTTTAAACTAGCGTAAACGTGTAAAAAGGGATCCATGGAGGAACCAGGACATAATAATCCCTATTTTTTAATGAATTTTTCGTTAAATTTTATCGTTTTGGACAGATTTTGGTGAAAAATAGGCAAAAAATGTGAAAACGAGGCGACGGCGGCATAAGCGGTGGTGGCGTCAGCGTCAGCATCATCGGGCGCTATATAAAGAGAAGGGGGGTCCATTTGTTTTCTATTTTGAAAGCGACAGCGTAGAGCGTAACCCGAGCGAGCATGGCGTAAGTGTACAACTGTTAAAGCGTAAGCATAAACCACCATACCCTAGCATAAGCGTAAACTGGAACCTGAGCGTAGACGCCGAAGGTTGAACCCAGCGTAGATGCCGAGGCTTAAACTTCTTAACACCAGCGTAGTTACTCAGTGTGAACGCGGATCGCTAGCGTAGACGCTCTGAAATGGGCAAGGGCAAGGAAGTGGAGGGTCGGGGGAGGAAGGGTCCTGCCTTAACTTTCACCGAAGAGACGGAGGCCATGCTGTAGGGCCTGCCTAGGCCGAAGGTGCCAGCATGGCCTGTGACGTCCCAGAGGTAAGCCTTGATCCCTGCTTCTGTTCTTGTTTGTGCTTTCTAGCGTAGACGATCCCGGCGTATATGCCGAGCGTAGCGGGTTTACGAGGGTTTTCAGCGTATACGCTGGGGTAATTGTGCAGCGTAGATGGTGTCATCCATTTTATTAGTGTCCTTTTGTTATTCAGCGTAACTGTGAAGCTTATAGACGTGCTTGTACCAGTGTAAATTGTGTTTTGCGACGGCGTATACGCTAAGGGTTTCTTCAGCGTATATGCTGTACGTGCCTGGCCTTTTCGGCGTGCTGGTTCTCTGTTCACAGACAGCGGATTTGGGCGTATACGCTGAGGGTTTCTTCAGTGTATACGTTGCGCATGAGGGGTTTGGGTTCCGGCATAGACGCTGAGTTTTGTAGTGTATACGCTGTGTAAGTTCGCCCGGAGTATACGCTCTATGTTCAGCGTATACGCCAAGCTTGAATCGTGCCAAGTGCCAAGTCTGCTTGGCGTATACGCTGAGTTCAGCGTATACGCTAAGCATGAATCACGGGCATATACGCTGCGTACAGCGTATACGCTAGGCATAAGTTGTATTTTCGCACTGTAGTTTGGCTGGCGTGTACGCTGTGTTCAGCGTATATGCTGAGCGAAAAACAGTTAGTTGATTTTTTGATTTTTTTGCCGATTTGTGATGCAAACTATCATTTTATCACATTGCGATTGGTTGCAGGGATAGCAAACGCTTTCTTATTGTGGTTGAACTTGTCGGGGTTCTGACATGGGCTGGCCACGTTGAAGATGGTGATCTGCCCCCGAATCTATTCGTGGATGACAAGGGGGTCTGGTTCAGGGAAGGTGCTGGTGAATTTCTGGCTTTCTTGTTAACCAATTTTGAAGTGACTATGTGGTCATATTTTGATGAAGTAACCGCACGGAGTGTGGTTGATGCAATACTAGCGGGGACTGCCGAAAGTGTCATGGTCTTCATGGAGGACATTGACGAGGGGCCATTTGTTGATGAGGATGGCACTACCCACGGGCCCAAGTCAACCCGCCCGTTAACGCGTGTGTGGGCATTGCTACCACCAGGGTTGGATTACATCAACAATACATTATTTATAGCTGCCCGTGCACACACCCTATTCCAGAATCCTCCTAGCATGGTGTACCAGGTAACCAGGTGAGACCATTTGACTTTATTGCTTCATCGATCATCCTTTGATGTTAGTTTGTTGTTTTAACATGCGTTTATTTGCAGGCCAAAGACCAACCCAGATGGGACTCTGATTAAGGATGAAGGGATAGCCCTCGCTCGTGTCACTCTGGAGGCCTTTATGATGGGCCCCACTCTTTGCGGGGCCGTACTGGCTTAGACGAAGGGTTCAATGGTCCATTTTCATAATCAGTTTTCCAGGGCATTTACGATGTGTAAGGCTCGTGGGTGGCTCCATGAAGACTGGACAGATCAGGGGCCAGTCTTTCCTCATAACTTTGGCAACACTTCCAAGAAAATTGAGCCAGTTTCCAAAATTTTCCACATGATGCGTACATTGAGCCAGTTTCCAAAATTGATCCGTTTTGTCGAGTTTCTTGTGGTGCGTGCAGACAACAAGTTTGTCCTACGGGATCGGGGTCAACTATCCCGCCCGTGGGTCAAACACTTGTACACGACCGCCAAGTCATAGGATGCCCCTAAGGATATCGATGAGTCCGTGTCTATTACTATAGGGGGATCATCTGGCGGTTCCATCCATACGCGGGACAATCTGGGGGTCAAGCCATCGGATGTACCTTTAACCGCCAGATGGGTAGAGCGGGTTATTAAAGAGATCATTGGCAAAGCTAAGTCCAAGTTGAAAAGACCCGAACGCACCATGGAGGAAGTTGCCGAGATAAACAAGCCACGCATGAAGCGGATACTCTTCAAGATACCTGGTAAGCGAAGCTCATCCGCTTGTTATTGCATCGTTTTCGTTCATTTATAACCCCTACTTCAATTGCTTACGTGTCGTTATTTTTTTCGATTTGATGATGTGAGGAAGCAAGCCTTAGAAACCATCAGAGAGGAGGAGGATATGTGTACTGAGAAAAAAAATTAGGAGGAAAGCCCAGAGAAGAGCCAAGGTGGGGGAACGGAGCTATTAACAGAGAGGACTATTGATCCTGAACCTTTAGATGATCCGGACGCTATCAACCAAATGTTCAGTAGCTCCCTTAAGGGTGACTTGGATTTGGGCGATCCCCCAGAAGGTGCCAAGGATCAGGGTATGTCTTCGCTTTTAGTTGGTTTTTATTATATTAATTGTGGCTCCTACTTTTTTTTTATTTTCATTTTTTTGGCTTAGATGAAGGCAGCGGTACCAGGACGGTACGGTTGGACGTTCCCATGAAGACGGTTCCCCCTGAGGGGCCCGCTGAGGTTAGTTCTTCCCGTACCTGTCAGCTGCTTATTTGGTCAGAGATGCCAAATAAGTCAGATTTTGTGGATAGGATCGCGGAAGAAGTCGTTGAACATCTCCAGGAAGTCCATCCTGGTATAGGTATGAATCATTTAAAGATTAGGAGCTTCGTGTCTTACGTGTACCGTTTTAATGTTCGTGTTCTCTGCGTGGGTAGGCGCTAAACTAAGATGGGATCCTTCTGAGGGCATCAGTATGGAAAGCCTAACTACACTCTCCCCAGAAGTAGAATAGGTGCCAAGGCCTGTTTATGAAGGGGTTGTAGAAAGCCTTGCACATAATGCCAAGTCATTGTGGACTTGTAGGCATTCTGTTGAATAGTTGTGGCTACAAGTACAGGCAAAGGAAAAGGAAGTCTCTGCTGTAACAGAGGAGCGTGATGATTTAAAAGCTCGATACAAGTTTGTTGCTACTAGACTAAGTGGAGATCGTTCTTGGTGAACCTCGGAGATTACGTACACCAGGTATTGGAACCTTCTGAACCGTCATGTGTCACTGACTCGGAGAATAGCGGAATGCAAAGCTCAAATTGATCTCCTGAACCTTAAGTGTCAATATTGGAAGGCTTTCGCTTCCAAGGTTCGCAAGTGGGATCAGGATGAGAAGAACCATAAACATTAGTACAAGAAGTCGCTAAAAGAGGTATCTATTGAAAAGCGACAACTAGAGATGTTTGTGGAGGGTTTAGGTTTGCGTTCCGCCTTCGATACCTTTTCCCAAAACATAATTGTGGAAATGGAATCGCCTAAGAGGGTTATCACAGCTGCTTCTGGGGAGATGTCGGTAGGTGAATTTCCTCTGAAACACCCTACCTAGTCAGCGGTTGACAAAGGCAAGGCTTTAGCAAACGTTGACTTAGGTCTGGACGGAACAGATTGGGCCAGCATTCCAGAGGAAGAAATCCTTCGTTGGCTGGAGTTTGGCTTAGGGGGATCCCCTATGGTAAACGTTTTGTCTTTATGAAGTTAATTTATTGGATAGTATTTAAAATGTTTAGCATCTGCTTATTTTGTGTTGGTTGTTTGTTTTTGATGTTCTCATCATGAGGGTGGCGATGATACTCACGAGGCTGGCCCCAGTGGAGCAGGGGCCCCTAACACTGGTGGTTCTAAAGGCGATGATCCTCCTGTCATGGATGCTTAGTGTTTTTGTAGTTTTTTTTTTGTGGTTTTTGCTGTTTGACACAGGAATTGTAATTGAAAAATGTTGAACACAACAAGAACGATTGTAAAATATGGCCTAAATAAAATATTTTTTTGTTTTGTTTTCAATCTGGAAGTATACATGACACGATATTGACTATTTTTGGCTTTGTCTTTCTGTTTTAAATGTAATGCACTGAAGTAATGATAAACGATACGTAAACCGGAGAACAATATTTGCACTAGTTTAAGGCCATTTGGGGCCCCAATGTGTAGTTTAAGGCCATTTCGGGCCCCAGTGTGGACGAGTAATATGTCACGGCAGATATTTAGTAGTTGACTGACCATTTCTGATCGTGGCTAGTTTTATGTCATCGTGGACATGATAGTTTAACGTCTTTCTGTACAAGGAATGTTATAAATTTTTTTGTTTTTGCTGTTCATTATTGTTTCTTTGTGTTTTTGGGTTTTATCGTAGTTTAGCATCATTTCGGACAAGTTATAGTTTAACGTCATTTTGGACTGTTCGTAGTTTAACATCGTTCCGAACATTGTAGCATTTCATTTTAGTTGTTTCTTGATTCTCTTCATTTTTTTGTCAGGGAGTGTATCAACCGGTATGATTTTGTATTCTCCGTCTCCTTCACTGATCACATTGAATGGCAATTCAGTCCAGGAGATGTCCGTTAGAATGTTTTCGGTATCGATACTTTTAGGTGCTTCGATGTCGGTCGTTGTTTCTGTGTTGGTTTTTTCATGAAGCGATGTGTGTGGAGTGTTAAATGCAGGTATTTTAGCTTCAGGCTCTTGTCCCGTATTCGAAGGTTCACTACCCACCAGTTGCATTTTGTTTAAGTCCTTTTGGCCAGGCTTGTCGAGTTCAACCTCGGAGCCTCGGTCCTCATCTGTGTGCGATGAAATGAGGGGAGGGGCTGCTTCCCCATGTATGACGATTTCACCACCCTTGTAGGGTAGGCGAATCTCCTGATGTATAGGGGAGGACACAGCTCTTAGTTGGGCCAACCAGGGTCTTCCTAATATTAGGTTGAATCCTGGCATTTCATTGACAACGAGGAAGTCAGCGGATGTGGGGAACTGGTCTCCCGCTATGAAGTCTAGGGTTATCGTGCCTTTGACTAATACGCGCGACCTACTGAAGGACTTTAAGCATGTCGTTGTGGTGGGTTTGATCAAGTTGGTGAGCCCCAATTGTTCAATGATAGGATACGGTATGACGTTGGTGGCTTCCCCATCATCTACATGTACCCTATCTATTTTGAATTGGTTTACATGTATAGTTATGAACATAGGGATTGTTGTTGTCTCACCTGTCTTCTTGTCTACTTTGATGTTCTCATCATGGAAGCTTAAGGGCTTAGGAACGGCACCGTGAGATGGATACATTACGGCATGAATGGCCGGTTTGCTCGGAGGCAAGTTCTCGCTAACCGGGATCGATGCGAGCATGCGCACCAGAGCTTCCCGATGAGTCAGGGACGTTAGTACCAAGTCATACAAGCTTAGCAAGGTGTTTTTCTATTTTAGGGCTTTAGTAACTTGTGTCAGGGCCATTGTAAAATCTCTTCTATCAGGGACATTTTTATTAGCAGTGACTGGGTCCATTGGACCCAATAGTTTTATTTCGCGTTTTGGTGGTTTGTCATTATTGTTAGGACCTGCCGTTTTATATGGTTCTTGTGTTGCGGATGACTCACCATTGCTGTCCATCTTTGGTCGACTTTTGGATGATGACATGGGCATAGAGTTAAGTGGAGTTGGTTTGGGTGGCCCCATGGCTAGCCATTGGCATTCCTTCTCCATGCGCTCACGTGTAAGCCTGTTTGCCAGGCGTTCTCGTGTGTTACGTGGAGGTGGAATTGGCCTCGAAGCCTGGGATTTCCCTGGGACCTTTACTACGTATGGAGCCGGATAGGGTTGTGGGTGGACGATGGGATATGATTGGGCAGGAATCTGTCCAGGTATCCTGATGACGTATGGGGTTGGTCTTGGTGGAGGTTGGACCTTCGTTGTTGCAACGGCGGGTGGTACTCGGACTACGAAAGGGGTAGGTCGAGGATGAGGGGTTGGTGTATCCGCGGGATGACCAGAGGGATGCGTACCATGTATGATTTTTGGCACATCGTGATGTTGGGGGTGGGCACGGTCGGGGGCACTTGGACTACGTATGGCCACTGCAGGGCGTGGGATGGTTGAGATGCAGGTGCAGATGCAGCGAGAGGAATTTGAACCACGAACGGCTTGCCAAGTGTTTCCTGCTTATTTTCGGGGTAGATGGTGTTGATGCGGGGTGTGTCAAAATCATCGTCACGATAGATTGCATCAATTACGTACGCTGCCTCTTTAGTATTTAGGGGGTCTTTGTACATCCCCATGGTTTGATTTTGCGGTTGGATGGGGTTAGCCCCATCAAAAGTGATTTTTCCATCATCAATCATCCGCTAGATATCCTATTTCAGGGTGAAGCAGTAATCCGTTCCGTGCCCGTTGCGTTGATGGTAGTCGTAGAAGCGATCCATCCTAAATCCTTTGGGCACGGGCGGCTCATCCGGTGTTGCTAGGCTCGGGTTTTGTATGAGTTGGCAGAATCGTTCGTGCCTTTGGATGGCTGCAAGGGATAATTTCTTATGTTGCATCAACCCAGCCTTTAAGAGTTGGTAAAAGAGCTGGGACGGTTTCATCGGTAAAGGCGTGTACTGAGAGGGTTCCTTCCTCTCGAAATTACGCGCACAGTTCGTCGGGTTCTGTGATGATGACTCTGGGGTTGTTGTGGGAGCCGACTGATAGTAGTTAGTGGTGGTTGCGGGTGGTCTTTGTTGATGTGTGGTGTTCGTTTGCTGGGTTCCCGCTATTGCTGCTATAGTTGTCTTGGCCTTCTCTTTATCCTTTTTAGTATGTTGATTTTTGAAGACCAAGTATGCCGGGTCGTGGCTATTTTGAGCCGCTTCCTCTATGTTTCTGATTTGTAAAAATGCCTGATTCACATCACGTGCGTTGAGGTAATAAAGTTTGGACTTAAAGAAATCATTGACAGCCCCCTTCAGAATTGTAAGCAAATAGGTTGGAGAGATTGGTTCGTGCAGCTCGTTGACAGCCGTACTCCATCTTTGAATAAACTTCTGCGCACGTTCAAGTGGTGCTTGCTTGATCTGCATGAGGATGTCCAGCGTGGCCTCGGGTTTCAAGTTGTACTTGAACCGGGTCACAAACTAGCGTAAAAGATCGTCCAAAGAGAAAATAGAGTTCCTAGGCAGGGCCCGGTACCAGTCGAGTGCTCTCCCTGCGAGGGACATGGGAAATACTCGGAGGATGGAGTGGGGCCAAGCCTGGAGCAGCGAGCATTCTAGCTGGAATGTTATAAGGTGCACGTTGGGATTAGTCTCCCCGTTGTACTTGGTTAATGTGGGCAAGGGGACACCTTTAGGTAAGGTCAGAGGTGGGACCGAAGAGCTGATAGGGTCATCATTGTAGAAATCCACTACCTTTAAATCTCCCTCAGTGGCCGTTTTGAGGCGTTTTACCTCTTCAGTAAGCTCTTGCATTATCTTTTTGGCGTCCGCCCAGTCTTGGGCGCTCGGTGATGTGGTGGCTTGGGGTTGCGGTATACTGTACAAGCTAGATTGTTGCGTGTTAGGTTGAAGGGCTGAAAGTTGCACGGTCGGTGGTTGGGCTTGCGGAAAATTCATAGTGGGCGGTGCTAAGGATGACACGTTGTAGGGAAAATGTTGTTGTTGTTATTGCTGCAGCTGGGGTTGTGCTTGGGGCACATTTGCTGGTGGGACTGTGTGGGGTGGTGCATGGTGATGGGGGACCTGGTGCGGCGGCATTCCTCTTGCCGGCCATTGCCCCACCACGTTATGGGTGGGGAGTCCCTATTGGGTCACAGCTATTTGGGGGACTATATATGCTTGGACGTGTGGTATGAAGTGGGTGGATGTGGATGCTGGAATCACATGTGGCATCCCTATCACCCTTGGTGGAAGTGTTGCCCCCAGGTTATCGAAAGGTGGCGGCACTTGTGAGGATGGGCCTGCAGCGGCAGTAGGGGTGACCGCGAGTGGGAAGGTGTTGGGTTGGGGATCACTCAGAAGAGGGAAATGGACTAATGCTGCTATTTCTGGTGGTGGCTGTTGAGCCTGGATAAATCTAAGATGTTGCTTGGATGGAAGATGGGGTTGACCTGTGCTTGAGGGCTTAAGATATGGTACGACTCTCCTTGCTCGAATTGAGCGGCAAATCCATCCTCATCCTCTGGTTGGGGCTCCAATGCAGGCTGGTCCAATGAATTGTTCCTTTGAAGGAGGAGTTGTGTGATGATTTCCGAATATTATTCAGGAATGGGAATTACGTCGTACGGGGAAGGGATGAACTCTCGTCCCCCCCTGTAATACAACTCAAACTGCCTGTTCACCTCCAGTTCAGCTTGATCAATAGCCAGGTCAACTTGTATCTTAATATAGATAAATTTGTACTGGTCCTGGGTAATGATGTTAGAGGCTGGGTCCCTCCCTTGTAGCCTTAGGGATCGGCGGGGACCTGCTGTGGGTTGCATTCCTAGGTGTTGTGCGAAGGGCTATTGGACAGCTATGGTGTCCATGGCGGTGGTCTGGGCGGTGAGAGCAATGTTGTTAATAGGGTTCATGATGCTATGTCATGAATAGGACTAAGTCTGGAAATGCGGAGTTGCTCTGTAATGTGGCATGCAGTGTATACGCTTCAAAGGACAGTGAAACACCACAAAAATTTTTGAGTTTAGCATTTGTCTGACAAGAAGCAGACCCCCATGACCCACAGACGACTTTGGCTACACTTGAGGTCACACGGCAATTTTGAGAATTGAAACACCTGGTTTTTACTAAGTGTTGTGCCAGCGTATATGCCAGCATCCGCCCAGCATCTACACTTGACGTTTAGCATACACGCCACATGCACGCTCAGCACGTGCAATAAGAGCAAGAATTGAAGCAAGTCGACATCCAGCATCCATCAGCGTACATGCCCCAGCGTATACGCCAACATCCATCAGCGTACACGCCCCAGTGTATACACCAGCATCCATTAGCATACATGCCCCAGCGTATATGCCAACATCCACCCAGCGTCTACGCCCAACGTATACGTCGACCTGTTGTAGCGTATACGCCCAGCGTATACCATGTTTCTAAATTGTAAACGCCCGGTCTATATGCCACGTGTCTCTCAGTCTGATTTTCCTGGTAACCCTACCCCTATAAATAGCCCATTTTTCCGTAAATTCGAGGTCAGCAAAAATTTACTAGAGTAGACCCAGAGTAATTACGCGGCAAACAAGAGCCCATAAACCCCTCTATGCTTACGCTTACGCTGGAAGTTCTATACGCCGAGCATAGTCCGCGCTCAACCTACCGTGCTAACCAGCTGCATCCCTACATCCACCGGGGCTTTACATCTGCCTTGTGTCCCTACACGACTGCGTTAGACCAGTGCACAATATTTTAACTCTGTAATCCACTGTTTACGTTTGTTGCAAGTTCTTTTACATTTTTACGTTAATTTGGCTCACGCTTCGTCTACACCTGTTTACGTTCACGCTCCGTTTACGTCCGTATACGCCCGCACTGTTCACGCTTTTTACATTTGCTTACGCTCTTTACACCTGTTTACGCTGTTCACATTTGCTTACGCTCTTTACACCTGTTTACGCTGTTCACGCATGTATACGCTTACGCTGGGCCTATATTTGTTTACGCTGTTTACGCCTGACCCTGTTTATGCCCCCTTTACGCTTACACTCTGTCTACGTTTGTTTCATAGTTTACGCTCCGTTTACACATAACCCAGCGTATAACACTTCGGTGACGCTCGGGGAAATCCTTGTCTGATCCGCGTGTGGACCACCCAAGGTACCCTACTATCGTGCATTCTAGCATGCCCTCAGGCGAAGGTAGGGTTATCTGTGCTCGTCCTGCGATCCCGTGGTCTCCGTTTTCCCTTCCAGCCGGGGATCGAAAATTTTGGGTGGCACAGAAATTGGCGCTAGAAGGAGGGCCTCCGCTTGAACTTGACTGTACGCTCCTCAGCATCTGTGCTCGTCAGCATTTTCACTGCCCTGTGCCCTATTTAAACCCCTGACTCAGCGTCTACGCTGTCAACCTTCCAGCGTCTATGCTGCGATCAAACCCTAGTGTCTACATTGTCAACCGTCCAGCATCTACGCTGCACACTTACTCCAGCATCTACGCTACCCGAAGACCAACGTCTACATTGCATACTTAGCGTTTATGCTACACACAGCGTTTACGCTGCACACTGACCAGCGTTTACGCTGAACACTTAGCGTTTACACTCGAACCATTTTGCATATACAATCGATCATCATGAATCCCGCAAACACCACTGTTGCCACTACCCAGAACATTGACATCTCACACACCACGACTGCCCAGTAGTCTATCACACCACATTTGGGAGGGCAATCCACAATGGGGCCCCGTCGGTCCTTGAGGTTACAAGGGAGAGATCCGGCCGCTAACGTTATAACACAAGACGAGTATAACTTCATCTGCATTAAGATAAAAGCCGGCCTGGCAGTGGATCGGGCTGAAATCGAAGTAAAGAGACAATTCGAACTCTTTTACAGGGGAGGACACGAGTTCATTCCTTCCCCATACGACGTAATCCCTATTCCAGAATAATTCTCGGACCTCTTTACTCAACTCCTTCTGCAGAGGAGCCAATCATTGGACCAGCCCACGCTAGAGCTGCAGCCAGAGGAAGAAGACGAGTTTGCTACTCAATCTGAGCAGGGTGACTCATACCACACCTTGAGCCCCCAAGCACAGATGAACCCCATTTTCCATCCCGGGATAGGGGAAACCTTGCCCGTACAACCCCCTAGACTGGCCCAAGTTCAGATGCCACCACCAGAAACACCAGCACTCGTACACATTCCGCTCCCGAGCGATCCCCAACCTCACACCTTCCCTCTGACAGTTACCCCTAATGCAGCTGCGGGCTCATCTTCACAAGCACCGCCTCCTCATGATGGCACGGGACCAACGTTCCCACCTCGCGTAATTGGGATGCCACATGTGATCCCTGCGTCTACATCAGCTCACTTCATACCCCATACCCAGATGCATACAGCTCCCCAAGAAGCCCCAACCCAACAAGGAGTCCCCGCATACAACGTAGTGGGACAATGGCCAGTAAGGGGGGCGTCATCATATCAAATTCCTTATCATCATGTCCCGTCCCACAAAATCTCCCTGATCACTATTCCTTAGGCACAACCCCAGTTGTAGCAACAACAACAACCACAACACTTTCCTCTTAACACCTTAGCCTTAGCACTGCCCACCATTAACTATCCCCAGGCACAACCACCGATCACCCAGCCTTCAGCCTTCCAACCCGTGACCCAGCAATCTAGCTCGAATGCAGCCCCGCACCCTCAACCGGTAGCTTTACCGAATGTACAAGATTGGGCAGACGCTAAAAAATTGATGCAAGAATTAACAGATAAGGTAAAGCGCCTCAAAACCGTTGCTGATGGAGAGCTGAAAGCAGTAGACTTCTACAATGATGATCCTATCAGCTCCTCTGTCCCGCCATTGACCTTGCCCAAGGGTATCCCCCTTCCGACGTTGACTAAGTATCACGGGGAGATAGACCCCAACGCCCACCTCATCATGTTTAGATTAGAGTGCGCACTCCTTCAGGCATGGCCCCACTCCATACTACGAGTATTCCCCATGTCCCTCGCGAGAAGGGCACTTGACTGGTACCGGGCCTTGCCCAGGAGTTCCATCCTTTCCCTAGACGATCTTCTACACCAGTTTGTGACCAGGTTCAAGTACAACTTGAAACCCAAGGCAACACTGGACAGCCTCATGCAGATCAAACAAGCACCCCTCGAACCGATGCAGAAGTTCATTCAGAGGTGGAGCGCAGCTCTCAACGAGTTGCATGACCCGATCTCTCAAACCTATCTACTCACGATACTGAAAGGGGCTGTTAATGACTTCTTCAATTCAAAACTGTATTACCTCAATGTGCACGATCTGAATCAAGCATTTGAACAAATCAAAAACATAGAGGAATTTGCTCAAAATAGCAACGACCCCGCGTACCTGACCTTCAGAGACCAACACACTAAGAAAGACAAAGAGAAGGCCAAGGTGACTGTAGCAGCAATAGCGGGGGCACAACAAACAAACACAACACATCAAGACAAAGAGAAGGCCAAGGCGACTGTAGCAGCAATAGCGGGGGCACAACAAACAAACACAACACATCAATACAAACCACCCGTTCCCCCCACTAACTATTATCAGCCCGCTCCCACAATAGCCTCAGAGTCGTCACCACAAAACCCGATGAACCGTACGCGTAACTTCGAGAGGAAGGAACCCTCTCAGTACACGCCTTTACCGATGAAGCCATCCCAGCTCTTTTACCAACTCTTAAAGGCTGGATTAATGCAATACAAGCAATTGTCCCCAGCGGCCATCCAAATACATGATTGGTTCTGTCAACTCATACAGAACCCAAGCCTGGCAACTCCGGATGAGCTGCCCGTGCCCAAAGGATTCAGGATAGATCGCTTCTGCGACTATCACCAACGCAACAGGCATGGAACGGATTACTGCTTCACTTTGAAGCAGGACATCCAAAAGATGATTGATGATGGCAAGATCACCCTCGACGGGACTAACCTCGTCCAACTGCAAAACCAGACCATGGGGGTGTACAAAGACCCCTTGAATGCTAAAGAGACACCATACGTAATTACCTCAATCTATTGTGAGGATGACTCTAGCACATCCCGCATCAACACCATCCTTCCCGAAAACAAACAAGAAACATCTAACAAACCATTCGTGGTTCAGATTCCCCCCGCTAACTCTACACCTCAATCACCTCACGCCTCGCAACGGTCATTCGTAATTCGAGTGCCCTTCACAATACCCACCTCTGACGTCAGCACACACCAACAACCATACGTAGTACGCATCCCTCCAGCTAACCCCACAGGTACTCCAACCCCTCACGCTCGGCCTACCCCTTTTGTAGTTTAGGTACCACCTGCCGTTGCAACGACAGAGGCCCAGCCTCTGCCAAGACCAGCCCCGTACGTCATTAGGCTACCGGTGCAAACTCCTGCCCAATCGTATGCACAGCCCCTTCCTGCTCCCTATGTCGTAAAAATTCTTGGGCAATCCTAGACTCCAAGGTCAACTCCACCTCCGCGTGACACACGAGAACGCCTGGCAGATAGGCTTACACGAGAACGTTTGGAGAAAGAGCGCCAACGGCTAGCTCTGGGGGCACCTAAGCCCACTCCCCTAAACTCTGTACCCATGTCACCATCTAACGATCAACCAAGCACGGGCAATGAAGGTGAGTCGTCTGAAAGGCATGAATCATCTAAAACGACAGCTCCGAAAATTGAAAAGCCAACAAAATGAGAGATAAAACTGTTGGGTCCCATGGATCCAGTTAGCACCGATAAAAACACCCCCAATAGTGAAAACTTCGCAGCCGCCTTGACACAAGTCACCCAGGCATTAAAACAAAAGAACACTTCACTGAGCTTGTATGACTTAGTCCTAACGTCTCAAACACATCGGGAAGCTCTAGTACGCATGTTAACATCAATCCCAGTGAGCGAGGATTTACCCCCAAACGAACCCTCCATCCATGCGGTGATGTCCTCACCTCATGGGACTACTCCTAAGCCTCTAAACTTTCATGAAGACAACATCAAGGTCAATAAAAGAACGAAGGAGGTGACAACAACTCCCATGTTCATAACAATCTGTATAAACCGATTTAAGGTACATAGGGTCCATGTAGATGATGGAGCCGCAAAAAACGTTGTGCCGTACCACATCATTGAACAACTAGGACTTACTGAACAACTTAAACCAGCCACGACTACATGTCTAAAGTCATTTAGTGGGTCATGCGTAATGGTGAAAGGCTCAATAACTTTAGACTTTATAGCGGGAGATCAATTCCCGACATCTGTTGAATTCCTAGTAGTGGACGAGATGCCGGGGTTCAACCTGATATTGGGAAGACCCTGGTTAGCCCAACTGAGAGCTATCTCCTCCCCTATCCATCAGGAAATTCATCTGCCCTATGAAGGTGAAGAAATCATCATACATGATGAAGCAGTTACTCCTATTATCTCATAACATATGGACATGGACCAAGGCTCGAAAGTTGAACTTGAAAAGCCTAGCCAAAATAACGAAAATCTACGATCATCGGTAAGCAGTAAATCTCCCGACATGGAACAAAAACCTCCTCAAACAGAAACGTCTATGCCTCCTCGAGTAGAAACTGATATAGAGCTCCCTACAGACACTAAGATATCTGAAAATACTAACACAAAAGACATTCCATCAGAGGTCCCTTGGGCCGAATTGCCGTTTAATGTAATCAGCGAAGGTGATGCCGAATACCGGATCATACCGGTTGAAAGATCGTCCAACATTAAAATGAACAAGATCAAAAAATTACTGAAATGATACGATCGCTCCCAGTCTGAAAAGACGTTAAACTATAAAAAGTCCGAAATGACACTAAACTACGATAAAACAGTAAAAACAATTAAATGCCACTCCTGGTCCGAAATGACACTAAACTATCATGTCCGCAATGACATAAAACTAGCCACGATCAGCAATGATCGGTTAGCCGAGAAATCTATCCATGTCCTCCAAAACATCCCTTGATTACGCATGGGGCCCGAAATGGCCATAAACTACGCATGGGGCCCGAAATGGCCATAAACTAGTACTTGCTTTTCGTTCTACTTTTATAATCACTTCCCGTATTACACTTAAAACAGAAAACAAACCAAAACATTCTACATTTCTATGGCATGTTAAACCCAAGATCAACAACAAAAATATATATATATACATATGTTATTACATACAATCAACCGTCTTTGTTCATTTCGTAATTTTCAAGTTACAATTTCAGTATAAGTTTGAATCGAAAAACGAAAAATGCTAAAATGCTAAACATCTGGGGCATGAGGATCATCCTCCTTGGACCCACTAGCATCAGAGGCTCTTGCCCCACTGGGGCCAGCTTCTCCAGTCTCATCCCCACCTTCATCCTGAAAAAAAAAATCAAAGAGGAAATAATCAACACAAAAAAATGAGCGAATGTCAAAATTTCAAACATTAGTCAATCAATTAACTCCAAAAAGACAAAACGCTTACCATAGGAGGTCCCCCCAAGCCAAATTCAAGTCACCGTAGGATCTCCTCTTCAGAGACACTTGCCCAGTCCATCCCATCGAGACCCAAGTCAATATCTACCAGAGCCTTTCCCTTGTCGACATTTGACCAGGTGGGATGTTTCAAAGGGAATTCTCCCACCGACACCTCCCCAGAGGCTATCGTTATCCGCCGTTTAGGAGATTCCATCTCTACAATTGTGTTTTGGGCAAATGTGCCAAAGGCAGAGCGTAGACCAAGACCCTCCACAAACATTTCTAACTGTTGCTTCTCAATAGACACTTCTTTTAGCGACTTCTTGTACTGGTGCTTGTGGTTCTTCTCATCTTGCCCCCATTTGCGTACTTTGGAGGTGAAAGCCTTCCAATCTTGGCATTTGGTGTTCAGCAAATTAATTTGGGCCCTGCGCTCTCCTAGTCTCCGTATCAGCCCCGCATGGCGATTGAGTAGGTTCCAATACTTTGTATACGTGACCTCGGAGGTCCACCAAGAGTGATCATTGCTTAATTTAGCTGCGGCGAACTCGTATCGGGCCTTCAGATCGTCACGTTCCATTGACAATTCAGAATTCTCCCTCTCTTTCACCTGAATTTGGAGCCACAATTGTTCAATGGATCGCCTACATGTCCATACCGCTTTGGCATTGTGAACGAAGCCCTCTGCTACCTCTTCGTAAACAGGTCTGGGCACTTGTTCAACTTCTGGGGAAAGTGTAGGCAAACTCTCCATATTGAAAGGTTTGGACGGGTCCCACCTCAGTTGGGCACTTGTCCATAGGGAAAAGACAAACGTTAGAACAAATAGGATTGAGCATCAAACTTTAACATAGTAAAAATCTTTGGATACATTCATACCTATGCCAGGATTGATCCCTTCGATCCGCTCGACAACCTCTTCGGCCACCCCCGCTACGAAATCCCTTTTACTTGGCATTTCCATCCAAGTAAAAGGTCCATCAGTGCACGAGGCACTAACCTTTGGAGGCACTTCAGGGGGGATCTCTGACTCCGTCTCTGGGATGGTCTCGCTCTCCTCTAAGTCAAACAAAAAATCCAGAAATTCACAATAAGATAATCCAGGAATATATTAGGCTACACAACTAAGTAAACAAGACATACCATTCCCTCCAGTCTCCTCCGGTGTGGGAGGGTCACCAAGGTCCAAGTTGCCTGTCAGAAAATCTGTGAACATATTGTCGATCTCTACTTGATCATCTAGTGGTTCAGTGTTTCCAGTTCTTTCCTCCAGCAACTCAGTCCCTCCCACCGGGTCAGTTAACTCCTCATCCTCAGGTATGGTCTGCAAATCATGTCTCGTGACTGCTCAACAAAAAATAGATGAAGTTAGCCGCATACAACCATTAATCATTCAAACTATCTCCACGATAAGCGAAGTAAAGAAAATAAAAGGTTTACCAGGTATTTTAAACCGAATCCACTTTACTTTGGGCTGTTCAATTTCACTGGTCTCCTCAACTGCGTGGTCATGCTTCGTTAACTTTGATTTGGCCTTGCCTATGGTGTCTTTGACTACCCGCTCCGCCTTTTTGGTAGCATAGGACATTCCATCTGGTTCTGGCCCTACACTGTCGCGTGTGTGAAGCGAGGGGCTAGACGACCCACCCATGGTGATCGTAAGGGATTCATCAATCCCCTTATGGGCATCTTGGGACTTGGCTATGTCAAATAAGTGGTTCACCCAGGGGCGAGATAACTGGTTCCTATCACGCAAAACAAATTTTTTTTCCCCACGAACCACCAAAAATTCGGCCAAGCGACCAATATAGCCGGTGAAGAAAGCGAAGGTAAAATGGGACTGCGCCTCTATGTTCGAACGCAGCCACTCTATCTCTTTGGTCATTCCTGATAATAAAAATTCAGCCCAGTTGTAGCGCACACCAGCCTCTAGAACAGTGCGCATGACTCGCACTGCTTCAACCCCGAGACTCTTGACTTGCGATAGAGTCTTCGGAAACAAACGCGCTTTAAATAGGGGCTAAAGCTCGTTGACTTCCTCAACCTTCGTTCTCCCCTACATTGGGAATCCTTTGGCACCCTTCGTCACCCCTAACCAATCCTCTAAATCGTGGATCATGTCAGTTTCTTTATGCGTCCTATCTGTAACAATTTTTACACCACTTGTAGGCACGCCAAACAAATCCGCAAAAAATTGAGCTGATAATTCAAAAATTACTTTAACACCCTTAATACGAGCGCTATAGCAGGATACGGATCTGTCAAATGAATCCACAATCCCGATCATCTCCGCTATAGACACATTCGGGCTAGGGGCCACAAAGAGTGCCATGAGGCCGACATGTTCCAAACAGGCAACAATAGACGGTGAAGCTTTTTTCCGTAACCACTTCTGGGCGGCACTGGTTTCACCGAATTTCATTAAAAGAGTTGCTTCAGTCCTCCCTATCACAACGGAATCCCCGCCGGAGGTGGTGCCAGCTGTAAAGACAAACCCAAAACCTTCATATTAGCTTGACACTTGGCAATTGACCAAACCAATCACGACATCTAGGAAACATTGCCACTTACTTTCAGTATTGGACTTTGAGGTTTCGCCCAGATCAGAAGCAGATGGGAAAATTGGTCCATTAGGGGCCCAGTCAGCATGCAACCAGCCACGCATGGTACATTGTGCAAACGCCTTTGAAAATCTCTTAGGGAAGTTCTTCATGGCACCCCTAGTATGGGCCAAAACGGCCCCGCGAAGGATGGGACCCACCATGAACACCTCCACAGCCGTACGCGCCAATCCAATCCCATCGTCGCCTGCGTAGGCCCCATCTTGCGTAACTTTTGGCCTGCGGGAAGGCGAAAACATGTGTCAAAACAAGAGTAAGTATTTGAATGTGAAAAAGAGAGGAATAACCAAAGCTAAGACAAAATTACCTTTCCACCCGGTATACTGTGCCGGGGGGATTCTGAAACAAAGTATGCACGCGGCTAGCTAAGAACAATGTGTTGTTGATATAGTTGGGCCCCCGTGGCAGCTGGTCCCACACACGTGTCAACGGACGGGCAGATTTTGGACCACCGGGGGGAACACCCTCAGCGACAAACGGCCCTTCATCAATATCCTCCATAAACATTCTGATGCCCTCCGCTGCGCCGGGTAACATGGCCTCAGTGATGCTCCGTGCCACATCCTCGCCTAGGTGAGACCAAATCACGACATTGAAATGGTCCAGCAAGAAGGCCAAAAGTTCGCAGGCCCCGTCCCGGAACCAGACCCCATTGTGCTCAACGATCAAATTCGGGGTTAGGTCACCACCCTCCATACGACCAAACCATGTCAAAACCCCAACTAACTCAACCACTAGAAGGGGAGGCTCAATGTCTCTGCAAGCCATTAAAACAACACCAAGGATCAATACTGAAAACTTCATTTTGGAAATTAGACATTCGCAGAAAATTTTTCTAACAATTACGCTCGGCGTATATGCTGGGCGTACGAAAACAGTTATGCTTAGCGTATATGCTAGGCGTACGAAAATAGTTACGCTCGGCGTATACGCTGGGCGTACGAAACACCACATACCAGAAACTATCTACGCCGCGCATAATACAAAAATTTACGCCAAACAGACTTACACTGCGAAGTATCCCACTTACGCCCGGCGTATATGCTGTAGAAACCCTCGGCATATACGCCGAGCGTAGACCATCTACGCTAGAAGCCAGTACAAGTGTCTACGCCCAACGTATATGCTAAGCATATACACCGATAATCGTCTACGCTAGACACCGAAGAAACGAAGCCGCTACAGTCTACGCCTAAAATAACACATGCGGCGTTTACGCCGATACATTACTCCAAACCCTTCACGCTGGGTGTATACGCCGAAACCCTACGCTAACTGTCTACGCTATAAAGAAAACAGACGCTAAAAATCAATGAAAACAGGGTTAAAGGCCTACCTGCCAGAAGATCTGGGCCATGCGGGGACGCTCGGGCGGGGTAGGCACTGCAACATCGCCTCGCTCTCCTCCGCGAACATCAATTCGTGTCCTTTCTGTCCACGGCCCTCTATTTCTTTGCCTCTGCCCATCTCGACGTTTACGCCGTGGCTCGTCTGGTCAGCGTCTACGTTGTGGTTTGTGCGTGGCATGAATAGGGGTTCTCTCAGCGTTTACGCTGGGGTTCTCTCGGCGTCTACGCTGGGGTTTCGATCAGCGTCTACGCTGGGGTTTCCTCGGTGTCTACGCTGGGGTTTCGCTCGGTGTCTACGTTGGGGTTCTCTCGGCGTTTACGCTGGGGTTCTCTCGGCATCTACGCTAGAGTTTCGCTCGGCGTCTACGCTGGGGTTACGCTCGCAGTTTACGCTCATGCTCCGAAAGTTAAATGACAAAATGACACCCCTGCTCCACTTTTATAGCGCGTTGACGCTGACACTGACGCTGACGCTGACGCTGCCGTCGCTTTTCTGTTTTTCTTCCTTTTTGCCTCATTTTTTGTGCTTTTTCGAATTCGCTTTGAATTTTTCAAAAAATATATAAAATTTACACACATAAACCACGTAAAACACAAATTTCGGCATTAAACTGCTGTTCGTTGCCCGGTAAGGCATTAAACTACCGTTCGTTGCCTAGTAAGGCATTAAACTGCCAATCGTTGCCCGGTAAGGCATTAAACTGCCAATCGTTGCTCGGTAAGGCATTAAACTGCCGTTCATTGCCCAGTAAGGCATTAAACTGCCAATCATTGCCCGATAAGGCATTAAAATGCCGATCGTTGCCCGGTAAGGCATTAAACTGCCATTCCACTGTCACGTTAATCCATTTTCATACATGCACACTAAAGATGGCCAAAAGACCTAAAACGACCTCCGCTATCTTACCAGGCCCTCCATTTATTGACAGGAACTTGCCTAATGGATTGCAAGCGCTTAACCAAGCCGTTGGTCATTGATGGACCATACGGCGCGGTTGAAAGGAATATCGATGTGAATCTCGTCTATGCGAGCCCATCAGCAAAGGACGCAACAATAGCTTCAACATAGCAAACGGTTGACGAATATGAGGGAATGACAAAGTCCCTCGACATTGAAGCCAAAAACATTACTGAAGATCCTCTAACCGAAACTCCCATCACCATGGCCGATGGGGAAATTAAAATTCTGAAATTAAGTGCGTTACTAGAACCACGTCTAGCTAAAGATATCGAAAACGTACTTAGGGACAATATGAAAGCATTTTCGTGGTCCTATACAGACATGCCCGGATTAGACCCTTGTATCGTCCAGCACAACATCATCCTTAATCCAAAACTAAGGCCAGTAAAATAGAAAGCACGAAAGGTCAAACC
>MNCI01031399.1:34219-110081 GCA_015680685.1 Gnetum montanum
GCCCTGTTATCCTTTATGGATGGGTTCTCGGGATATAACCAGATACGTATTAATCTAGAACACCAGCTCCAAACCACTTTCATGACACCTTGGGAAACCTTTTGTTACACAATGATGCCTTTTTGTCTCAAGAACGTTGGGGCCACGTATCAAAGGGCGATGACATATATTTTCAGCGATTACATCTTACACTCCCTCAATGATTATGTAGATGACATAGTGGTTAAATCAAAATCGTCAGAACAACATGTACAGGATCTTGACTTAGTGTTGAAACGTTGTCTAAAATACGAACTAAGGCTTAACCCAAAGAAATGTGTCTTCGGCGTCAAAACAGGTAAAATGCTTGGATTCGTAGCCTCAGAGGCAGGGATACGGGTAGACCCCGATAAGGTTAAGGCCATTACAGACCTAAAACCACCTAGCAATCTAACCGAACTTCGAGGGCTACAAGGTCGATTACAGTTCATCAGGAGGTTCATAGAAAATTTGACGGGAAAACTCACACCAATGAACCACCTACTACGCGAAAATGTCCATTTTGAATGGACCCCGCAGTGCCAAGAAGCATTTGACAACGTTAAAACGACACTCGCTCGGTTACCCACTGTATTCCCATCCAAAAATGATAGGTTGTTTTACATCTACCTGGCCACATCAGAATCATCAATTACATCCATGTTGTGCCAGAAACAAGATGACGGAACTGAAGTCCCTGTATACTACCTGAGCCATGCATTAGTTGCCCACAAAAAAAGATACAACGATGTAGAGAAGTCATGCTTAACTTTAGTGTTATCTTTAAAGAAATGGCGACATTATCTTTTCCAAAATCAAGTTAACATAATTTGCAAAGATAATGTACTCAGATCCATAACTGGAAACTTCTACGAATCAAGCAGGATAGCCCATTGGAAGGCAATCATAGCTGAGTTTGACCTACACTACGTGGCACAATCGTCAGTAAAAGGCCAAGCCATAGCAAATCAAATGACCACGTCGCCAACACATGATCCAGGTACAATAGAACCCGAATTCCCAGACGAAAATGTAAATGCAATAGACACGGTGCCAGATGACTACGATGCGATCCTAAACTTCGATGGAGCATCCACCTCTCAAGGAGGAAGTGCTGCCGCTGTAATCACATACCCCTCCGGAGAAATTAAACCTTTTGCCTATCGCTTCAACTTTCATTGTACTAACAACATAGCAGAGTATGAAGGTCTCCTCAGAGGTCTCGTGGCCACACTAGCTTCGGACATTACACGGCTTGTAGTCAAAGGGGACTCACAACTAGTCCTAAACCAAGTCACAGACGTCTATATGTGTAAAGTGCAACACTTACAACCATACTGTGATTTGGCCAAACACCTACTTAAACAATTCGAAAATGTTGATGTCTAACATATCTCTAGGAATGACAATACCATTGCGGACGCATTAGCAACCTTGGCATTAAACATATCCCCTAACATGTTTCACGCACTCCCAAGCTCCGTAACCAATTGTGCTGAGCCCGTAACCCATACTCTCGACATGCTACCAATCGCATCTGTCAGTACAACACACGCCAATGAATGGTACGATGACATAAAAGAATACCTTTTGCGCGGTGAAACGCCACAACATTTAACCAATGCACAAAAGGATGCAGTATGCAAGCGTTCTAAAAAATACACAATAGTAGGAGACACATTGTGTCGCCGATCCTACGAAGGTATACTATTAACATGCGTCAATAGCACCGAAGCCCAAACAATTGTTGAACAAGTACATGATGGAATATGCGGGGGACACATTGCACCAAAAGCAATGGCAACAAAAATAAGACGCTTGGACTATTACTGGCCACACATGGAATACGACTATCAGTCCAAGGTCAAAACATGTAGTATTTGTCAAAAACACGGTAATCTCATCCATATCCCACCAAATCAATTGCATACAACACAAATCACATGGCCCTTCCAGAAGTGGGGACTGGACCTCATTGGCCCGATAACACCCACATCTTCTGCCGGGCATGGCTTTATCATAACAGCAACTGAATACTTCATGAAATGGGTAGAAGTGGCACCCCTTCACAAAACTACTTCTAAACAGGTGTGCCACTTCATCCTCAAAAACATTGTAACCTTTTTTGGCATTCCCATGACAATCATCACTGACAACGGGCCACAATTTAGCAGTGCCGAGACCAAAACGTTTTGTGATAGTCTAGGGATCAAACATTCGTTTTCATCCCCTTATTATCCTCAGAGCAATGGACAGGTGGAAGCAAAAAATAAGATAATCATCACAATACTCAAAAAGATGCTTGCCCAAAGCAAACGAAGATGGCACGAACAACTGGTGTATGCATTGTGGGCATACCGTACTACACACCGGACTTCGACAGGTAAAACTCCGTATAGTCTTGTTTACCGTTTAGAAGCTGTTTTACCTTTGGAATTACAGGTACCATCTCTAAGGATCACACTTTCTAGACTTTTCGACGACGGGCAAAACAATGATCTACGCATCATTGACCTGGACTCGGTGGAGGAGAAGCGCGTGCACGCACTCGATTAGATCAAATGGTAGTAGAAACAACAACAGCAACGACATCAACATGACATTCATCAGCGCCCCATCAAGGAAGGAGACCTTGTGCTTAAGGCTGTTTGGGAACACCTAGATAAATTCTCAGTCAACTGGGAAGGGCCTTATCTGGTCATCAAAGCATTTGACAACGGAGCATTCAAGCTAGCTGACATGGACGGAAAAGAATTGGCAAATCCAACCAATCACTTATTCCTAAAACCGTTCTATACATGAATTCGACCTCAGGTACACGCTAGTCCTGGAATCACGACTATAAGCTAATACCACAGAATAGTCCTGGCATCACGACTATAAACTGATACCACAGAATAGTCCTGGAATCATGACTATAAACGGATACCACAGAATAGTCCTGGAATCACGACAATAAACTGATACCACAGAATAGTCCCGGAATCACGACTATAAACTGATACCATAGAATAGTCCTGGATTATGACTTTAAACTGATACCACAGTGCCCGCCACGATGGTAAACTAGCATCCGTCTGGCACGATAGTAAACCGCCACCGTCTCAGCCATCTGAGTCCGCTAAGACTATAAACTACCTCGCCTCTTCATAGTCCGCTAAGAATATAAAATGGCATGTTCATCTTCGACTCTTCACTCCACAGCCACATTCATTCATCAGAATCGTTGCATCCCTCATCAGCATCATCGACATTCACATTCAATGCTCAGAATCACCCCAATATTTTTGTTCACCTGCAGCTGTTTAAATCTAAACTCATTAATTCGCTCATGGTTTTCTTGTCTCTTTGGAGTTGTGTTTGCAGGATGACGCTCGGAAGTTCTCGTACGAGAGTGCGTTTCATCATTGGTAGCAAGATGAGGCAATGTCCATTCGTCCACCTAGCAAGACTAAATCAAACTGTTAACCCGCACATTCCCATTCCCTGAAAACCCACTATCTGTTTACCAAACTATTGCACACTATGAAACGTTACAGCAGTAGCAACACACAAACCAACAATATTCGCACATGAGTACAAGGACAAAGTTTAAAAAAAAAAACGGGACCCTTGGCACTTCCCATATAAGCCCCAGGCGGGAAGGTATCGATCTTGAAAATACGTACTCATGTCAAAAGCAGTCAAGAAACATCCTATCGCATGGCTTTGGCTCTTCGCTAATAGTTTCCCCAAAGAAGGGAGCTGTTCCTCCAAAGAATGCAAAACATCACCCCGTGGCTTTGGTAGTGACAACCGATTCTCTTGAAAAATCACCAAGAGCATTATTCCGCCAAAGGACGCACATCACATGTTTGAATTTCGAGTCAGCCAAAAGATGGCTATCGACAAGGACCGGCATGCCGCACCCCTGAACATCCCACTTCCCCAGCATGATCCCTTGGACAGTCACCAATCCTCATGATCCCTTCCCTCCTACCAGTTACCAATCTCGCCCTTTCAATGCCATTCATCACTGAACACAGTACGATGATGTCTGGTCAAGTGGCAAGGGACAAAGCTTTTATCAAGTTGCTTGTGGTGTTTTGCACTTCTTTGTCGATGCTTCTTGGGTCGATTCCTCCAAGCGTCAACAAAGAGGGGCCAATGAAACACCACAAAAATTTTTGAGTTTAGCATTTGTCTGACAAGAAGCAAATCCCCGTGACCCACAGACGACTTTGGCTATACTTGAGGTCACACAGGGCAATTTTGAGAACCGAAACACCTGGTTTTTACTAAGTGTTGTACCAGCGTATACGCCAGCATCTGCCCAGCGTCTACGCCCAGTGTCTACGCCCGACGTTCAGCATACATGCCGCACGCACGCTCAGCACGTGCAACAGGAGCAAGAATTGAAGCAAGTCGACGTCCAGCATCCATCAGCGTACACGCCCCAGCGTATACGCCAGCATCCGCCCAACGTATACCATGTTTCTAAATTGTAAACGCCCGGTCTATACGCCACGTGTCTCCCAGTCCGATTTTCCCGGTAACCCTACCCATATAAATAGCCTAGTTTTCCGTAAATTCGAGGTCGGCAAAAATTTACCAAAGCAGACCCAGAGCAATTATGCTGCAAACAAGAGCCCAGAAACCCCTCTACGCTTACGCTTACGCTAGAAGTTCTGTACGCCGAGCACAGTCCGCGCTCCGCCTACCGTGCTAACCAGCTGCATCCCTGCATCCACAGGGGCTTTACGTCCGCCTTGTGTCCCTACACGACTGCGTTAGACTGGTGCACAACATTTTAACTCTGTAATCCACTATTTACGTTTGTTGCAAGTTCTTTTACAATTTTACATTAATTTGGCCCACGCTTCGTCTACGCCTGTTTACGTTCACGCTCTGTTTGCGTCTGTATACGCCCGCACTGTTCACGTTGTTTACATTTGTTTACGCTCTTTACACCTGTTTACGCTGTTCACACTGTTCACGCCTGTATACGCTTACGCTTGGCCTATATTTGTTTACGCTGTTTACGCCTGACACTGTTTACGCCCCCTTTACGCTTACGCTTTGTCTACGTCTGTTTCACAGTTTACGCTCCGTTTACACATAACCCAGCGTATAACACTTAGGTGGTGCTCGAGGAAATCCTTGTCTGATCCGCGTGCGGACCACCCAAGGTACCCTACCTTCGTGCATTCCAGCACACCCTCAGGCAAAGGTAGGGTCATCTGTGCTCGTCTTGTGATCCCGCGGTCTCCATTTTCCCTTCCAGTTGGGGACCGATAATTTCGGGCGACACAGACAGCATATGGTATCAGCGTATATAGCGTATACAACGTGTGCAGTGTATACAGCGTATATGGGCAGCGTAGATGCTGGAAAGCGTATAAGGCACAGGATGGATCAGCGTAAAGTGGGATGACATGAAATAAGAGCGTAAGACAGGGAGCAGCGTACAGCATCAAAGAGGTGATCAGCGTAACACAAGAATGTAAGATAAGTTGCAGCATAAAGGACCACTTAGCGTAAAACTGGTGTTTAGCGTAAAACCGACGAACGTGACAAACTCAGCATAAACACAAGCTCAGTGTAAAACAAGCTAGAGCGTAAAACAGAAAGCGCAAAATAGGCGAGAGTATAATGGGTTGTAGCGTAAACAATTTGCAGAATAAAATTCACAGCATAAACAGTGCACAGTATGAAACGGGCTCAGCGTAAAGGCTAACTCCGGCATAAAGACAGGCACGTAAAACAGGTTACAGCATTAACAGTAGAGCATAAAACAGATGAACATAAAACAAAGATGTAGGAGAGCAGATTTTTAAGAACGTAAACGCTGTGCAGCGTATACGCTGGACAATTGCGGGTTGGGTTTTCGGACCGGACAGCGTAAACGTTGGGGAAGTTGGGGCAGCGTACCGTTAGCGGCGTAGATGCTTAACAGCGTATACGCTGGGAGTTGCGGGTAAGAGTTTTAAGGAGGCCCTCCTTCTAGCGCCAATTTTTGTATCGCATGAAATCGTCGGTCTCCGGCTGGAAGGGAAAATAGAGGCCATGGGATCGTGGGACGGGTACAGAAGACCCTGCCTTCGCCTGAGGATGAGCTGGAATGAAACGGAGGCAGAGTACCTTGGGTGGTCCGCACCCGGATCAGACAAGGATTTCCCCGCGCGTACACAAAATGCTATATGTTGGGTTATGCGTAAACAGCGTGCAAGCATAAACAGCAAAACAGCGTCAAACGTAAACGGATGCAAATGAAGCGTGAGCATAAACAAACGTAAACGAGGCATGAGCCAGATTGACGTAGAACTATAAAAGAACTTATGCAGCAAATGAAACAATTGTATTACAGAGTCAGAGTACAGTGCACCGGTCTAACGTAGTTGTGTGGGAACACAAGGCGGATGAAAAGCCCCAGCGTACACAGGGATGACTCGATTGGTTTACAGGGCGAGCGGAGCATAAGAGGCTAGATCCACAATGTGCAGGGCTTCCCAACGTAAGAAGGTTTTCTGCTCTTTTGCGTAGCGTAAATGTTCTCTGGTGTGCTCCAAGATTTTGCCAACCGTCAGAATGAAGTGGAAAAATGAGGGTTTTATACAGGTTGTTACGCTAGACTCGGGATGGGAGACACGTGGCGTGTTGACCGGATGCATACACTTTACAAATATACAAAATGTTACAATTGCTAGGCGTATACGCTGGGTGTATACGCTGAAAATGCTAGGCGTGAACTGTGTGGAGATGTTGAGTGCTGGACGTATATGCTGGGCATATACGCTGAAAATGCTGGGCGTGAACTGGGTGGAGATGCTGAGCGCTGGGCGTATATGCTGGGTGTATACGCTGGTGAATGTTGGGCGTACATGCCGGGCGTATACGTTGATGGATGCTGGGCGTACACGCCAGGTGCATACACCGAAGGATGTCCACTTGCTTCAATCCTTGCTCTTCAGTGTTATCTTCATGCTATCATTGGAGACCTTGTCGTCGAGCGTGTGCATCTGCAGCACCTGGGCGTGTACGCGAGAGAGCCGGGCGTATATGCTGGAGTGCCGGGCGTATACGCTGGACGTATACACTGGAATGCTGGGCGTATACGCTGTATGTGTGATCTTGGCGTATGCGCTAGAGTGTATACGCTGGCACCATGTACTTAGCAAAAACTAAGTGTTGCGATCATGCAGCCGACGTCGTTCGTGAGTTCTAGGGTCCTGTTTGGTGTCGGACAAGTACTAAGCTCTGAATTTTGTGGTGTTTCATAGTGTGCGGTTGAGACCTAATCTGATTGTTTTGGAGGTTAGAGGGATCCTGTGTCACATGGGTAGACCTATGGCTAATGTTCCTCCTCCCCAGATACGTATGGGGGAATGAGGGGTTTGGTTCAGGGTCGAGGCATAGAACTTCTTACAATTTCTCCTTGACCACTTCAGTGTGATCATTTGGTCCTTCCTAGAGGAGGAGGAGTCAGCTATTGTCATAGAAGCCATTTTTCCTAGGGCGAGCCGAGGCATTTTGAGGTTCTTGACCAACGGGGCAATCACAAGCAAGCATGGGAAAGGATCCAATCAATGCCCAATAGGGTTAAGGTGCTTGGGTTGGATTTGGAAGATTGTCGAGTATGATTGCTACCACCACTTCAACACATTGTTCCTTGCATGTTTTACGACAATGTGCTTTCAAAACCCTCAAGGAACTGTCTACATTGCTGGTAGGTGGGTTTTGCAACTTTTTTCTACTATGTTTCTGCGACATTGGCCATAGTGGCCTAATGCTAACAACATGCGTTTGCTATCAGGTTCTTCCTTGATGATAACAGTGTTCATGACCTACCAGATCAACTGGCCATGACACAGCTAGCCCTACAAGAATTCTTTTCCACCCAGAACCTTCAGGTGGGCATGATTTATCAATGTGGGGGTAAGCACCACACCTACCCAGTCATGTACTCTCCCCTCTATGATCAGTGCAGGAGGTAGGGCTGGTTGGACAAGGAGTGGATGAAACCCTTCAAACTAGTCATGGTTGAAAAAGTTCTAGTTGAACTCCCACAATTCCCACTGCCATACCAACTTGGTAGGTTGAGCAGTAAGTGATACATGTTTGATGCCTTTGCAAATTTTGACCTTCCCACATCTTTGTGCTAAGCATTTTGTGAACCTAGTGTAGGGGCAAAGAAGCCTAAGGAGGTGACAGTGGTAACTGTTGAGGCATAAGGGATGAATGTCTACTTCAAGTATGGATAAGTAGAGAAGAGCCAATGCTGGCTGAATGCCAGGGCTTCAGATGCTCTACTCTAGAACATCAAAAAGATGGGGCTTATGGATCTATTCCTGGCCCCGAACCTGAGAGTTCCCATGGTTGAGATGCTTACCTTGGTCGAGTCCTTCTCCGACAAGGTGCGTCGTTTTCACCTATGCGTGCATGACATGCAGGTGGTCATTGACATCAATGACCAACTATTTGTGGATCTGTTTGGCATCCCTACCAAAGGCATTTTGGTAGGGTCAAAGTCCAAGATAGAGTTGACCCTTGAAAATAAGGACCTCCAGGAGTGGCTAGGGCTCACTAAGGAGTGTAAGGGGCTCCCTACGGAGAAGCTCAAGGAAGGACTCATCAAGGAGTTCCTATCCTATTTTTCATGGTTGTGCATTCCCCCAGCTGCTTACCTAGGGGAAGGTCCTAGGGCTTGAGTAGGCCTGGATAATGCATGAGGTTATGGAGGAGGGGACTCATTACAATTGGGCCAAGTCCCTATGCAAAGGCTTGCGGGCTGAGATCTTGGGACACTGTGCAAAGACGAAGGTCCATTCCAACATCCACTACGCCTTTTATATAGGCTACTTCAAGCACTTCATAGAGTTCCTGGTGGTTTGGTAGAGAGGAAACTGGGTCTTGTCAAATCACGACCAGATTTCCAAATCCTGGATTTGCCAGGTCTTCCAGATCATCCAAGCCTAGGATCCCCCAGAAGTAGTTGGGGAGTCGTTCTTTGTAATGACTAAGGATCGGGTGGTCCAAAATGTTTGTGGCCAGGATAGCATAGGAGAGACACCCCCCATTGTGGATGGTAACATATCTCGAGGTGAGTGTTTCATAGCTGAAATGGTTGCTAGCACATTGCAGTGGAAGAGGCCTCCCCTAGCCCTTCACATGGAGGAGGAGGAGGAGGGACATAGACTGCGGCTCAAACAACAGAGGACAAAACCTCCCATTGGTAAGCACTTTCATTCAGTATTTGTTTTGCTGTTGTCTACTACACTATGCTATGCTAGATGGCGGAGCATAGCGTAGCATCTATTTTAAGCTACTTGCTTTGAACTAATGCTAATGTGCTTGACTATCACAAGAAAGGGAAGAAGAAGAAGTAGGCGACGAAGAAGTGTCGACCCCTCAGGCAGGGATGATGAATAAGAACATGGAGGCCCTATTTTTGGAGAGAGGGGCTCTAGTGGCAATGAATAAGGAGACAGAGGCCCTAGTTTTGGCGAGAGGGACTTTGGTCAAGAAGAAGTGAGCTCCTACGGCTAAGGGGCTATTGTCATTAGGGAGAATCCTCCTACTAAGGAGTCCCTCTTGAATAAACAAGATGCTGGTCTCCTCAAAGAAAAAGCACCAGTGCATGAAGAGGAGGTCCAGAGGAACTTGGGAGGAACTTCCAGCTAGGCCTCTGTCATCTTTTTTCATCAGCTGGAAGAGAGAACGCCACCAGACATTGGTAAGTTCAGCAATATGTCTGCCTTGTCATAGTCCATTTTGGTCATTAAAAATGTGTTTGGTTATGTGACAGATGCTACTGCTAATGCCATAGGACCCACTCCAATTCATGCTAGGCCTTAGGCCAAAATCCCCAACAAGTTCACATTTATGTACGGGATTGTGGAGAACATGATTAAGCACCTTCAGTAGGTGGACCCTGAAGCGAGTAAGTGGTAACGTTATCTACTCTCACATTGCTATGCTAAAGTTTCTTGTATTTGCTACTTGTGCTATGCTAATGCAACTAATGTATTCTTTGTGCCATGGTAGCCTCTCAACTCAAATGGGACCTGACACGATCCTTGAAGGTCGGTGCTGTGTTCACATTTCCACTAGAAGTGACCAAGGTGTCTCATCATGCATACAATGAGGTTTGCAAATGTGCTTTGCACTCAGCGTGCTTCCTATGGGAGTGTTGGTGCACCAACAAGGAGCTATGGAAATGAGTCCAGGAGATAGAGCAGAGGGAGGCTAACCTAAAGTCTGAGGTGGAGGATCTCAGGTTAAGGAATGACTTCCTCATGGCCCGCAAAACTAACAATGAGGATTGGTGCACCACGGTGGTAGACCATGCCAGGTTTTGGATGGTTGCACACCAGAAGGTCAAGACTACTCGCGAGGTGATAGAGCAGTGCATGCCGATGGACCTATTGGACCAAAAGTGTCAAGATCTAAAAGACCTCAGTGCTAAAATTTTCAAATGGGGGTAGACCCAGAGAAACCACAAGCATATGTATAAATAAGAAAATGCTTCCCATTGCAAGTTATAAGAAGAAGCCGCTATGGAGGCATTTACGTACGAAGCATTCGTAAATGATATTGATGCTTCTGAGGCTTTTTCCAGGTTCAAATAGAAGGTCAAGGTGACGAAAGCTCCTAATCCAAAGGTGACCCTTCCCATAGGAGAGGCTACGGCCATCCCCTGTGCTCTGGGGCTGCCAAGGTGGATGCCAGCTGAAAGGGCGAGAGCTACCATAGCCAATTCTACACTGGATAGAAGGCATTGGGTAGATATCATGACAAAGAAGGTTTTGCATCATCTTGGGCTTGTCTTAGGCTAGATACCTTTTGAGACAGATGCAAGACCTGCTCAGGTTAGTCACACTCTACTGTGTCAACGTTTATGCTCGGTTGTAGTTTGCATTTGTTAGCCTCACTGATCACTTTCCCACTGTGATGAAGGCCCCAAATGATGGTGTAGCATCCATAGAGAGAGGGAACAAAGCACCATTGAGGGACCAAGTAGCAAAAGACAATGCCAAGGGAGATGATGCAGGAACAAATGGTGGAGATGATGCGAACAGAAACAACCCATGACAACATGGGATTTTTTTTTGACAAATTGGAATCTTGGATTTTTCCATTTTGTGTAATGAATTTTGTAAACATTGAAAGAGAACAGTTTTTGAATGAAGGAAGAGAATTTTATTCTAACTTGCATATTGCATACATGCATTTTGTATAGAATGTTCATGCTTTCTAATTTTAGGCCATTTTGGGCCATTGCTAGTTTTAGGCCATTTTGGGCCATTGCTAGTTTTAGGCCATTTCGGGCCATAGAGTAATATGCCACAGGGATGATGCGTAAACGACTTGAACAGAAGCTAACTTGTGACTTGTACTAGTTTTAGGCCATTTTGGACCATAGCGTATCACTAGTTTTAGGCCATTTTGGGCCATAGCGCTAGTTTTAGGCCATTTCGGGCCATAGTGTATCACTAGTTTAAGGCCATTTCAGGCCATAGCATATCGCTAGTTTTAGGCCATTTTGGGCCATAACGTATCACTAGTTTTAGGCCATTTCTAGCCATAACGTATCACTAGTTTTAGGCCATTTTAGGCCATAATGTTGCAGCATGTGAGTAGTGTGCGGGTAAGAAGCAATGGGTTTGCTACGCTAAGTAAAGCTGCTTCTTAACCCAACGTGGGTTGAATGAGATGTAAGGCTGAGACGCTGCTCTAGGGTCTTCGTTTGCATTGTCATCCCTCACTTGGAAGGACTTCGTTTAGGGGATCAACTCATTAAGCTAACCCCTTTGTCGAGTAGTTAGTGTAGGTTGCAATAGGCACTTCATTCTCAAAATTTATAACTTCTGAGCCTTCTTCCACACCTATGTTGTGGATCAATTGCATTGCTACTTCATCACCATGCATCACCACTTCTCTACCTGTGTAAGGTAGGCGAATCTCTTGGCGTATGGGTGAGGAGATAGCCCTAAGTTATGCTAATCATGATCTTCCCAAGATCAGGTTAAACCTTGGCATCTCCTTGACCATGATGAACGTTGCATCTATGGGGAACTGATCCCCTGCTATGAAGTTTATGTGAATAGTTCCATTTACTATGAATCGTGCCCCATTGAACAACCTTAGGCATGCCATCATTGTGTGCTTGATCTGATCGACCAAGCCCAACTTATCCACAATGGGGAAAGGGATGACATTCGTGGAGGCCCCATCATCAATGTGTATCCTTCGGATCTAGTGTTGACCGACCCAAATTATGATGAATAGGGGCAACATAGTCATCTAACCCTTCTCAGGGTCTTTCCTAATGGCGTCTTCATGAAAGGTTAGTTGAGGCTATCCTAACCCTATAGGCACAGAAGGAAGCATAACCGAGTAGATTGCTTCCTCCTTTGTTGGCATGTCTTCGTTGATTGGAGTCACTATCAACATGTGGATCAGAGCCTCGCGATGTGGAGCAAATGTCATGATCAAGTCGTACAAGCTTAGGGTAGTGTTTTTTTGTTTTAGGGCTTGCTTGACCTAAGTGAGGGCATCCAATAGCTCTTGGACACCTCCTAGTTTGACACCTTCTTCCTCTTCTATCCGTCCCAGAATAAGAATTTCTCAGGGGAAAGCAACCTTGAATCTGGGCTCAAATCCTCATTGGCAGAGTGATGCAGGCTACGTAGTCATGTCAACCTTTATCTTTGTCACTAGTGTAGGGAGTGAGGACGTAGACTTGGAAGTACCTGGAATGGTACCTCTCTTAGATGTCTCACTTGTGAAGTGGACTTCTTGCCTTACAGGGCAAGAAGGCTGCTCAGTTGTTTCATGTGAGAGAGGGGCCATCAAGGACATTAGCCCTCTGATGACGAATGGAGCTAAAGGTGTTATCGGTCAGGACCACGTGGCCCCACCAACAGGTTTCACAAAAGTGGATGCCCATGGTGGAACTTTCAAGATGAAAGGCTATTGTGAGCTTTGATTAGCTGTTCGTGGTATTGGTGCAGTGTGTTGAGGCACACAGATTATGAATGGCTGCTGAGGTGGCCTAGGATCACTATTGATGTTGATGGCATTGATTACATAATCGACATTGTTGGTGTTGAGGGGATCTATATAGACATGCATAGATTGGTTTCTATGGTGTACTGGGTTTCTTTCATCCAGCACCAATTTCCCCTGGTCAATTAACCTTTGGATGTTGTCCTGCAACACTAGGCAGTAATTTGTGTTATGGCCACACTATTGGTGGTAGTCACAAAACCTATCTAGCCTGAAACCCCTAGGAACTAGAGGCTCATTGGGCAGGGCCAGAGAGGGGTTCCTAAGGAGCTCACAGTAGCATTGATGTTCCGTGGTTGCTTCTTCCAACATCTATTTATGTCAGATGTATCCTACTGCTAGTAATTGCTTCAGTTGTTTTGAAGGCTTAAGAGGCAGTGGGATGTACTTTGAGTGGTCTTTGCGCTCAAAGTTGGGCTTGGGTTGTGCAAATATCTGAGGTGTGGGTACAACAAGTTGTGGCATGTGGCCTAGTTTTAGTGTAGGGTTAGCTATGGGTTTGGCCAATTTCTTGATGTTCTTGCTACTGTTGTTACTAGGTTTGGGCTTTGCCTTGGCTGCCACAGTAGCCACTATGGTTGTCGAGGCTTTACCCTATTCCTTCTTTGCAAAGGTGTTCTTGTAACCAATGTCAGCTAGGTCTTTTCTTGCCTCGACCATGTCTTGTATGCTCTTAGTTTGGGTGAAAGCCTAACTAAGAGAGTGAGGAGCAAGGTAGTACAGTTTGGACTTGATGAAGTTGTTCACTACACCCTTAAAGACAGCCAACAGATGGGCCTCCACGATGGGCTCACGGATCTTGTTAAGGGTTATGCTCCAATGCTGGATGAACTTTTGGACTGGCTCTAGGGGGTCTTGCTTCATAGTCATCAATTGGTGCAGCATGGTTTTTGGCTTCAATTTGTACTTGAAGCATGTCACGAAATGGCTTAGTAGCTCTTCCAAAGTTGAAATGGATGAGCATGACAACATACGGTACCAATCCAAGGCTTTTCCAACTAGCGACATGGAAAAGACGCAAATGATTATGTGCATCCATTGTTGTAGTAGCAAAGACTCAGACCTAAAGGTGACAAGATGTGCATTGGGATCCTCCTCCCCATCGTGCTTCATGAAATGCCGGAGAGACATCCTTGGGGGTAGCATCAAAGCAGGGATTGCAGGGTTGATGGGGTCATCCTGGTAGAAGTCCGTGACTTGTACCATGTCAGACCCAACAGCTTTGAGGAATTTTATTTCCCCAGTGAGGGTTTGGATGAGCTGAAATGCTTGGTCCAGAATCAGTGACATTGTAGTCGGTTGGGACACTGCAGAGGCCATGCCTGCATGTGGTATGGAAGGGGTGGTGATGAGATGCGACATGCATTGTGCTGCGATATCACGTACGCGATATCGCAGCTGCCACGATATCGCGGTCCGCCACCATATCTATAAATAAGAGGTGGAACTCCCTTCATTTCCCAATCCTAGCTAGAAGTAGCGAAGCTCTGGCAGTTTGATCCCTCCAGAGTTAGAATTTTTCCCATGTGCCCGCAGTAGGAGTCCTAGAGTGAACGGCTCTTTATTCGAGTAACTTTGTAACCTGAACACAAGTTGTGTACGACAATAAAGATAAACTTGATTGGATAAACCTTGTAGTACATGGTTTTAATTATTGTTGTTATTTATTGCTTTCCTAGTGTGCACGAGTACAACTTGATTACGAGCATCCACGGATGTGTACGGCTAATTAAGGAATTGGCTGCTCGTCGCAACGCGTGAGTACGACTTAACTACGAGCATTGGTTGCTTGGTAACCCAGTAGTGTATTCCAAGATATGCGCTTGGTAATCCCAGTAGTAGTCCAATGTGTACGGCTAATTAAGGAATCGGCTGCTCATCACTAGGCTAGAACGTGTGATAAGTACGACTTGGCTACGAGCATCCACGGGTGTGTACGGCTAGCCAAGGAATCGGCTGCTTATCACACTTAGGCTAAATAGGTGCCTCAGTACGACCACTTTGAGCACTTGCGTTACGTGTGGTGATCCCAGTAACGATTAGTATTTGTTAGCCATAGTTGCATAGTTCAGGGTGTGTTCGGTAAGTGGGAACGGATACTGACGCTAGTTAATTTAGACTTAGGACATTAGCTAGAGTTAGTTAGTTTCTCAACCCTTTCTCTCATAGCATAGGCGATAAACTGAAAAATACCCAAAAAATCACACACCTTAGACTTGCTTAACCATACACCGTGACACATATAAGCAAGCCTGGGAAGACAATGAACGATTAACCCCAAGTGTTTCTTGTGGTGTTAAGGCATTTAGTCTGTGGAGTTCGACCGGATCGCGCGTACACGCTCGTATTCGTATGGTTGAGTGTAGGGGTACCTCGCCACTCATCATTGGCACCGTTGCCGAGGACTAAGTGTTTTTACACCAATTGAACATAAGGGATATCACTCACATCGTTGTGAGCTTTAAACGAACCTTAGGGTTAATCAGTTACTTAAGAACATAAATAACGGTACAAATTGCACACCATTAGGATGGCTTCTTCTCACGAAATCAACTCACCTAAGGGCAATACAGGAGATGGTCAGCCTCATACACATAACCCAGATCAGCCAGGTCCTAAAAATCCAAGGTCACATATACTCATCTTGATGAGTATGTCCCTAAATTTACTTTTATTTTTCATCAAGATGAACAACTGCGATGGAGAGATCTGCAAGGTAACATCGTGTTACCCCTAGATAGATCTGCCCCTAACATGCTTTTCTGTGCCTTAGCACAGACTAGCATGCAAGAACTGATTACGGAATATGTTTTGGATGATTATGACAGAAGGGATTATCATCCCACAAATGCCCAACATATTCGGGATGCAAGGCAGGAGAGCCAACATTCATTATTGAAGGGCAAGGTCCCCCATGTCATTAGTGAAATAGGAGACAAGGAACCCCTCACAATGGGTTTCTTAGAGAATGATGTTCCTCCTCCTCACTCTGGTGAAGAGGTAAAGCATCAGGGCCTTCGATCAACTGTACATGCTACAGGCTCTGATCACCGTGAGCACCAACTGTTCACGGTAGGAACAACTACTCAAACTAAGGACAGACAATTGGATCGTTACAACAATCGGGGCCGAAGCAGCCGAAGAGAAGGTAAGAAACATCGCCATGGTGATGGATCCCCTTCTTCTTCTCCTTCATCTCACCATTCACACTCTCCTTCCACATCTAGGTGCAACCATTGTGAGCATAACGGAGAGAGTAAAAGTAAAAAGGAAGATGAAATGCCTCGACAGGAAGGTCGAGAGGAGTTAGGACAAGGGCAAGGACGTAGGGAGAGTAGGGAACCACCACGTAGACATCACAGACGTCATGAAAGAGATGATCATGAAAAACCCCTACTCACAACCCGAAGTATGCTTGACATAACAGAGGCAGTTAGGATTCCCACAAGGCATTTAAAGGAAAGTCGGATCAAGCAATTAGACATGAAAAATATCCCATGATTTGAAGGGGGATACAATGCTGATCCACAAAATCATTTGCAAGCATTCCACGATGCCTGTGCCTTGTAGAACATTGATAGTGAGTGGCAGAAGCTTAAGTTGTTCCCAAGGACACACACCAAAGAAGCAGAAAGCTGGTACTGGTCTTTAGAACCAGAGACCATCAGGAGGTGGAGTATGATGCTTGAATTGTTCAACAACAAATATCAGATGTATTCCAGAGTGTCCAATTTGCTTAAGCAGATCCAAGGCTGGAAACAAGGCACTCATGAACCCTTGGATGCTGCCATGGCCTGTTACTATACACTGCTACATCGTTGCCCAAGTCATGGGTACGCCAAGTGGGATCAACTTCACCACATCGTGGCTGGGCTAAGAAATAAAATGAGAAGAAATCTTGGGACTTACGCCCAAGGGAGACTTTCCCAACTAAGAGCCCATGAAGTTGAAAGCTTGTTGGAACAAGTAGCGCAAGAAGAGGATGAGCTACAGAAGAGAGAAAGTATGGAGGAATACAACTGCGACCCCTCCCTTCGCAAGAAGCGAGTGAAATTTTGTGATGAGGAGGATGAGTCACCACTCGAAGAGTTGGTGAACCGGAAAACCGTGCCGATCCAAAAGTTAACAACTGAGGTATCAGCTAAGGTAGACCAAATGTGGGATTCCTTGGACTCATGAATAGAATAGTCTTGAAAATTGTAGAAGAGTCTAAGGTTGAGCAAAGTAGTGACAAAGGAAAGAAAAAGTGGAGAGATTTAAGCCCTGCACATAACAAGGGTAAGGGAAAAATCACTAACCACGATGTGGCTGTAAACTCTGATTTAGAAAATGATAGTGGATGTGAGGTCTGCTATTATGACCATCCTAAGGGATTTTGTCCAATTCTCTCACATTTGCAGGAGTCTGGGGTGTATGCATTAAATCCAAGACTTAATCAATGGCAAGCACCCCGAAGGTTACCTTATCCACAAGGTAACCCAAGGCAGTTCCACCAACCACTAACATATTATCCAAGTGGGATGCCCCCACAGCCCATTGGACAACATCAGCAGTGGTAATACCCACAGTTATGGGGGATGCCACCGCCAACACATCAATACCCTTACCGGCAGCCTGATCCTTATGGATATTATGTGCAGCAGCCGATTTCTCCAAGTGACTCTATGGATCATGTAACCCCCAACCGTCACTACGAAGCTCGAGAGTACTTCAGAAGGACTCCTTCTCCTTCGGGAGACACTACATACCCACACCATCCTCCTAATCCAACCGCACCTCTTCCATCTCAAGTAGTTCCCATAACACCTCTTGCTCCAACAATGCAAGGGGAACTTCCTCCTCAACCGCAGCAACGTCACGCTGCGAGAGCTGCAAATATCCAACTGGGTACTAGTTCTGGCGACAACTGTACAAAGAAGAGACCTTTTTTCAGAACTGAAAGCCCAGAAAAACTCTCTCAACAACAAGAGGTTGAGTCCATGTACACGCCTCCACCATCTAACACTTTGGAGCACCCTTCAGTCCAAACGAGTGTAACGCATACGGTTATGCTAACACATACCGTAACTAATTGGATCAAGGTAGGCCACCTTCCCAGGAAACTAACTAACCCTGTAAGTCCCTTTATTTATTTGCAGATCGCTAGAAATGCATCACATCGAGCTCTTCTTGACTCAGGTTCTAGAGTCAACTTAATTTCGCGAAAGATGTATCACGCCTGGAACTTTCCACAACTTAAGAAGAGCAATATCCAACTAGAGTTGGTGGACCAGTCCATCACCATTCCCTTGGGATTGGTGGAGGATGTTATTACCACTGTGTGTGGTTGGTCTTACCCAACAGATTTTCTAGTGATTGATGTTAACAACAACGAAGGGGACTTCCCAATTATAATGGGAAGGGCATGGCTAAGCACAGTAGACGCATGCCTTAGGATCTGCGATCTTTCCTTGGAAATCTCCAAGATAAAAATATGTGGAAAGATCAAGAAGAGGATAGTTCCATGCATCACATATAGTGATTCATCAGGTGATGACATGGAGGAAATGTCTCCATGTAACAGGTGTTCCCAAGAAATTTTGCAACAAAGATGCCTGTATGTAGCAACCACACAAAAAGCAGTAGACACCCCATGGTTGACAGTTACTCGTAGGAGCAGAAAAATATGCATGGAACGAATTGAGGAAACTCATGCCAACAACCGTGGCATAGATTCATTGGAACATGAGCGTTGCCAACTTCCACCCCTTAACTTAAGATCATCAATTGGGAGAAGTTGGGCACTTCTAAGAAATTCAAACAAATGCTCATTACTTCAGATCTCTCCCTTAAAACTCAGTCATGGGGGAGATGGCCACCTATGCTAACCATATGGGGTCCTCAATTCTTTTAAGTTTTTGTTTTACACGTTTTTGTTTTACAACATTTTTTTTACATATTTTTGTTTTACAAATTTCTTTAACTTTTCATGTTTTTGTTTTACACCATCGTTATACTTTTCTAGTTTCTATGTGTGTGTCATCCACCCTGTAAGTTCATCACCTAATAAGTGTTCAGGCCGATGGGATGAACTATTTTTTATTAATTGCTAATGTTTGGTTTTTACCTTTAAGTTACATTGTTGATACTAAGGTATGTTCCTTTTGATATGGCAGGCAATGAGATCACTTCATCCATCCCTCCATCAAGTCTATGGTTTCCCTTGGCTTGGAAATGTACAGTTCCCTTCCAGTAAGAACTTTAACGAATTGGTGACTGGGCATTTCTCAAACTAAGGAAGGACTCAAGGATTGCAAAGGGTGTGGCTTCAAGGGAACTTGATGCTTTTGTGTTGGTCATTCACTTGGGTGCTTGGTTGTTTCCTTCTTGAGTTTTCTTACCATTCTGATGTTACCCATTCCTCGGAAGCTGAGACAATAAAAATAAAGAAGTCTTTGGATGGTGTGGTCCCCATGCATAAAAACACAAAACACAAAAAAAAAAAACCCAAAGTGAGGATTCAAAGCATACCCCTTAGACGAAATAAAATTTGGGCTGCAAGCACTAGTTATGGAACCAAGGTGTTCCCTCTAACTAAGGCCTTCTTGCTTCCCATTCTCTCCTTTTTTTCGTTGGAATGGTGGTGGCTCTTTGAAGATGCATCCTTGTTCTCCAAGTGGATGGTTTGACCAAATGTGTTGATGCGAAGTCACTGGATGTGGTTGGTTTGAGCCAGAGTTGGAATGAGATTCGCCAAGTTACATTAATCATAAACCACACAAGGGGCTGTAAACCACCTTGTTCTTGGGATTTCATTCCACTTCTCTTCTTCCCATCCTTCTCTCCATTGTTCCCCTCATTGTCGGTTGTATCATTAGTGTCTATTTTGGTGGATGCATTATTTTCTTTTTGGTAAATTCTTCCAGTTAAGACTTTAACTCTTATTCCAAAGGACATTCCCTGAGCCTACGGACTCTTTGAATGTGGGATTGTCAGGGCATTAAGGGCATGAGCCTACTTTGGGGAGGACCCACTAACACTCCTATTTGGAACATTAGTTAACTTCTTTTCCTTAACATTTTTGCAATTAATTTTATTTTTGTTCATTTCCATCTTGACATCCATTTCACCAATGCCATAGTTGTCCCTTTTTACCTCTCTTTCTTACTCCTTTTCTTTTTCCATTCTAACGCTACCGGAGGTTCACAATTAGTCATGGGGGTACGGGCCTGCTTTTTCGATTTTTCTCCTAAGCCCCGAATTTTTTCAGTTTTCTTCCTAACCCCTATACCTTCGGTAGTCATCATCTACATTTTCCCAGATCCATATCAGCCATACCACAACCTAGCCAATGAACCTAAACCAAAGCAAGGTATTATTTACTTAATGATTCAATTACCCTTGCTAATATATGATTGTGTTGTGTGTGCAGATGGCAATCATACAACAACGAAATGGATCTGGAGCAAACACTTGGAATGGAGCAGCGCTAAAGCAGCTATGCAAGGAGCAGGATCGATAATGCACTTAACGAATGGACAATGAAAGGCGCAATCTAGGCGTTGGCAGCAACAAGACTCTTCTCTCTTCTTCTCTTTTTCTCTCTCCTCTTTTCTCTCAGCTGCCAAATATGGCCTGATGTCATTGTAATAAGGTGTTCACCCTTGTTGTCATGAACACCAATTTTTGTCAAGTCTTGTAATAAAGACCCATTCACATGTCATCCCATTAGTTCCATTCCCCTCAATAATCCCATACCTACCTGATATCATTGTAAGGAACTCGACGACGAGTTTTCATTCAGTCATGGGGGTATGATGAGACGTGACAAGCACTGTGCCACGATATCGCATACGCGATATCATGGCCACCACGATATCACGTCTTTCCTTGCGATATTGCGTATGCGATATCGCGGTCCATCGCCATATCTATAAATAAGAGGTGGCACTCCCCTCATTTCCCAATCCTAGCTAGAAGTAGTGAAGCTCTGGCAGTTTGATCCCTCCAGAGTTAGAATTTTTTCCATGTGCCCGCAGTAGGAGTCCTAGAGTGAACGGCTCTTTATTCGAGTAACTTTGTAACCTAAACACAAGTTGTGTATGGCAATAAAGACGAACTTGATTGGATAAACCTTACAGTACATGGTTTTAATTATTATTGTTATTTATTGCTTTCCTAGTACGCATGAGTACAACTTGATTACGAGCATCCACGGATGTGTATGGCTAATCAAGGAATCGGTTGCTCGTCGCAAAGCGTAAGTACAATTTAACTATGAGCATTGGCTGCTTGGTAACCTAGTAGCGTATTCCAGGATCTGCGCTTGGTAATCCCAGTAGTAGTCCAATGTGTACGGCTAGTTAAGGAATCGGCTGCTCATTGCTAGGCTAGAATGTGTGATAAGTACAACTTGGCTACGAGCATCCACGGGTGTGTATGGCTAGCCAAGGAATCAGCTACTTATCACACTTAGGCTAAATAGGTGCCTCAGTACGACCACTTTGAGCACTTGCGTTACGTGTGGTGATCCCAGTAATGATTAGTGTTTGGTAGCCACAGTTGCATAGTTCAGGGTGTGTCCGGTAAGTGGGAACGGATGCTTACGCTAGTTAATTTATACTTAGACATTAGCTAGAGTTAGTTAGTTTCTCAACGCTTTCTCTCATAGCATAGGCGATAAACTAAAAAATACCAAAAAAATCACATACCTTAGACTTTCTTAACCATACACCGTGACACATACAAGCAAGCCTGGGAAGACAATGAACGATTAACCCCAAGTGTTTCTTGTGGTGTTAAGGCATTTAGTTTGCGGAGTTCGACCGGATCGTGCGTACATGCTCGTATTTGTATGGTTGAGTGTAGGGGTACCTTGCCACTCATCAGGTGGTGATGTGACCCATTAGTGGTACCATTGGGATGATCCCTATGAGCGATGCTACCTATGTTGTCCACCACCCGGCAGGTGGTGTTGCCGGATAGACTACTTGTGTCACCGGTGGCGTAGACCATAGCCCCGTGTTAGGTTGTGCCAACTGTGAGGTTTGGTGTATCTGAGAGTGCACGTAGTGAGATATCTACGATGGTTGCAGAGTAGGTAGAGAAGCAAATGGGGTCCACCATGTGGATGGGCTGGGACCCACCACAGTGGGTGGTACAGACATGAATGTAGGAATAGAGGCAAAAGCTATGTATGTTTGTGAAGTAGGTATGGTATGCACATGTGGTAGGGTAGCCATCGGTGGTGTGTTATGTGCTACAGGAATAGACTGTTGAATAGCCTGCAAAGGGACAGTAGCTGCAAACAAATCAAATGAAAGAGGGTGTTGAAACACCGCAAGATTGGCATGGCTACCCATAGCAGCTATAATCAGGGGTTGTAGAAGTGTAGGAATAATTACAAAGGGAGTAGTAATAGGCAACAACTTGGCCTAGAAGGATTGGATATGAGGGATAGGAGCAAGGTCGGTTGGATCTCCATCATCCAATTGGGAATCGAGTTCCTCCTGTCTATCCTAGAAAGCATCATCTTGGTTGGATGCTATGTCTTGTTGCTCCCTAAGCTTAGCGAACTAGATTAGTTGGTGTAGAAGCCTTTCGTATGCTTGTGTTAAAGGTAATGAAATGCCAGGAATAGGAACAAATACCTTCCTATTGCAGTAAGCAAACTCAACGCTACATTTGTCCTTGAGTTTGTGTACATCTAAGGACAGATTGTCCTACACCTTTGCATAGAGGAAGTTGTAACACTCATGTTGCTAGGCCAATCCCTCAAGTCCTCAATTTTGGATTCTAAGAGATCGACGCATTTCCAGTGTTGGGTTCAGCAATTGTTCGACACCAGTAGTGCCTTGAACCGTGATGGGAACTTCCACGTTGAAGGCATGGGTAGCAATAGTTGAAAAAGCCATTACAAGATGAGTATTTTTGCAAAAGAGCATAAAAAATACAAAAAGAACAAAGAGACTGGAAAGCAACAAAAAGAAGGCTTTACGTCTTGCCAGATTCTCGAGGAACCATCGAGGCAATCGATCTACACGACACAAAGTGTAAACAGCTGCAAAAGGGTGTCACGTTTATGCCAGTATAGAGCATGTGCAAGACTACCATAAGATAAGTTTAGCTAATTGGAAAAGGTTTTTTATCTCGTAGGGTCCTCGAGGAACCATTGAAGTGACTGATCTGCACCATGCATGATGGGGTATAGAATGCATGCAAAACTGTGAAGTGGGCAAGTTAATTAGCGAACAAGTAGGTTTTATGTCTCATAGGGCTCCAAAGGAATAATTGAGGTGATCGACCTATACCTCGCACGATGGAATATAGAACACATGCAAGACTATCATAAATAGGCTAGTTAACCAGCAATCAGAGGCCTTACATTCTGTGGGGCTCCCAAGGAACCATTGAAGCAACTGATCTACACCGCATAAAGTGCAATCAATCACGAGAGGGTGTCACATTTATGCTCATGCGTATCAGGGTGCAGAAGGCTCACAGAACCACCGTGAAACATGGAAAAGGCACCAAAAGGCCCTCCTTCTAGCACCAAAAAACTATAGCAACCAAAAAAATCGGTGGCTAGAAGATGCCAAGGGGTCAGCGGGCATGACAGTCTTGATCCCATACCCATGGGAGGGCTGTGTTGGGTGTGTGTGCAAATATGGGGCATCCTGAATGGTCTTTTCAATCAGATAGGAATTTAATCGGCATCTATATAGCCTTTTGCAACATATAATTTGAAAACCGAGTGAAAATGTGAAGTAATGCTTGAAAGTAAATAAAGTAGAAAAAAATGCAACACATGGGAATAAGCACGAAACAAAGTAAAATATAGTTAGAAAAATGCACCACTCTGAATCTACAAGTTTGCTATGTCAGGGTGGCTACAATCAATTGCACAGCATGACAAAGTGCAAAGATCCTGAGAGTAACCAGGACGTGTGGAGAAAAGTGATTTTGCTATTGGGCATGGACTTAGATGCTGACAAAGTGGGAATTCTACCATGGTGGTAGAAGAGGACAGAACAAAATGTTAGCTGAGAATGCTAACTGTTTGCAATGTCAAATAGAAAGCTTATAATGCTTGATGTTGCAACATGCTAGGAGGAGAACTTGAGTGCTAGAGGAAGAGTCAGATACTTTACAAAAAATTCGAACCGAACGGAACCAAATCCTTTGAATGTTGCTCGTTGGGGTATTTATAGGACCAAGGGCATGCAAAAGGGGTGGTTTGGATGCCATGTGCCCTAGACTTTCATTGACTTGCTCATGCTGCAAGTGCTAGTATGACCGTTGGACATTCATGACTATTATGATTGTGAGTCTACAATGCCACAACTGTGAACCTGCCACGCTGTAATTACACCGTCAGCATTTGGAGACATGTGCCAATGGTCCAATTAGGTGAAGTGCATTGATGTCACACAACCAGCCACATGCTTTATTGTGTTTTGTAGCATAGCATGCTTGGCACAACATAGCATGTTATCCCGAGTTTCGCTACACATTCTACATACTTTCTACGCTATGCTACGCCATGTAGCATAGCCTCTGGCCTTAGTCGCAAAAACATGGCCAAACTGCAAACCTTGCTTCCTGCATTGCGAAACTTGCAACTTTGCTAGCCTTGCCCTTTGAGCTACCTTCTGTCTCTTTCACAAGATTGTTATGCCTCTCTGGGCCATGTAGCTCAGCGTAGCATAGTAGCAGACTATGTCTGCTACTTCCTAATGGAAATGGACATTGTTAAAGGACTTGAAGTTGGGCAATGAAACTAGGTGTACATTTGTTGCTACGCTATGCTACGCTGCGTAGCGTAGTGTAGCGTGACACTTTCCTTTACAAATGTTTTCTGAAGCTTGCTACACTACATAGTGGGGCATAGCGTAGCATAGCAGAATTTGTGCCTTAGAAAACTTGCCAAACTATTTTGCACATCTAGAATGCTATTTCCAACTCCGTGCATTATTTCTAAGTAGGCTGTCGCTTGGGTAGACTACATAGGTGGACAGGCAAGATGATATGTAGACCCTGTTCATGCCCAAAGTAGAAAATTTGCCGAACTGGCTGGTCTAAACTAAGAGCATTCTCCTCCCAAAGAACTATCATGACATTGTGCAAAGTACTATAACTGGTGAAGTGAGAATGACCTCACATTTTTTGGGGTGTTTCAGGCATCTCAAGCCACAGCCTCAATTAACTAGTGGATGTTGAATCAACATGGAATGGCACCTCAACTAGGGTCTGTAACTCCAACACATGAGCCTAAGATGCATGTGCTTCAATTGCTTTAGCATCCATGTTTGACGCTAGGAAGAGTCATGATAATCAAAACAATGTACAAAGCTAAGAAGTACAAAATGCGGATCAAACTAACAAAATGTACCAAGCGGCCCTTTGCTGGTCAGCTCAAGCAGATCACCACCCATTAAAGAAACCGTCAAAAACACCTTTCTTCTCACTTGCAATCTTAAGGGGATCTAAAGCCTTAGCAAGTGTCACTCACATGGTATCTATTTCATCCTCTTCCTGTAAGATGGGAATCGCTGCAACTACTTCTTCCCTTGTTTCCTCCTCTTCATCACACCCAATGATAACCATTTCAGGTTCACCCATTGGAATTAATTCTTCCCTTTCCCTCTCAGGGTATCCTCTATTAACAATCAACAAATCTAAAATTAGCATGACATAATAGGTATGCATATTTAAATAAAAAAATAAATTCAAAAAGTGATAAAAACACTTAAAATAAAAAGATACTTACCTGCCATTGGCAAGGTGAATCGAATCTTCTTTGTCCTTGGTGGTCTCACCTCTATAACAAGTGCTCTCGAATGCTTAGCCCTTTTCACCTTAACCTTGGCTTTCCCAATAGTCTCTTGAATTAAGCACTCACCTCTCCTAATAGTTGTGTGCAAGGTAGGTGGTTCCAACCCCAAGCTATCACATGAATGATGGGAACGACTAGCTACACACCCTGTTGTGACCAAGACTAATTCTTCGATGCCTTCAGGTGGATCTTGGGATCTAGTGGTGTTAAATAGATGATAGATCCAAGGGCAAGATAATTTTGAATGATCTCTTAACACATAATGATTATCCCCATAAGCCACTAAGAACTCCGCAAACCTACGGAGATAGCTTGGAAAAAGGCAAAGGTAAAGTGGCATTTAGCATCAACATTGGATCGTAGCCTAATGATCTCTCCACAGAGACCTAATACAAGGAACTGCACCCAATTGTAGCACATACCAATCTCCAAGACTGAGTGCATAACACATGTAGACTCAATCCCAAGACTTCTTATTTGGAAAAGAGACTTAGGAAACGCTCGTGCTCTAAAGAGCGGGTACAGAAAATTTACCTTCGTCAAGCGAGTATCGGCTTGCATGGCGAATCCCTTAGGACCCTGTGGTATACCTAGCCAGTCTTCAATTTCTTTGATCACATGGCCTTCTCTAGTCCCTCGATCCACTACCACCTTAGCACCATCTGTTGGTATGCCGAAAAGATCATAAAAGATTTTGGTGGTTAGGTGGAAAGACACCTTAACACCCTAAACCCGTGTAGTAAAATATGAGACATCATCATTAAAAGAGTCAATAATGCCAACCATTTTGGTCATGGGAACATTAGGAGTCAAGGTAGTAAATAGGTCCATCAAGCTCGTACTGGTAAGATGGCTAATGATTTGTTCAGGTGCCTTCTTGTACAGCCACTATTGTGACTTCTCTGTCTCCCCAAACATCATAAAGAGAGTAGCCTCAGTGCATCTAGATATGATAGTAACCTCATCAAAAGAAATGACCACTGTAGAAAAGACAAAGGAGACATTGAGTAGAGATTAAGAGTATGATAAGAAATGATATAAAAAAAATGAAAACCAACCCTGAAACACAACCATTTACCGTTAGCAAACGGAGTAGGCACACTATTTGCGAGATCAACTGTTTGAGGAAAAATGGGCCCATCAGGAGACCAATCCTCATGTACCTAGCCGCGAACTCAACAACATTCAAGGGCCCTAGAGAATTTCCTATGATAATTGACAATAGCATCCTTAGTTTGGCCTAGCACCGCAGCACGAAGAGTAGGGCCTCTCATGAATGCCTCCAAGGCTATACGCACTAAGGCAAGCGCACTATCATCCTCATGCAATCCATGCTTAGCAAAATGGGGCCTGCAAAAGAAAAAGTATTCATATGTAAACAATGATATAATGCTAAAAGAACCAAAGTTAGTACGAGTATAAAAAGAGCATACATGTCTACTCTGTATACTTTTCTAGGTAGATTTTGGAATAGTGTATGTACACAGTAGGCTAGAAAAAGTGTGCTACTACTATTGTAATGACTGCAAGATGGCAATCCCCACATACGAGTCAAAGGATGCATAGATCTAGGACCTTTGGGAGTGCACCCTTTGACTATGTATGGTCCCTTATCTATGTCAACAACAAAAGCTAATATTCCCCATGTTGAGCTGGGAAACATGATCTCAACAATATCACAAGTCAGTTTCTCACTCAAATGAGACCATATGACAATGCTAAAATTCTATAAAATAAATGATAAAAATGCACCAACATTCAGAAAAAATCATATTACATGTGCCTTGATCCACATGTCATAACTATGCAGGTTTGGTTCCAAAGGGCCAAACCAATATAGCACACCAACAATTTCAACCATGAGGAGAAAAGGCTTAGGTTGCCTACATAGAGCCAAAACCTTAGGTAAGTAACTTAAAACATATAAAACATATAAACTAAACAAAATAAATAAATAAATAAATAAATAATCCTATAACATTCAATGCACACACAAGATCACCCCATGAGACAAGAACATCAGTATTTGCTTGGTGTATTTGATGCTCGCTGGGGAACATTGGGATCCGTTAAATGCTAGACAATCTACAAGCAATATGAAATCAACATTCACATAAAAATATTTAAATCTTGTAGTTCCAATAGACATAGCATTAAAAAGGAGTGAGCATTCCATGATTCATGCTATCCTCAATAACTCCTCACCCCCTTGCAGCTTACGCTGCAATATGGTAGTTTACATTCCTAGCAGCTCATGCTGCGATGCACATTCTTGGCAGCTCACGCTACAATGCACATTCCTAGCAGCTCACGCTACGATGCACATTCCTGGAAACTCATGCTGTAATGCACATAATGTGACATCACGTTGTAAACTAGGCAATCACATAACTCACATAGCAGAAGCAATTGAGAAGTGGTCCTAGACACCAAAAAATCACAGTTTTCCTCCAGGCACAAAATCAGCTTTCTCCGAGATACCGATGCTAGGAAAAAATTGGTGAAAAGTGGTTCTCTGTGCACTCATGCACTACCCCTTCTAGATGCCCATGTTCAAGCTATATCCTACACCTACAGGTAATGCACAACGAGCTTGCCTTGCATTCCCCCCAACCCTTCCTTTCTATGGCACTCACACCATGCTCGCCAACTCATTAATATCAATGTCAAACTAATCATACCATGCATGTCCAATAGCATTGCACAAAACCCTCATGGCCCACACTAGGTGCCATGGGTTGCTCATGCTGGGTGTGGCCTTGTTTGCACATGCTAGGCGTCCTAGGTTGTTCACTTTGGGTATGCCCTGGACCACTCACGCCAATTGCTGATCATCACGTAGAAACAAGAAATTTTGTAGGAGCATTGGCCATCCTATACGTGCCTTGCAATACAACTCATGTTGAGGCATGCCCTCATTACTCACACTGAAGCATTGCCTTGATTTGTTCATGCCAAAACATGCCTTAGGTCTAATCCTTACACTGCTAACTGATCCTTACGCTGTCCATACTTAGGTCATCACACAACAAACACAAAAAATTATGAAACTCAAAACCCCAGCAATGTCCCTGATGCCCAAAATTCATAGCAACAAGAAAACCACAATACAAACCCCAAAATCTAGAAAAAATTTCACTTTGAAATAGAGCAAAAGTGGCAATCCTAATGGCTCCCTCCCTACTTGCCCTATAATATATTGCTAGGGAACAAGAGCAAAAGAAAAACATACCTATGCAAAGTCCCCTTCCATGATGAAATCTTGGGTTGGAGAAGGTGTTGAAGTAGTTGCTCACTCTCCTCCATGGACGATAAGGTAGCTTGCTTCTTCCCCTTGCATTGGCTTATTTTTTCTTTCCCTTTTATCATCGTTACTCACACTCACGCTATCTTGTACCATGGTCACGCTGCTCTACCTCACCCTATTGCCCACGCCATGCACTTCCTTGCTCATGCTGTAAATCCTTGTAACTCATGCTACCTGCACTTCTTATTTCTCACGTTGCCAATCCTATAGTTCACATTGCACTGTATAGTAATTCCACACTCTCTGGTCATGCTCACCACTCATGCACTAACGCTTGCTAAAATAACTCATGTTTTGCACCTTTTAAATCCCTTTTGTTTTTCCTACCCTTTTTTTAACCCACCATCCAATGCACTTGCTTTATTTTATGCTTATTCTATTTTGTTTTTCATCTTTATTTCTCATTCTTATGTTCTCTAGTTAATTTAGCCTAAACATCAAAATAGAAAAAATGTAAAGACTAAAAATTCATGAAACCATAAAAACCACAACATTATTGTTCACACGAAAAAAAAGCAGTGGCCCAATAAGGCCTAAAATTTTCATGTGGTCTCGGTATGACATTAAACTACCCCTACATTCCATAGTTTCATTAGAACATAAATTAAATGAAGCTAGTTTACATTTAGCAACTCATTCATCAAGAAAATCTCACTCACGTTGCTCCTAGTTTAAATTGGTAGGAACAAGAATATGGATAGCAACAACCTCTTTTCAATGTTGTCTATCAATGGACCTCATGGGGCCATAAAAAGAGCAATTGATCTAGAATCCTTAGATCTAGATTCATCTACTCATGCTAATTTCATGGCATCCACTCAAGAAACATCACACTGCCCTGAGGGTATGACTAAAACTTTCAACTTAGAAGCTGACAACATCACTGAAGATCCCCTCGTCGAAGTCCCCATCACTATGTCTAGTGGCGAAGTTAAAACATTAAAGCTAAGTACTCTACTAAATCCCCAACTTGCCAATGACATTACACAAGTGATTAAGAACAACATCAAAACATTTGCTTGGTCATATACCGATATGCTAGGACTGGACCCTCGAATCATCTAGCATAACATCATCCTTGATGAAAAACTTAGACCAGTAAAGCAAAAAGTACAAAAGGTTAAACCTAAGACAGCATTGGTAGTTCTTAACAAAATCACAAAGCTTTAGCAAGCTGGTTTCATCCAAGCTGTTGACTATGTCAATTGGATATCCAACATTGTTGTAGTCCCCAAGAAGAATGGCAACATTCACATATGCATTGAATTCCGGGACCTCAACATAGCCATTATAAAGGATGACTTCCCGCTACCCAGTATCGATCAACTCGTTGACTTAATTGTTGGGCATGCATTGCTACCCTTTATGGACAGATTCTCAGGATACAACCAAATTAGGATAAACCTAGAACACCAACTCAGACAACCTTCATGACACCTTGGGGCACGTTCTATTATACAATGATGTCATTCAATCTCAAAAATGTAGGTGCTACATATCAGCGAGTAATGACATATATATTTAGCAATTATATGCTTGATTTGCTCAACGATTATGTAGACGACATTGCAGTCAAGTCCAAGATAATCAAGAAACATGCAAAGAACCTAGACTTGGTACTCAAGCATTGTCTCAAATACGACCTTAAACTTAACCCAAAGAAATATGTTTTTGGACTTAAAACAGGAAAAATGCTTAGCTTCATAGTCTCGGAAATGGGGATACGAGTAGACCCTAATAAGGTTAAAGCAATAACTAGCATGCAACCACCTAAGAACCTTACCAAACTATGTTTCTTGCAAGGTATATTACAATTAATTAGATGTTTTATTGTAAAATTGATGGACAAGTTGAAATCCATGCAACATTTATTGCAAAAAAATGTCCATTTTCAATGGACTCAATAGTGCCAAGAAGCTTTTGAGAACATAAAAATGGAGCTAGCTCAACTACCGACAGTTCACCCCCTACAAAGCAATAAACCTTTTTACATTTACCTTGCTACATCTGATTCGTCCATTGCATCCATGCTTTGCCAAAAATGAGAAGATGGAGCCAAGATCCTAATTTACTATTTAAGGCATGCCTTAATTTCCTATGAACAATGATACAACAACGTGGAGAGATCATGCCTTGCCCTAGTATTTTCCTTAAAAAAGTGGTGACATTACCTCTTTCACAATCAAGTCAATATCATTTGTAAAGACAATGTACTTCGAGCTATCACCAACAACATCTATGAATCAAGTAAGATAGCTAGATGAAAAGCGATGATTGCTGAATTTGACCTATGTTATTTAACTCAATCCTCCACTAAGGATCAATCGGTAGTTAATCAATTGACCACTTCACCAATACATGATCAAATGACAATCAACCCCGAATTCCCTAATGAAAATATTAACAGCATAGACACAGTGCCCGATAACTGCGATGTAATCCTGTACTTCAACAGAGCATCTACCTCCCAAGACGGAAGTGCCACAGCCATCATAACATATCCCTTTGCAGAAATTTGATCCTTTGCCTATCGACTAACATTCCCTTGCACCAATAATGTGGCAGAGTATGAAGGTATTCGTAGAGGTCTTATGGTAGAGTTAACTGTGGGAGTCACATGTCTTGTAGTCCGAGGTGACTCATATTTAGTAATCAATCAAGTCACAGAGGTTTACGCATGTAAGGCCTCTCATTTGCAACCATACTATGACCTGACTAAACACTTGCTAAAACAACTGATCAACGTAGATGTGCAACATATTCCTAGGAACAAAAATACCATTGTCGATGCACTTGCTACACTAGCCTTAAACATGACACCTAAGATGTTCCATACATTATCTAGTTCCATAACAAATTGTACCAAACCCATAACCAACACCCTCGAAAAAATACCCATAGCACCTGTTAGTACTACACAAGTGATAGAATGGTATGATGACATAAAAGAGTACCTTCTACAAGACGAACTACTAAAACATTTGACGAGTGCTCAAAAGGACGCAATGTGGAAATGCTCTTGGCAATATGCATTAATAGGAGACACCTTGTGTCACAGGTCCTATGAAGGCATTCTGTTAGTCTGTGTTAGTAGCATCGATGGCCAAACGATCGTGGAACAAGTTCATGAAGGACTTTGCGGAGGGCATATAGCACCCAAAGAAATGGTAATGAAAATTAGACGTTTGGGCTATTACTGGCCACATATGGAGTACAATTGTTTCTCCAAAGTCAAAAAATGTAACATTTTCCAAAGCCATGCTAACCTAATAAATGTACCACCTAAATAGCTACATACTACACAAATCACATGGTCATTCCAAAGATGGGGATTAGACATCATTGGGCCGATAACACCACCATCTTCAGCAGGACATAGCTTCATCATCATCGCGACTGAATATTTCAAAAAATGGTAGAAGCTATTCCCCTTAGGAAAACCATGTCTAAACATGTTTGCAATTTCATATTAGAAAACATCGTGACCCATTTTGGTATCCCAATGACTATAGTTACCGATAATGGACCATAGTTCAGTAGTACAGATACTAAAAGCTTCTGTGAAAGCCTAGGTATTAAACAATCATTTTCATCACCATACTACCCACACAGCAATGGTCAAGCAGAGTCTATGAATAAAATGATTATCATGGTGCTCAAAAAGATGTTGAATCAATGTAAGAGATGATGGCACGAGTAGTTAATCTATGCATTATGGGCATACCAAACAATGCATCAAACATCCACAGGTAAGACATCGTATATAGCCTTGTATAAGGATCTGAAGCTATGTTACCTTTAGATTTATAGGTTCCCTAATTATGGATAACGCTCTCTAGCCTTCTTGATGAAGATCATAATAATGACTTGTGAATTATTAACCTTGACTTGGTGGAAGAAGAAAGGGCATGAGTGCTTGATCAAATAGAATGGTACCAGAGACAATAACAGCAATGTCATCAACATGATTTTCATAAGCAGTCGATCAAGGAAAGTGACCTAGTTCTCAAGGTGTTCCATGAACACTCAAAAAAATTATCAGCTAACTAGGAAGGGCCTTACTTAGTCACCAAAGCATATGATAATGGGGCATTTAAGCTTGCTGACATGAACGGAAATGAGTTCGCCAATCCTACAAATCATATGTACCTAAAACTGTAGCAATCGAAAATTTCGGTAGCTAGAAAATGCCGAGGGGTCAATGGGCATGACAATTTTAACCCTGTATCCATGGGAGGGTTGTGCTAGGTATGAGTAGATACAGGGTGCCCTAAATGGTCTGTTCGATCAGACAAGGACTTAATCAGTGTCTATATAGCCTTTTGCAATGTGTAATTTGAAAACAGAAATGATAATGCCATGTAATGCTTAAATGAAAAGGAAATAGAAAATAGATTAAAACATAGTAATAAGCAGGAAACAAAGTAAAATGCAATTAGAAAAATGCATCACTCTAGAGTTACAAGTTTGCTCTATCAAGATGGATACAGTCGATTGCATAGCATTGCAAAGTGCAGAGATCCCGAGAGTAACCAAGGCATGTAGAGCAAAGGTGGCCATGCACTTGGGCACAGACTTAGGAGCTGACAACACAGAAATTCTACCAAGGTGGTAGAAGGGGGATAGAGTAGAATGCCAACTGAGAATGCTAACTATTTGTAGTGTCAAACAGAAAGATTATAATGCTCGATGTTACAATGTGCCAGAAGTCTAGGAGGGAGAGAGAGAGAGCCCAAAACTTTTTTGAGTTCCAAAGTTTCCAAAAGGTCAAAGGGCTCAAAAGTCCTTTGAATGTTGCTCATTGGGGTATTTATAGGACCAAGGGGCACATGAAAGAGGTATTTTGGATGCCACGTGCCTTGGGCCCACATTGACTTGTCTGCTCTACACGTGCCTGCATGACCGTTGGACATGCATGACCATTGTAATGGGAGTTTCCCATGCTGCAACTGTGAGCCTACCTGTGCCGACCCAAATCGTCGATGCAAGGCTGGAATGTTACGAGCACCGAAAGCTCAGCGGACTAGCACAGTCGACCCTGCCTCTGCTTGAGGGCGAGCTGGAGTGGACGAAGGTAGAGTGCCTTGGATGGTCCGCACGCGGATCAAACAAGGACTTCCCCGAGCGCCACCGAAGTGTTATACGCTGGGTTATGTGTAAAACAGAGCATAGATGGTGAAACAGGCGCTGATAGCGTAAGCGTAGAGGGGTGTAAACAACGTCGCACTTGAACAGCGTAAACAGATATAGCTCAGCGTAAGCGTATACAGGCGTTGACAACGTAAACAGCATAAAAAAATACAAAGGGCGTAAATAGATGTGAACGGCGTAAACAGTGGGCGTACACAGACGCAGAAGGAGTGTAAACGTAAGCAGGCGTGAACAAAGCGTGGGCCAAATTAACGTAAAACTTTAAAAGAACTTGCAACAAGAATGAACAGTGGATTATAGAGTTAAAATGTTGTGCACCGGTCTAACGCAGTTGTGTGGGGACACAAGGCGGACGTAAAGCCCCGGTGGACGGAGGGATGCAACTGGCTGACACAGTAAGCGGAGCGCGGACTGTGCTCAGCGTACAGGACTTCCAGCATAAGCGTAAGCGTAAGGGGGTTTCTGCAGCGTAATTGCTCTGGGTCTGCTCTGGTAAATTTTTTGCCGACCTGGTAAATGCGGAAAACTGGGCTATTTATAGGGGTAGGGTTACCGGAAAAATCGGACGGGGAGACACGTGGCGTATAGACCGGGTGTTACAATTTAGAAACATGGTATACGCTGGGTGTATACGTTACAACAGGCTGGCGTATACGCTGGGCGTGTACACTGGGTGTAGGACGGATAGATGCTGGCGTATACGCTGGGGCGTATACGCTGGTGAATGTTGGGCGTATACGCCAGGTGTATATGCCGAAGGATGTCCACTTGCTTCAATCCTTGCTCTTCGGTGTAATATTCACGTTGCCATTGGAGATCTGGTCGTCGAGCGTGTGCATCTGCCGTACCTGGGCGTGTACGCTGGAGCTAGGCGTAGACGCCGGGTGTAGATGCTGGGCGTAAATGGTGGGCGTATACGCTGGCACAACACTTAGAACCAGATGTTATGATTTTCAAGATTGCCCTGCGTGACTTCAAATGTAACCGAAGCCACCTGTGGGTCATGGGGATCTGCTTCTTGTCAGACAGATGCTAAACTTAAATATTTTTGTGGTGTTTCACTACCATGCCATAATTATGCCATCAGCATCTGGAGACATGTGCTAATGGTTCAATTAGGTGAGGTGCATTGATGTCACACACCCATCCACATGCTTTGTTGTGCCTCGTAGCATAGCATGTTCGGTGTAGCATAGCACCTTGTCATGCATTCTGCTACATGTGGGCTGCATGCTTACTATGCTATGCTATGCTATGTAGCATAGCGTAGCATAGCAACTGACCTTAGTTGCAAAAACTTTTCCAATCTACAAACCTTACTTTCTACGTTGTGAGACTTGCAGACTTGTTGATCTCGCCCTTTGAGCTGCCTTCTGTCTCCTTCGCAGGATTGCTACACCTCACTGCACCATGTAGCTTAGCGTAGCATAGCAGCAGACATGGTCCGCCGCTTCCTGATGGAAAGGGACATTCCTGAAGGACTTGAAGTTGGGTGATGGAACTAGTAGTATAGCTTTACCATGCTACGCTACACTTTGTAGCATAGTGTAGCATGGCACTTCATTCTGCAATTGTTTTCTGAAGCTTGCTACGCTACATAACGAGGCGTAGCGTAGTGTAGCAAACTTCATGACTTAGAAAACTTGCCGAACTATTTCGTGCATTATGCATTACTTCTGAGTAGGTTGTCAGCTGGGTAAACTACTCAGGTGACTAGGTAGGATGATCCATAGAGCTTGTTTACATCTAAAGTAGAAAACTTACCAAACTAACTAGCCTAAACTCAGAGCGTTCTCCTCCCGAAGAACTGCTATAGCACTACGCAAACTGCAAGGCCTAGTGAAGCACACATGCCTTCAAATTTTTTGGGGTGTTTCATTGACCCCTTTTGTTGAATTTTAGTGAATTGGCTTGATAGACATTGACAAAGAGTAAGAAACACCACAGAAGAGAAAATGTTGGGGTTGTCGCATGGTGAGTGTTTAGACATCGCTTGGCTACACTTGAGAGTGTTGCATTGGAGTGAAGAGGCGAAGTAGAGAGGAAGGAGGTACAGGAGAAGGGTAAAGATGAGGTTTAGCCAAATCCCTCATTGGAGTGCTCATGAGGGAGTCATGTGCATTTTCATCTTTTCTTTGGCTGGGCTTTGACCTCCTACACGATAGATGTCTTTCCCAAGATGAGTTGCATTACATCCGTGTAGTCAACCTACCTACAGATTTTTCTCATGCAGCAAGCTATGTTACACATATCATGGAACTTTCACTAGTGTGTCCTAGGTGGCGAGTTGCATTACGCACATCATGGGAGTTTGCACTCTGGAGTAAAGCTAGTCAAGGCACTCACTTCGCTACGCTGCAGCATTTGCTCCTATAGCAAGATGTGCCCCCGAGGATAAAGGTCTTGCTCACTACAGGCATTGTTGAAGCTCTTGGACATCGTTGCTGGTGTACGATGTCCAAAGTAGGAGGGCCAGCAGCGACCTCAGTAGCATCAGCGTCGAGGAACTAGCCTTGGAGGCATCACTGTGAGTGCAGATGCACTAGAATCCCTGCCATGGGTGTGCATTCTCAATTCAGCTATGGGATCAGCTGCCATATAGCCGAATGCTACTAGTAGGAGGCTGGAGGATAACAATATTGTGGCTAGCCCACAATACTGCTAGAATTCCACCTGCGGGCACTGGTCGAGGAACTATCGTCAAGGTAAGGGGCCATGGTGACAATAGGTTCGAAGGACTAGTGCAATGTCATACGACATCTCTGGAGGATCAACACAATGCAAAGGGTGGTGACTTCACATGCATTCTAGGGCATGTCCACATTGCGTTGTGGACCACATTCTAGAACTGCCACACCCCACCTGCGCATCAACATTGCACATGCTTGTTTGATGTGTACTTGATGCAGATGCATCTTGGGGATGTGATGCCAACCCAGTTTAAGGTCTTGGTAGACTATGTGCTGGTTTAAGGTCCCTATGGATCTCTATGCTAGTTTAAGGTCCCATCTGACCATACATGCTAGTTTAATGTCATAGTGGATGCTTCTTGTTGTTATTTCTAGTTTAACATCCTAGCGGACGGTGCTTCATGTTGCTAGTTTAACATCATTGTGAACGCTACTTGGTGCCACTAGTTTAACGTCATTGCAAATGTTGCTTAGTGTCATTGCTATGTTATCATCATAGCAGATGATGGTAGCTACCGTTGTGCTTCATAAGTAGTACGGCTTGAGGTACGAGTGATTCACCGGGTTGGCAAACTCATTTCCATCCATGTCTGCTAGCTTGAAGACTCCATTCTTGAAGGCTTTAGTGACCATGTAAGGACCTTCCTAGTTGGCTGAGAATTTGCTTACATGCTCATAGGCGGCCTTGAGGACGAGGTCTCCCTTCTTCACTAGCCATTAATGTGGGTCTACACGGTGCTTTTTCTACTACTTACTCTAGTAGTGCTCTATGTGTCTCAGCATCTGCGTGCGCTCCTCCTCTATTGAGTCGAGGTTGATGATCCGCAACTTTTTGTTCTGGGCTTCGTTCACAACGTTAGAAAGGATCATCCGAAGTGATGGTACCTACAACTCAAGAGGTAACATAGCTTCTGATCCATAAACAAGGCTATAAGGATTCTTACTTGTTGCGGTTCTACACATCATTCGGTAGGCCCATAGAACATAGAGGATTTGCTTATGCCATCACCTCTTGCTGCTGCTAAGCATCCGCTTTAGCAAGTTGATGATGGACTTATCTGTAGCTTCCACTTGCCCATTCACCTATGGATAATAGGGGGAGGAGTATGATTGTTTAATTTCTAGATTGTTGCAGAAGGTTCGGGTTTCCGTACTACTGAACTATGGATCATTGTCGGTCACAATAGTTATTGAAAGCTAAAATCTCATTATGATGTTGTCTAAAATGAAATGGAAGATTTGCTGCGATGTCATCTTCCTTAGGAAAATGGCTTTCACCCACTTAGTAAAATACTTAGTGACTATGATGATGAAGTTATGCCCTACGGAGGACTTAGGTGTGATAGGCCCTATGAGGTCTAACCACCATCATTCGGAGGGCCATGTGATCTATGTTGGGTGTAGGTCCGTAGGTGCTACATGTATGAGATTTGCGTATCTCTGGCATGTGTCGCACATCTTGACTTTTGACAGGTAGTCACACTCCATGTGGGACCAGTAGTACCTTAGGCATCTAATTTTCGTAGCCATAGCCCTAGGTGCTATGTGCCCACCGCACAGTCCCTCATGCACTTCATTAACTACCTTCTACACCTACTCCTTACCCACGCATGCCAACAATATCCTATCATAGGAATGTCAGCACAAGGTGTCATTTCCCATGAGCACATATTTCTGAGCACACTTACGAATTGCATCTCTCTAGGCATATGTCAATCCACCTAGGGGTTCGTCATGTTGTAGGTAAGCCTTAATGTCGGCATACCACTCCTAGGTATCTGTAGCACTAATAGAGGCCATGTGTTCCACCTAAGTGATAAGCTCTACACATTCAATAATCAAAGTTGGCAGGTTTACAAAGGAATGTGATGGAATGTTTAATGCAAGGGTAGCTAAGGCATCTGCCACTGTATTCTCATTGCATGGGATGTGTTGCACATCTATGGTTGCAAATTGCTTAAGTAGGGTTTTTGCTAGGTTGTAGTAGGGTTGTAGGTGCATATCCTTGTAGGTGTAGACCTCGGTGATTTGATTTACAACTAATTATGAATCTTCGCAGATTGCTAGGTGTTGTATGTGCAATGCTCAAGTAGGTAAGAGGCCTCTAAGTAACCCCTCATACTCTGCCACATTGTTGGTGCAAGGGAATGCAAAATGATAAGCGGATGGATGCATTTCCCCAGAGGTGAACATAATGATGGTAGCGGCACTACCTCCTCGTGTGGTTGAAGTGCTGTCAAAGTGTAAAGTGGCTTCAAAATGCGATGGGACAATGTTGAAATTGCTAACATATTTGTCCAGGAATTTGAGGTCTATGGTTTTCTGGTCATCAACAAGTTGACCCTTCATTGACGGTTGACTTACATACTGTAAATTGAACCCTGTGGTTATTGCCTTTAGTCGGGCTATCCTACTACTTTCGTATAGGTTGTTTGTGATAGCCCAGAGTATGTTGCTTTTGCAAATGATGTAAGTCGCACTGAAAAATAGGTAATGCCTCCAATTTTTTAGTGCAAACACTAAGACAAGGTAATTCCTCTCCACTTCATTGTATTTTGCCTCATGCGCTATGAGTGTGTGGCTTAGATAATACACTAGTATCTCAGAACCATCATCTCACATCTGGCATAGCAGTGCTATGACAGATGTGTCGGAGGTGGCAAGGTAGATGAAGAAGGGTTTATCTCTTTGTGGCATATGCATAGTTGGGAGGTGTAAAAGCTCCCTGTTCAGGTCATCGAAGGCCTATTGTCACTGGCTTGTCCACTCAAAGTTAACCCCCTTCTTTAGAAGATGTTGCATGGGGTGTAACTTGTCAGTCAACCTTGCTATAAACCTTAAAATGAATTGCACCCTACCTTGTAAACCATGTAACTCCTTAAGGTTTGTAGGAGGTGCTAGGTTGATGATGGCCTTGACTTTTTCAGGGTCCACCCATATTCTGGCCTCCGATACTATGAACCCTAACATGCACCCGATTTTCACCTCAAAGATGCACTTCTTAGGATTGAGGCATAAGTTGTGCATTTGATAGCACTTGAGGATTACTCCTAGATTGTGTGGGTGATCAACTGCCTCCTTGGACTTGATTGCTATATCATCCACATATTCATTTAATGTTTCTAGGATATAGTCACTAAAGATGTAGGTCATGGCTCGCTAGTAGGTTGCTCCAGCATTCTTGAGCCTAAAGGGCATCATGGTGTAGCAGAATGTCCTCCATCGGGTCATGAAGGTTGGTTGTTAGCTAGTCCTCTGGGTCATGAAGGTTATTGTTAGCTGGTGCTCTAGGTTAATGTGTGACTAGTTGTGGTGTTGATGAGATTATCGATGCTCGGAAGTGGGAAATCATCCTTGATCGTTGCCTAATTCAAGTCCCGTAAATCTATACATATTCATATTCCTCCCATTTTCTTCAAAACCACAACGATGTTGGATACCCATTCTGAGTAGTCAACCATGCGGATGAAACCAGCTTGATATAGCTTGATGGTTTCGTCCCTCATGGCTAGTGTGATTTCTAGCTTGACTTTGCGCACCTTCTACTTGACTGCCTTCATGCTCAAGTCTAGGACGATGTTGTGTTAGATCAGCCATGGATCTAGACCCAGCATGTCACTGTACGACCATGCAAAGGCATTGACGTTATCTTGTAGAATCTTGGCTATGTTGTTGTGCTTTTATGCGTCTAGGAGGGAGTTGAGTTTTAACGTTTTTATCTCCCCCTTAGATGTGATCATAGGCATCTTGATGAGAGGGTCCTCTGTTACATCCCCAGCCTCTAAGTCCAGTGCTTGGACCAGATGCTCAGGCCAGTCTAGGGATGCTTCTAAGGTAGCTATAGTGCTAGTTCTGGTTGACCCCCAGTTGATCAAGTTGGGGTTCAACTATCTCGCGAGCTTGCCACATGGACCTAATAACTTTAAGGGTGTGGAGAGATCATGACGAATCTCCATCTCTTGCTTGACCTACAAACATGAGATGAAAGCCTGGGTAATAGGCACCTATTGTTAAAGATGGTGTAAAATGAAAATTTGTAAGACAGCGATGAGATGCAACTTATGAAGTATGATGGTGTAAAGATTAAAATTTTTCTAGTTTAAGGTCATGAAAAACCGCCAAACCCTAAGAGTGCAGAACTACTAAAGATGTAAAATTGTCGATGCAAAAGTGTGAAACTGTGAAACTATTAACGTGCAAATGCCACGCTGCTAGTTTAGTGTCATTCCGAACTGCCAAATTATAACATGCAAAATCGTAACATGCAAAATAGTATGCAAAACAAGAAATTGTGGATATGAGAAATGCAAAACTATTAATGCAAAGGTGTAAACTGCTAACATGAAAACATGAAACTGCTAGATATTATGATACTACTAATGTGGGAGTACAAAATTATGAGAAGATGTGAAACTGCTTGTGTAAGAATGTGGAATTGCTAGTTTAACATCATTGCAGACTATGAACATCAAACAAGGTAAAAAAAAATATTTTAGGATCTTTTCAGACCATTAGAGGTACAACTATGCTAGGATTTCTAGTTTAAGGTCTTTTTAGACTAGTCTCGCTGCGATTACTAGGATTGCAGACCCGTAACAAAAACAAATATATTTTTTGTTTTTAGGAAAGAAAGTAGTTGGCTTGAAGCATGTCAAGGCTTTAATGTTAATAGTGCTATGTGAAACACCCCAAAAAATGTGAGGTCATTCTCGCTTCACTAGGCATAGTACTTTGCGCAATGTTACGGTAGTTCTTTGGCAGGAGAATGCTCTGAGTTCAGGCCAACCAGTTCTGCAAAAATTCTACTTTGGGCATGAACAGGCTGTATGGATCATCCTGCCTATCCATCTAAGTAGCTTTCTTAGTCGACAGCCTACTCAGAAATAATGCACGAAGTTGGCAACAGCATTCTGGATGCGCAAAATAGTTTGACAAGTTTTCTAAGGCACGAAGTCTACTACGCTACGCTACATCCCGCTATGTAGCGTAGCAAACTTTAGAAAAAATTTGCAAAGCAAAGTGTCACACTATGCTACGCTACACAGTGTAGCGTAGAATAGCAACATCTACATAGCCAATCTTATCGCCCAACTCCAAGTCCTTTAACAATGTCCCTTTCCATTAGGAAGTGACGGACCACGTCTGCTACTACTCTACGCTGAGCTACATGGTGCAGCAAGGCATAGCAATCCTATGGAAGAGACAGAAGGTAGCTCAAAGGGCAAGGCTAGCAAGGTTGCAAGTTCTATAGTGTAGGAAGCAAGGTTTGCAGTTTGGCCAAGTTTTCGTGATCAAGGCTAGACGCTATGCTACATAGTATAGCAAGTATGTAGCATATGTCTAGTGAAATGCAAGATGATATGCTACACTACATTGAGCATGCTATGCTATGACACACTGTGAAGCATGCGGGTGGTTGTGCAACATCAATGCACTTCACCTAATTAGACCATTGGCACATGTCTCTAGATGCTGACGGTGCAATTACAACATGGCAGGCTCATAGTTGTAGCATTGCAAACTCATAGTCACAACGATCATGAACGTCCAATGGTCATACCAGCACGTGTAGCACAAGTAAGTCAATGAAGGCCCAAGGCATGTGGCATCCAACCCATCCCTTTCGCGTGCCCTTGGTCCTATAAATACCCCGATGAGCAACATTCAAAAGGTCTGATTCTCAAATTTTTTATAAAGTATCCAACTCTTCCTCTGGCACTCAAGTTCTCCTCCTAGTACATTGTAATATTGAGCATTGTAAGCTTTTTGTTTAACACTGCAAATAGTTAGCATTCCCAGCTGACATTCTATTTTGTCCCCCTTCTACCACCATGGTAGAATCCACACATTGTCAGCGCTTAAGTCCATGCCCAAGTGCACAACCTGCTTTGCTCTACATGTCCTGGTTACTCTTGGGATCTCTGCACTCCATTACACTATGCAAATGACTATATCCACCCTGACAGAGCAAACTTGTAGCTTTGGAGTAGTGCATTTTTCTAACTATATTTTACTTTGTTTCCTGCTTATTCCTGTGTGTTGCATTATTTTCTTCTTTATTTACTTTCAAGCATTGCTTTGCGTTTTCTCCCCGTTTTCAAACTATACATTGCAACAGGCTATATAGATGCTAATTAAGTTCCTGTCTAATTGACAAGACCGTTCAAGGTGCCCCGTATCTACACACACACCCAGCATGACCCTCCCACAGGTACGGGATCAAGACTATCGCGTCCACCGACCCCTCAGTGTTTTCCAATCGTCGACATTTTTGGTCACTACAGTTTTCTAGCACTAGAAGAAGGGCCTTTTGGTGCCTTTTCTGCATGTCATGGTAATTCCGTGAACCTTTTGCACTCTAATACATGTAAGCATAAACGTGACACCCTTCAGCGGTTGTTTTCACTTTGCGTGGTGCAGATTGATCATTTCGACGATTCCTCAGGAGCCCCATAGAACACAAGGCCTTCGATTGCCAGTTAACTAGCCTATTTCATGGTAGTCTCACGTGTGTTTGGTACCCCATCGTGCATGGTACAAGTTAGTCACCTTGACAGTTCCTCTGGAGCCCCATGAGACATAAAAGCCTACTTGTTCACTAGTTAACTTACCCACCTCATGGTCTTGCATGCATTCTGTACCCCATCATATGTGGTACAGGTCAATCACTTCGATGGTCCCTCAGGGATCCTACGAGACATAAAGCCTTTGCTAGTTAGCTAAACCTATCTTATGGTAGTCTTGCACGTGCTCTATACCTCATCACGCACTGGCGTAAACATGACAACCTTTTGCGGTTGTTTACGCCTTATGTGATGTAGATCGGTTGCCTCAACGGTTCCTCAGGAATCCAGTAAGATGTAAAACCTTCTTTTTATTGCCTTTTAGTGTCTTTGTTCTTTTTGCACCTTTTTGTGCTCTTTTGCAAAACTACTCAGTTTGAAATGGGTTTTTCAACTATTGCTGCCAATGCCTTCAATGTGGAAGTTCCCTTCAACATTGAAGTTCCCATCACAGTTCAAGGCACTACTGGTGCTAAACAACCACTGAACCTGACAATGGAAACACGCTGATCTCTCTGAATCCAAAACTAAGGACCTAAGGGATTGGCCCAGCAACATGAGTGTTACAGTTTCCTCTATGCAAAGGTGCATGCCAATCTACCCTTGGATGTACATGAACTCAACGACAAATGTAGCTTCGAGTTTGCTTACTGCAACAAGAAGGAATTTGTTCCTACTCCCAACATTTCTTTACCTTTAACACAAGCATACCAAAGGTTGCTAGACCAACTAATCCAGTTGGCTAGGCTTAGGGAGCAACAAGACATAGTGTCCAACCAAGATGATGCTTTCCAGGATGGATAGGAGAAACTTGATTCCCAATCGAATGATGGAGGTCTAACCAACCCTGCTCCTATCCCTCCTACCTAGTCCTTCTGGGTCAAGCCATCATCTGTTATCACTCCCTTTGTAATTATGCCTACACTTCTGCAAATTGTGATTATAGCTATTATGGGTAGCCACTCTTGTGGCGTTTCAATGCCCACTCTTGCTTGTTTTTCCTATTCCATTTGTAGGTACTGTCCCTTTGCAAGTTGTTCAGTAGTCTATTCCTGTGGCACATAACATGCCATCTATGGCTACCCTACCACATGTGCATACCGTACCTACTTCACAAACATATGCAACTTCTACCTCTATTCCTACATTCATGTCTGTTCCACCCACTGTGGCATGCCCTAGCCTGTCCACATGGTGGACCCCATTTTCTTCTTTACCTACCCCGCAACCATCGCAAATGTCTCACTACATGCGCTCTTAAATACACCAAGCCTTGCAGATGGTACAGCCTAACATGGAGCTATGGTCTACACTGTCGGTGACATAAACAATCTATCCGGCGGCCCAACCCATGGTTGCTGCCTTAACAACACCACCTGCTAGGTGGTGGACAACACAGGTAGCACCGCTCGCGGGGGTTATCCCAACAATACCACCGATGGGTCACACCACCACCCCTATCATACCACATGCGGGTGTAGCCTCTACAGCACCCCAACCACTTACAACGTCACCAAGTCTAGACTAAGCATTTTAGCTCATGCAAGCCCTCACTAAGAAAATAAAATTCCTCAAAGTTGTTGGGTCCAACATGGTACAAGTCATGGACTTTTAACATGATGACCCCATTAGCCCTGCAATTCCTACTCTAACATTACCCCCATGGATGTCTCTCTTGCATTTCATGAAGTACGATGGAGAGGGAGATCCCAATGCACATCTTGTCACCTTTAGGTCTAAGTCTTTGCTACTACAACAATGGCTACACACGATCATTCGTGTCTTCGCCATGTCCCTAGCTTCGAAAGCCTTGGATTGGTACCGTGCATTGCCATGCTCATCCATTCCAACTTTGGAAGAGCTACTGACCCAGTTCATGACATGCTTCAAGTACAACTTGAACCTAGAGACCACGCTAGACCAATTGATGAGTGTGAAGCAAGACCCCATAGAGCTGGTCCAAAAGTTCATCCAGCGTTGGAGCGCAACCCTTAACGAGATCCATGAGCCCATCATGGAGGCCCACCTGCTGGCTATCTTTAAGGGCATAGTGAATGACTTCATCAAGTCCAAACTATACTACCTTGCTCCTCACTCTCTTAGTTAGGCTTTCACTCAAACTAAAAGCATACAAGATATGACCGAGGAAAGTAAAGACCTGGCCTACATTGCTTACAAAAACACCTTTACAAAGAAGGAAAAGGATAAAGTCCCAACAACCATAGTGGCTATTGTGCTAGCTGAGGCCAAGCCCAAACCTAGCAACAATGGTAGCAAGAACAGCAAGAAACCAGCCACACCCATGACTAACCCTACACCCAAACCGGGCCACATGTCACAACTTGTTGTACCTACGCCTGAGACATCTGCACAACCCAAGCCCAACTTTGAGTGCAAAGACCACTCAAAGTACACCCCACTACCTCTTAAGCCTTTAGAACTTTTGAAGCTACTGCTAGTAGCAGGATACATCTAACACAAACAGATGTTTGAAGAAGCAATCATGAAACATCAAAGCTAGTGCAAGCTCCTTAGGAACCCCTCTTTGGCCCTACCTAATGAGCCTCTGGTTCCTAGGGGTTTTAGGCTAGATAGGTTTTGTGATTACCACCAATAATGTGGTCACAACATGGATTACTGCTTGGCGTTGCAGGACGACATCCAAAGGTTAATTGACCAAGGAAACTGGTGCTGGACGAAAGCAACCTAGTACACCCCAAAACCCAATCTATGTACATCTATACAGACCCCCTCAATGCCAATAATGCCAGTTATGTAATCAACGCCACTAGCATCGACAGTGATCCTAGGCTACCTCAGTAGCCATTCGTAATCTGTGTGCCTTAGCGTAGTGCACCAGTATCATGAGTAGCTAATCAAAGCTCGCAATAGCCTTTCATCTTGAAAGTCCCTTCACAACCATCCACCTTTGTGCCACCTATTGGCGGGGCCACGCGGTCCCAACCGATAACACCTTTAGCTCCATTCGTCATCAGGGGGTCAATATCCTCGATGGCCCCCATCTCACACAAAATAGCTGAGCAGCATTCTTGCTCTACAATGCAAGAAGTCCATTTCGTAGGCAAGACTTCTAAGGGAGGTACTATCCCAGGTGCTCCTGAGCCTACATCCTCGCTTCTTGCATTTGTGCCTAGGACAAAGGTCAACACAACCACGTAGTTTGCATTGCTCTACCAACAAGGATCTGAACTCAGGTCTGAAGTCTCTTCTCCTTGAGAAATTCATCTTCTCGAATAGATAGAAGAGGAGGAAGGCATCAAAATAGAAGGCGGCCAAGACCTCTTGGATGTCCTCACCCAAGTCAAGAAAGCCCTAAAATAATAAAACACTACCCTGAGCTTGTATGACCTAATCATGACATCTATTGCACACCGCAAAGATCTGATCCGCATGTTGACAGTGACTCTAGTCAATGAAGACATGCTAGCAAAGGAGGAAGCAATCTACTCAGTCATGCTTCCCTCCACGCCCGCACGGTTAGAACACCCTCAACTAACCTTTCACAATGACACCATTAGGTAAGACCGTGAGAAGGGTCAGGTGACTACATTGCTCCTGTTCATCATAATTCAAGTCGATCAAAACTGGATCCGAAGGGTACATGTTGATGACGGAGAAGCAACAAATGTCATACCCTTCCCCATTATAGACAAGCTGGGCTTAGTCAACCAGATCAATCCCACAACGATGGCATGCCTAAGGTCATTCAATGGGATGCAAGTCATGGTAAAGGGCACTATTCACATAAACTTCGTAGCAGGGAACCAGTTCCCCATAGATGCAATGTTCATCATGGTTGAGGAGATGCTAGGGTTTAACCTGATCTTAGGGAGATCGTGGTTAGCACAACTTAGGATTGTCTCCTCGCCCATACACCAAGAGATCCACCTGTCTTACGTAGGTAGAGAAGTGGTGATCCATGATGATGAAGTAGCAACGCAAGCAATCCACAACATAGACATGGAAGAAGGCTCAGTAGTCATAACTTCTGAGAATGAAGTGTCTGTTGCAACCTACACTAACTACTCGACAGAGGGGTCAACTTAGCAAGTTGATCCCCTAAATGAAAAAGCATGGACTAAGTTGCCCTTCCAAGTGGGGGGCGACAACACAAACAAAAGCCCTAGCGTAACATCTCGACCTTATGTCTCATTTAACCCATGTTGGATCAACAAGCAGATTCATCTAGCATAGCAACCCCAATGCTTTCTTCCCATGCACTACTCATATGCTTCAATGCCATGGCCTGAAATGGCCTAAAACTAGCGATACATTATGGCCCGAAATGTCCTAAAACTAGCAATATGTTATGGCACGAAATGGCCTCAAATTTGCGAAATGTTATGGCCTAAAATGGCCTAAAGCTAGCAATACGTTATGGCCCAAAATGGTCTAAAATTAGTGATACTCTATGGCCCAAAATGGCCTAAAACTAGCAATGCTAAGCTATGGCTTGAAATGACCTAAAACTAGCAATGTTACACTATGGCCTGAAATGGCCTAAAACTAGCAATGCTACACTATGGCCTAAAATGGCCTAAAACTAGCAATGCTATGCTATGGCCCGAGATGGCCTAAAAATAGCACAAGTTACCAAGTTAGCTTTTGTTCAAGTCGTTGATGTATCATCTCTTCGGCATATTACGCAATGGCCCGAAATGGCCTAAAACTAGAAAGCATGAGCATTCTATACAAAACACGTGTATGAAATATGCAAGATAGTGAAAAATCCTCTTCCTTTATTCAAAAAAATGTTCTCTTTCAATGTTTGCAAAATTCATTACACAAAATTGCAAAAATCCAAAATTTCAAATTATCAAGAACAAAATCCCATGCTGTCACGGGTCATTTATGTTTGCATCATCTCCGCCATTCGTTCCTGCATCATCTCCCTTCACATTATCTTCTGTTGCTTGGTCCCTCACCGGCTCTTCATTCCCTCCCTCTACAAGTATTGTGGCATCATTTGGGGCTTGGATCGTAGGGGTAAAGTGGTCAATGAGGCCAACAAATGCAAACTACATCCGAGCATAAACATTAACATGGTAGAACATGACTAACTTGAGCAAGTCCCGTGTCTATCTTGAAAGGTATTTGATCCAAGATGAACTCAAGGTGATACCAGACCTCCTCTATCATGATATCTACCTAACACCTTCTATCTAGTGCAGGATCTACTGCGACAACTCTCGCCCTTTCAGCCGGTGTCCACCTTGGTAGACCTGAAGCATAGGGGACGACTGTAGCCTCTCCTATGGGAAGGATCACTTTTGGGTTAGGATCTTTGATCACCTTGACCTACTCTTTGAACCTAGTGTAAGCCTTAGAAGCTTCAATGACATTTATGAATGCTTCGTACGTAGATTCCTTCACAGCAGCTTCTTCGTATAACTTGCGATGGGTGACATTTTCTTGTTTATACATATGCTTATGGTTCCTTTGGGTTTGCCCCCATTCAAAAATATTAGTGCTGAGGTCTTTTAGATCTTGAAACTTCTGTTCTAGCAAGTCCATCTGCATGCATTGCTCTATCACCTCGTAGGTAGTCTCAACATTTTGGCATGCAACCATCCAAAACCTGGCGTGGTCTACCATCATGGTGTGCCAGTTCTTCTTGTTAGTTTTTCGGGCCATGAGGAATTCATTCCTCAACTTGAGGTCTACCACCTCAGCCCTTAAGTCAACTTCTCTCTACTCTACCCTCTAGGCTTGTTTCCATAGCTCCTCGTTGATGCACCAGCACTCCCATAGGGAGCACGTTGAGTGCAAAGTGAAAACACCATAAACTTTTGTCCTAGAACTTTCAAACAAGATTCAAGCTAAGCCATGCAGCTACCCAAGCATGAATACAGCATGAGCAAACTTGGAGACCTCTGAAACAGCCACTGATGATTTACAATTCAATAGAAAAGGTTCCTTGGGGGCCCATAGGTGACAGTACCAACTTTCGGCATCCATAATCAAAAGTTTTAGGCTCAGAATGCTTGGTTCTGGCTAAGTACACTTTTGGTTATGCTGTGGCTTACGCTGCATAGCATAACCAACATTTAGAGCCCCAAAACTGAGTCAAAATAGGCTAGAATTAAGCACAAGGACCCCCCATGGCCTTCACCAGGGCCGCCAGCAGCTTTCAGCCTCCAGAAAAGCAAAATTTGGGCCTTAAATAAGGTATTTTCAGTTGATTACGCTGGAGCTACATTTTCATACACTGCATAGAATATGCATAGCATGACCAAGAAAGAACAGGATAAAACAAGTAGTTTTAGGTAGCATCCCCAACACCATCACAACCCACAGGGACCGATAGCACTCGTACTTGTTCACAAGCTTCAAAAACTTCAAATTTGGGCCTCAAATATGTCATTTTGACTTGATGACACTGGGGTTGCTTTTTCATACACTGCACAGTGTATGACCAACATAACCACACAAAACAGGCCCAAACCTACATCAAAATGAGTCAAACGATAGCATCTAGAGCACCCTGGAGGACATGTAGCACTTGGGCTTCAAGAAATAGGCATCAGCGTATAGAACCCAGCTTCAGAGATGACAATTTCACTTGGTTACACTGAGGCTTATGGTGGCCAGCATAAGCCCACCTTGATGAACCCAAAGTGATCCAAAATAGCATCAAATCCAAGGTAAAACTGACTCAAATTTGACCTGCAAAACCCTCCATACATCATACATGCAAATCTACCTTTAGAATAGGCTTTAGAGGTCAAAATTGGATTCAAAATGTACTATTTTTATTGCACACACTGAGCAGCATATGGCAGCATATGGAGCAGTGTATGATATAGCGTGTGCACTTGTAACACTGAATTCCCATACGCTAGATGCTAGACGTCGATGCCGAGACACGACAGAGCCTTCTAAGACATGCTAATGAAGAAAATAGCATACCAGAGCATATATCCAAAGGCTAGAGACACAATTCTTCTATAAATTTCAAACTCTCTTAGTGTGCCAAGTTCATACGTTGTGGGTTTCATATGCTAGCATAAAAGTTGGTCATGCTAGATGCTATACACTATAACATTTCGTGCATCTGTTCAACACATACACCTATCTCCCGATCCAAATTTTTCTCACCTCGTATCCACTGATCTTCTCCTAGATCCGAATCTCATGCCCAAAATCCTATAAATCTCCAATTTTTCCCACTAGATGGGGGTTGGAAGAAATTTGAAATCACACACACTGAGGAAATCTAGGCATCAATCTCATACGCTGGGCTTCATACAAACTTGGGCACTGTACACCTGCAATCCAAAACCTGCATCTTCCCAGCATCAATTCTGATCCATCGAGGCTAAACGTCCACCTTGCGACCAATCCACAACTACGTTCTGACTGATGCACATTGTAACTATTTATCAATACAAACAGTTTGCATTATTGCCTATAATCTTGCAGTTTACATTATTTTCCCTATTCACATTTTTTTCTGTTTTCATTATTTAAATAGTTTACATTCTTTTTCATTTGTTTACTTTCAGTTTTGCATTTTTTTACATATAACGCAACACTTCACAATTGCTTATATTCGGGGAAGTCCTCATTTGATTTGTGTGCGGACCATTCAAGGCACTCTACCTCTGTTAATTTCCGGCTTGCCCTCAAGTGAAGGTAGGGTCTTACTATTTCATCTGTATATCTCTCTGTGTCCATTCATTCTAGCCTCTCACCAACAATTTTGGATGGTACAGTAAATTGGCACTAGAAGGACAGTTGTTTCTCTGTTAGATCAACCTCTTACCATCTCAGATCCAGCATTCACATGCTGCTGTGATTGCCAGTGTTCCTATGCTACCTTGTTCCCAATGTTCAGGCACTTTTTCCTACTGATAAACCCTCTTTTCCAATCCATACATTACTTTAGAGTCTTCTAGGCACGTTCCTGCTTAAATCACAGCATCCTACACCTTCCTCTTTCAGATCCAGACACTACCCATAGTGTCCTCCACTCTACCAATTTCAAACATTTTTTACAGCATCCCTCATCCTCATCTCTCTATTTTGATGCTATTCACAACATCCAGATCTAAGTTTTCTTCTCAAACGCTGCATCCATCACTTAGTTTTCTCACCCAGATGTCCCATCCAGCATCTAGATGCTTTTCTATAGGTCAAACGTTGTACCATCATTTATTTATGTTTCAACATTTTTGTTTATACACCACACGTTGTATTACACCACTCCTTTGGTGTTCACATCCTAGTTTTATTAACATTAGCACCATACGCTGCTCCTCACCCTACCTTATATGCTGTGCACATTGATTATATGTTGTACCTCTTGAAACTCCTTGTACGCTGCCTCTGGTGTTCATACACTGCAGTACATTTTTATATGCTGAAACTCCTTTGTACGTTGTTCAACACTTAACCATATTTTCTCTCTCTGACACTTAGCCATTTATTTTCTCTCTTATGTTGTTACATCTAGACACTTTGACAATGGACCCTATGCACACCAACACCACCGTCATGCTCATTACCGATTTTGGTACCACAATCTTGGGTCCTGTCACCATCACTGAGTTCATAGTTATCCTTGGCAAGATGAATCCTCAAGGACTATCTCTCCAGTCACTGAGATTGCAAGGTAGGAATCCCACGTTCACCATCCTAACTCCCAAACAATATAACTTTATTTGCATTAAAATTCAGGCTAACCTGGCCATTGAACAAAATGAACTAGAAGCAAAGAGACACTATGAGCTAATTCACAAAGGAGGTCATGACTTCATTCCCACCACCCATGATGTCATCCCACTCACCGAATCCCACCATGAACTTCTATCACAACTCCTCATGGCAAGGAACCAAACTTCATGCCAACCTACCGTGGAATCTCAAAATGGAAATGAGGAAGACAATTTCGTAGCTCAATCCGAACACAAGGATTCGTACCATACTCTCAGTCCACATACTTACATAAATCCATTATTTCACCCTTTCATAGGAGAGACTATCTCTCCATGTAGTTAAAAGCACTCAAGCACATGTGCTGCAATAGGAAGCACCCACTCTTATTCCCACTCTCCCTATGACCGATACTCAACTCAATGTACCCATCTCGACTATTCCTCTGATCACCACATTATCCCCTTACCTACAAGTACAACCCCAACAACCCCCCTCTCAAACTAATGTAGGAGTGACTTTCCCACCCCAAGTAATTGGGATGCCATCCGTGATACCCACTTCTACATCTACTCATTATATACCATGAGTGCAAATCCAAGGGACACCCTTCACCACTTCGACTCAACAAGTTCAGGGCATTCCCTCACAAATCATAACTAGATAGTGGGCCACGGTTGGCATGCAATCACATCAACCCACTTATTATAGCATACCACCTGCTATAGTTCCATCCATGAATGTCCCTCAAGTACAACCATCAACAACTCAACAATCAACATTCGTTCCAACCATACAGCAGTCTAATTTGTATAGCACTCAAACTAACCAACCTACTACTCCACCAAGTTTCCAGGAATGGGTTGAAGCTAAAAAGATGATGCAAGAGCTCACTAATGAGGTAAAGCACCTCAAAATAGTTAACAATGAGGAGCTTAAGGTATTATAATTTTACCAAGATGATCCTATTAGCTCTTCGGTCCTACCATTAACCTTACCGAAAGGAGTCTCTTTGCCTCAATTAACTAAATACAATGGGGAAGGAGATCCCAATGCCCATCTAGTCACATTTAGACTAGAATGCCTGTTGCTTCAGGCCTGGCCCCACATCATCTTGCATGTGTTCACCATGTCCCTCACTAGCATAGCATTAGACTGGTACTGAGCCTTGGCTCATAATTCCATATCCTCTTTGAAGGATCTCTTACACCAGTTCGTTACCAAGTTTAAATACAACCTAAAACTTGAAGCAACCTTGGACATTCTGATATAGGTAAAACAAGCATTGCAATAGCCCAGAGACATGACTGATTCTGTGAATTGGTCAAAAACCCAAGCTTGGCAACACCAAATGAGCCTCCTGTCCCAAGAGGCTTTAGTCTAGATCTATTTTGCGAGTACCATCAACAGAATGGGCATGGTACTAATTATTGTTTCACCCTCAAGCAAGACATACAACGTATGATTGATAGGGATGAAAGAACATTTAACAATGTCAATCCTATTAAACTACAGAATCAATCTATGGGCGTGTACACAGATCCCCTTAATACTAAGGAAGCTCCTTACGTTATTAACACGATCCATGTCGGAAATGACCAAGAAATGCCCAAAAAACCTTTCGTGATTCATGTCCCTCCTACAGCGTCAACATCATCCCCACAATCTTTGTACCCCACATACAATCTGCCTACACCTCAAAAATCATTTGTCATTTGTGTACCCCTTGCCAATGCAACCGCAAATGTGCAACCGCCTACCCGGCCCACTCCCTTTGTGGTTCAGGTGCCACCTGCAGTTGCAACCATAGAGGTACAACCACAAAATCGACCAACTCCCTTCATAATCAGGGTACCCAAACACCTTGATCTTCAACATTCTACTCCTCAACCACAAACCAAATTAACCTCGTTCGTCATCAGGGTGCTTAAACACCCTGACACACAACCACCTCCAACTATTCAACTACAACCCCAACCCACTCCATTCGTAATCCGAGTTGCAAAGCAGCTTGATGTTCAAGCTCCAATGGTTCCCCCATGACCTTTGCAAGAACACCTCACTGACAGACTTACTAGGGAATGGTTGGAAAAAGAACATCGAAATCTTGAATTGGGACCACCGAAACCCACTCCCTTAAATGTTGTACCTATGGATCTGACAACTGACAAGCCAAGCATGAGTCACGAAAGCAAGAAATCAGGAATGCCCAATACATCAAACCCAACTATCACATTAGACCACATGAAAACCATTCTACAAGAGATACAATTGTTGGGTCCAATGGACCAAGTCTCAACTAGAAAGAGCATATCAAACAGTAGAGACTTGGCCAATGCCCTAACTTAGGTCACACAGGCACTTAAACAAAAAAGCACATCTTTAAGCTTATATGACCTAATGATAACTTCTCAAGTTCATTGTGAAGCCTTAGTACACATGTTAACATCAATCCCAATCAGCAAAGACTTTCCTACAAATGAACCTTCCATTCATGCAGTAATGTCTCCATATCAAGGATTAATAGCTACATCACTAGGCTTCAACACAGATAATATAAAAATAGATGAAAAACTAGGAGGAGTCACCACTGCACCCATGTTCATAACTATACAAGTAAATCAATTTAAAATACATTAGGTGCATGTAGATGATGGGGCAGCCACAAATGTGGTACCATACCCCGTCATCAAACAATTAGGGCTTACTGAACAAATCAAACCAACTTCCACAACATTCCTAAAATTGTTCAGTGGATCACGCATAGTTGTCAAAGGAATACTAACTTTGGATTTCATAGCAAGGGACCGGTTCCCCACGTCAGCTAAATTTGTAGTCATAGACGAGATGCCTAAATTTAACTTGATATTGGGATGATCATGGTTAGCCTAATTGAAAGCAATATCCTCACCCATCCACTAAGAGATTCACCTACCTTACGAGGGTGGTGAAATAATTATACATAGTGACACAGCTACATCTAACATTTTATCGCACATAGACACAAACCAAGGCTCATAGGTTGAACTTGATGAGCCTAAACAGGATGACATTACTCTTAAGCTTAAACAAGATGCCACACCCATTGAAAACAAAAATGAAAACCAATCTTCAGACCATGATCCGACAAAAAATATGGAAACATCACAAACCATGGGTACATCACCAGACATAGAAATGCCGCAAAACATAGAAACACCCGAACATGATGACATAGGGGTCATTCCCCCAGACGTCTCATGGTCAGAATTACTATTTAACATAATTAGTGAGGGAGACGCTGAATATATGATTACACTAACAGGCCCAACACACCATGTCAATCTTCAAAAATTAAAGAATCTACTCAATTGTTAAAATTGCCACTCGTCCAAAATGACGTTAAACTACATGTCCGCAATGACATAAAACTAGTCACGGTTAGGAATGGCCAATTTATTTTAAAACCTGCTAAAATAGTTTAAATCTCTCTTGTTTTCTTGTGGCCCAAAATGGCCTTAAACTAGAACAAGTTACATTTCCGTTTCTTTAAAATTACATTCTTTGTTTGCATGCATAGTTGCATCCGTGCTTTACAAATTACTATTCCCCTTACATTTCTTCTACACTATTATCATTTCAATTACATTCACACTTATATTTACAAACAGTTAAAACAATAAAAAAAATATTAAAAAATAAAAAAAAAATCTTTTGTGTTTACACTTGTTTATCAAAAGTTTTGACAAAACCTAAAATAAAAAAAAACTTGAATAACATAAAAGTAGCAAAAAAATGTATAAATGTATAAATTGAATAATATCAAATGTTAACATTGTATCATACATTTGCTTTCATACAATCCACAAAATTTCAACATAAAAAAAACATAACTAAGCTAACAATGATAACAAGTTAAATTAAACATCAGCACTAGGAGGAGCTTGATCCCCAAACTCATCCGCATCATTGGGTCCTGCCCCACTAGGGCCACCATCATCACCATCATGTCCCTTCGAAAAATAGAAAGTACAACAAAAAAAATATAATAACTAATTAGTAAAAAACGAAAAAGAAGAGCATTAACTAGAAAAAAAAAATGTTACAAGACCAAAGATACTTACAGAAGAAGATCGTTTGAGTCTGAACTCTATACGATGAAGAATCTCTTCTTCTGGTACACACGACCAATCTTTTTCTTCGAGGCCTAAATCAACATTGGCTATGGCTTTGCCCTTGTCCATGGATGTCCATGTGGGATGTTCAAGAGGAAATTGGCCTACCAAAACTTCCCTAGAAGTAGTACTGATGGATCTCTCAGGAGACCCCTCCACTATAGTGCACTCAACGAACTTATCATAGGAGGATCGTAGACCCAAACCCTCAACGAACATTTCCAACCGACATTGTTCAATAGATGCTTCTTTTAGCCATCTCTTTTATTGTTATTTATGGTCTTTCTGATCCTGGCCCCATTTTCATACCTTGGCAATGAAGGCTTTCCAGTCTTGACATTATCAGTTTAGCAAATCGATTTGAGCCCTTTGCTCAGCCAGCTCCCGAGTCACCTTTACTTTGATATTTAACACATTCCAATATCTAGTGTAGGTGATCTTAGAAGTTCGTCAGGTACTGTCCCCCACCAACCTAGTAGCCACAAACTCATAACATGATTTGTAATCATTTCTCTCCTCTGTTACCTTGGCATTAGTCTTTTTAGTCGTTTGAACTTTCTGCCACATCTATTCAATGCAACATCTACAAGTCCAAAAATATTTAGAATTTTTCACTATGCAACCTTCAACTACATCATAAATCTTCCTTGGAACTTGCGTAATCTCTGCAGGAAGTTCAGGCAGGCCATCGATACGGATGGCCTTGGATGAGTCCCATTCAAGTTTTACACCTACCAATACAAGAAGCATAACTCAGCCAATCAAAAGTTAAGACAAGTTAAAATAGAGTAACTCAAGTTACTAAAAGCACGTACCTAATTCATGGTCAGCCTCCTAAAGGTGATTAACCACTTCATGGACAATGCCAGTAACAAATTCCACTGTGTTAGGCATTTCAGTCCACGGTTTAGGTTCATTCGTTGAGCCTAAACTAGCCTGGGTAGTCGTTTCGGCTGGTGCCTGTAATCTAGGTACTTTTATTTAAAGGTTAGGATCCTCCACCGTTTCAGCATCTAAGCCTTGTAATAACAAAAGAAAATCCAAACATCAAATAATAATAATAATAATAATAATATATAAGAAACATACCACAATAAATAAAACCTATCAAAAACCCCTTGGTTGGTCAACTCTTGTGGATCACCAAGATGTAATGTTCCCCCAAAGAAGCCATCAAACATTTCTCTCTCCTCACTAGAGTGTCTAAGGACATTTGTGTCTTCAGCAAGATTCACTTTCATTTCTTCTTCTACATGTTATTTCACACGTTCCTCTAGGGAGATCAAAATCTCCCCGATCTCTTCTGCGTTAGCTTCTTCTATTTCCTTGACTTGATCAGTGGGAATCACTTCTAGTTCAACCACTGGAGCTTGTTCATCCCTTTCTATTTCAAGGGTTTCCTTTGATAACATTCATAACCTCAAACTTAGTGTCATGTAATAAGTGAATAAAATCATAAAACAAAATAAAACACTAACAATAAATAAAATGTACTTACCATGCTCTGACAACTTGAATCTAATACGTTTTATTCTTGGTGGATTAGCTTCTAGAGCTACTTCCCTAGGATGTTTAGGTCTCTGTACCTTGGATTTAGCTTTCCCAATTATTTCTTTAATCACCTGATCAGCTCTCCTGGTAGTGTGATGCAAGTTACCTGGTTCCAACCCTACGCTATCATGCGTATGGAAGGAAAAACTAGTTGTACCCCCTGCTGTGATGGAGACTGATTCCCCAACACCTTCAAGAGCATCTTGAGACCTGGTAACATCAAACAAGTGATGAATCCATGGACGAGACAATTGTGCACAGTCCCTCAACATATGCTCATTATCCATGTGGACCACTAAGAACTCAGCTAGTCTGCGAAGGTAACCTGTGAAGAATGCAAATGTGAAATGGGACTGCACCCCCATGTTCAAGCATAATTTGAAAATCTCCCCATGGAAACCTGAAAGTAGAAATTGTGCCTAGTTATAACGCATCCCTGTCTCTAAAATCGAGCACATGATGCACACTAGCTCTACTCCAAGAGCTCTCATTTGAGATAGAGACTTGGGAAATGCACGCACTCTAAATAATGGGTACAATTGATTCACCTCTATCACTTTAGTGTTCCCCTACATAGGGAAGCCTTTAGGACCTTAATTCATGCCCAGCCATTCCTCCAATTATTTAATCACATGCCCCTCTTTGTTTGCCTTGTCCACTGTAACCTTGGCATCATTGGACGGTACACCAAAGAAATCCAAAAATAACTCGGTGGTTAGATGGAACACAACCTTAACCCCCTGGACTCGCATCCAAAAATAGGTTACTTCATCATTGAAAGAATCAATAATGAAAACCATTTCAGTCATGGAGAAGATAGGAGTCAAGGCAGTGAATAGATCCAGTAGACCAGCATCGATTAGGTAAGTGATAACATGTTGAGATGCCTTAGTATGCAACCATCACTGTGCATCTTTCGTCTCCCTGAATTCCATGAACAAAGTAGCCTTGATATGCCCAGTCATGATGACAACCCCACCTGGGGTAACATCTACTGCAATGATATGTTAAACAAAAGATTAAAATCATGATAAACAATGGGGTAGCAAGGACAAAATAAGGCTCAAAACATAATCACTCACCATGAACAAATGGATCAGGCATACTTGGCATTGGATCAACCACTGGAGAAAACACAGGACCATTATAGGACCAATCTTTATGTAGCCATCCATGAGCTTCACGCCACTCAAAGGCCCTAGAATATTGTTTGTGATAATGGACAATCACACCCTTGGTCTGGGCCAATACGGCACCACAAAGAGTGGGGCACACTAGAAAAGCCTCCAAGGATGTATGTGTTAAGTCAAGTCTATCATCATTCCTACACATTCCATCTTCATCAAATCGGGGCCTATAAAGAAATGATGATCAAACATCAATGATAGTATAACATCAAAACAAGTAAAATAAAAGACAAATCGAAAGAGCTTACCTATCTACCCTGTACACTATTCCAAGCACATTTTGGAACAATGTATGTATATGGAAAGCTAGGAAGAGGGTACTACTGCTGTTGTAGCAGTTGCAAGATTGTAACTCCCATACATGAGTCAAAGGAAGGCTAGATTGAGGACCTTCCATAGGACCATCACTAACTTTAAATAGCCCCTCATCCACATCAACAATAAATGCCAATATACCATCAGATGAACTAGGGAATATGGTCTCAATAACACTATGAGTCATTTCTTCACTCAAATGAGACCAAATCACAACATTGAAGCCCTGCAAGATAAAGGATAGAAACTCGCTAGCACCCGAGCAAAACCATAACACTTTTCACCTGATCTCCATGTCATGGGGAGGTGCATTAGGTTCGATGGCACTAAACCATGTGAGTACACCTATGAGCTCCACCACCAAGAGAAAGGGTCTAAGGCCCCTGCACATAGCCAAAAATTAAAATAAACATATATAAAATGTAAAACCCAAAACACATAAGACACATAAAACTTTCGTCCTGAAGTTAAGACGATAAACTGACACCATACCCAACCCACTGCTTAAAACAAAAATAACACTTACATCCTGGCGTCATGACGATAAACTAACACCACACTTAGTCCTGGAATTATGACTTAAAACTGATACCAAGCCATATTTCAAACATAAAATAATTCCCCAGTGGATGAGATATTGTAACAATCGCTATAGAGATACTTGAATGCATATAAACATATAAACTATTCATAGACAATAGTTTACACTAATACTTAAGTGTATACTTAACATGCTGAACACTTAGACAAATTTTCAGTGTTCACACGCTGAACACTTAGACAAATTTTCAGTGTTCACATGCTGAACACTTAGACAAATTTTTAGTGTTCACACACTGAACACTTAGATAAATTTTCAATGTTCACACGTTGGACACTTAGGAAAATTTTCAGTGTTCACACACTTAACACTTAGACAAATTTTTAGTGTTCACATGCTGCCAACTTGATGCACTAGATACTTAGAAGAAATTTATACTTAGCTTTCACATGCCCTCATCAGCACAGGGGACCTGGTTAGCAGAGGTCTACATTAATTTAACTGAGCAAAGGCGTTAGGCTCCCGAATTTACCAGGCCCTCCATAATAGCTAGTTTACTGTTGGCATCTAAAAAAATTAGTACTAGGAGTGCCCACAAATATTTTATAAAATGCATTGGGGAGGGCTTGAACCAAAACATCATTGAAGGAGGGCTAGTTTATGTTACAACCATAGGTAAAATAGTAGTTAGTTCACATTATCTTAGATGCTAGAAAAGTGACTCACACTACAGAGGGGAGATACTCACGTTACACACAAGATGGAAACTTAAAATAAAATGAAAATAACTCATGATGATGCCTAACACCCAACTCAAGTTATGCCCATCAACACTAGTGTCCACATGTGCTATTCACGCGAAATACTAAGGTACACTCACACTGCAACTTAGGGGAGTAAATCACTCTCAAGTATTGTGCTAAAATACACTGCCAAGTAAACGAACTCACCCAGTAAACAGAAACACTCACGCTGGGTATCAACAACAATAAAAGGCTTAACTCATGTTGGACATTCGAAACAAAGCACTCACGCTGCATACTAAAATCAGACACAGTAAGGCCACAATATTTTACTCGCACTATTGGGCCATAAACTCACACTGTTGTGGGAGGCCAAAGCACACTCACGCTATTAAGGAAGCTCAAGTCACTCATGTGGTGTATGCGAAGCTAGGTTCTTGTGTTCATTCAAAATAGAAAATTTTACGCCGAGTATTAAAAAACCAGACTATTCACATTGGGTTGTAAAAGCCCTGTACTCACGCTGATACTGAACGGGGCCTGTAATCACACATATGATAATTTTACCCCCAAATAGAAAATACTCACGCTAAAATATTCACTCATGATGATGACTGGGTTGTACACTCACATTGCCTATGGTCCTGTATTCATCCTCATGCTGATTTTGGCTCATTGTTCATGCAGATTTTAACTCCATAAACTCACACTGACGCTGGGATAGGCTCTCATGCTAATGCTTGGTCCAATACTCATGCTAACACTGATCTTAGCACCACATTCACGCTGATCTTTGAGTCATGCACTCATGTTGAATGAGGCCTTATACGCACGATGATGATAATTCCATCTATGAACTCACACTAAATTGAGCCAAGAAATACCCACGATTTATGGGCCATACATGCACACCAGATGAGCAAGGATAGGTATTCACACTGTTCTATTTTTCCCATGATCTCAAAACTAGGCATTCAAACTCTCATGTACAAGCCCTGGAACTGTAACTAACACTACGAACGCAAATCTTTCAATTCATGATAAAAAAATTGCAAAAACCCTGGCCCTTCCCAAAACCACAAAAATGAAATGCACCCAAAAATATGGCTTTTTTTGTCATTCACGCTGCCTATCGGCACGCATCACTCACGATCATAAATCAAAACAATCAGGCCCCAAGAAAAATGCACATCAGGAACAACGTAGTCCAGAAATTAGCTACTCACATTAAGGAAATTAAATCACGTGGAAGACACCATTCACATAAAAAAATTTATCCCAAAACATGCAGTCTCTTACACATGCTATAAATGCCCAGGATACAGGGACGTACACATGGAAATAGCAAAAAAAATAGCAAGAAAAAGGTAAATAAAATATGAAACAGGAGCGTACCTATGCATAGACCCTGTCCATGAAGGGATCCTAGCCTAAGGAAGGTGTTGAAGCATCTTCTTGCTTTCCTCCACGAATGCTAGCATCACCTCCTTCTTTCCCTTGCCCTTTTCTTGTTTGCCTTTACCCATTTTTCCCTGTATGCTATAGATCTAGATGCTATAGCTACAAATCTGGCTCTGAATGTTGTAGCTCTGGGTGCAGTAGTTAGTCACGCTCCCCTCTGGGACACTGTACACTATCGTATACACTCTAATTCTGCCTCTGATGCTGGCTGTACGCTACCCACCTTTCTTCCGCTATCACTATTGCCTGTTTTCCAATACTCACATTGTAAAATGATGAAATGACTTTTACTTTTACTGGTCAAACCTTTTCAATTTTTCCCTTTTATTTTATTATATTTTACCATTACTTTTATTGCCTTTACCATGTTTTTTTGATGCTAACCTCCTAGGTAAAATGCCCACACATTAAAAAACTAAAAACTTTAAAATAAAAATAAAACATACATAATGTTACTTCTTCTCTTACACTGGCCCATGGTTAACATCGTCCAAAAAGAAAGAAAAAATAAAATAAAATATTTACTTTTGATTATGCTGACCCCTTTTAGGCAACACCAAGCTATAAAAGCTTCTAAAAATAAAATAAAATACATAATGTTATTTTTTGTTATTTTGTTTATGTTGACCCCTTTTCTCTTATCAATTCCCAAACCTTAAAATTTAAAAAAATATATAAAAATAAAATATAAAATGTAAAAAAAATTAAATTCTTGTACACACATGGCCCGATATGGCCTTAAACTACCACCCCCAGCCTGGTATGGCCTTAAACTACCATACGTCCAGGCATGACGATAAACTACCCTTGGTATATCATTGGTTACATTTAAACATAAAATCAACTTCTTAAGAAAAAAGAAAACTCACCCTTGCTGACATAGCTCCCTATTTCATTGGCAAGAGCAAACACATGGATAGCAAGCAACTCTTCATACCATTGTCTATCAATGGGCCACATGGAGCAATTAAATGAGAAATCAATTTAGAGTCCATTGATTTAGACTCCCCAACATATGATAATTTAGTGGCATCAACCCAAGAAACGCTACATTGCTTTAAAGGAATGACAAAATCTCTAGACCTAGAAGCCGATAACATCACCGAAGATCCCCTAGCTGAAGTCCCCATAACTACGTCAGATGGCAAGGTTAAAATTTTAAAACTAAGTACTTTGTTAAATCCACAACTTTCTAGTGACATAGCTCGAGTGCTAAAAGACAACATAAAAGAATTTTCTTGGTCTTACACTGACATGCCTGGGCTCAACCCTCGAATAGTCCATCATAACATTATACTTGATCCAAAACTAAGACTAGTGAAACAAAAAGCACGCAAGGTCAAGCCTGAAGTAGAATTGGTAGTTCACAATGAGATCACGAAGCTTTATAAAGCTAGTTTCATTCGAGATATGGACTACACTGATTGGGTATTCGACATGGTTATAGTCCCAAAGAAGAATGGGAGCATTTTTCTATGTATTGACTTCCGTGACCTCAACATTGCAACCATAAAGGATGACTTCCCGCTACCTAGCATCGATCAACATGTTGATTTAACTGTTGGGCATGCATTGTTATCCTTTATGGATGGCTTTTTAGAATATAGCCAGATTAGGATCAACCCTAAACATCAACTCAAGACAAACTTTATGACACCATGGGGTACATTTTGTTATACGATGATGCCATTCAGTCTCAAGAACGCCAAGGCTACATATCAACGAGCGATGACATTCATCTTTAGTGATTACATGTTCAACTCACTCAATGACTATGTAGATGAAATTGCGGTGAAATCAAAAAAAACTAAGCAACATGTACAAGATCTAGACTTGATATTGAAACACTGTCTAAAATACGAGCTTAGACTCAACCCGAAGAAATGTGTCTTTGGGGTCAAAATAAGAAAAATGCTTGGATTCATTGTATCTGAGACAGGGATACGAGTAGATCTAGATAAGGTTAAAGCAATAACAAATTTGAAACCCCCTAGCAACCTTACCGAACTTTGCAGTCTACAAGGTAGATTATAGTTTATCAAATGCTTCATTAAAAAACTGATGGACAAGTTGAGGCCTATGTAGCACTTATTGCATAAGAATGTCCATTTTGAGTGGACTCCACAGTGCCAAGAGGCCTTTGATAACATCAAAATGGCACTAGCTTAGCTACCGACAGTTCATCCACCACATAATAATAAACCATTTTACATCTACCTTCCAACATCTGATTCATCCATCATGTCTATGCTTTGTCAGAAATGCGAGGATGGAACTGAAATCCCTATTTACTACTTGAGCCATGCATTGGTAGCCTACGAACAACATTACAACAACATGGAGAGGTCCTTCCTTGTCCTTATCTTTTCTTTAAAGAAGTGGTGACATTATCTCTTCCGTAACCAAGTTAATATCATCTATAAAGACAATGTGCTCAAAGCTATAATGAACAACATATATGAATCAAGCAAGATAGCTAGATGGAAAGTGATGATTGCTAAGTTTGACCTACACTACATAGCTCAATCATTAGTTAAAGGTCAAGCTATAATCAATCAAATGACCACATCACCGATGCAAGACCAAGTAACGATCAACCTAGAGTTTCCCAATGAGAACATAAACACAATAGACACAATTCCTGATAACTACGACGCAATCCTAAACTTTCATGGAGCATCAACCTCCCGAGGAGGAAGTGCTGCAACAGTGATTACATATCCCTCTGGGGAGATTTGATCCTTTGCTTATCATTTAAACTCTCCTTGTACTAACAACATGGTAGAGTACAAAGGTCTTCTTAGAGGTCTCATGGCAACACTAACTTCAAAAATCACACGGCTCGTAGTTAGAGGCGACTCACAGCTAGTCATCAATTAGGTCACAGATGTATATGCATGTAAGGCTTTACATTTATAATCATACTATGACTTGACAAAACACCTATTGAAACAATTCACAAACATCAATGTGCAACATGTTTCCAGAAATGACAATACCATCGTAGATGCACTTGCAACATTAGCCCTAAACATTTCACCTAACATGTTTTATGTGTTGCCCAGTTCCATAACAAGTTGTGCCAAGCCCATAACTGACACTCCCGTTGGACTACCCATAGCATCCATTCGCACGACACATGCCATGGAATGGTACGATGACATAAAAAAGTACCTTCTACATGGTGAATCACCTCAACATCTAATGAATGCTTGAAAAGATGCAGTGCAGAAACACTCTAGGCAGTATGCACTAGTAGGGGACATGTTATGTCATAGATCCTATGAAGGCATGTTATTAGTGTGCGTTAATAGCATCGATGGCCAAACCATCGTCAAGCAAGTTCATGAAGGACTTTGCGGAGGGCCACATAGCACCCAAGGCAATGGCAACCAAAATTAGAAATTTAGGCTACTATTGGTCACACATGGAGTATGATTATTTCTCCAAAGTCAAAACATGCAACATCTATCAAAAACATGATAATCTCATACATGTGCCACCTAATGAGTTTCATAAAGCTCAAATCACATGGCCTTTCCAGAAATGGGGGTTAGACATCATAGGACCAATAACTCCTTGAAAACATTGAAAACAAGTATGCAACTTCATCCTTGAAAACAAGTATGCACGGCCTTTCCAGAAATGGGGGTTAGACATCACAGGACATAGCTTTATCATAACCGCAACAGAATATTTCACAAAATGGATAGAAGATATTCCTCTTATGAAGACCACATCAAAACAAGTATGCAACTTCATCCTTGAAAACATTGTGACTCGTTTTGACATTCCAATGACCACAATCACTGATAATGGGCCACAACTCAACAATGTCAAAACCAAAACCTTTTGTGAGAGTCTACACATCAAACATTCATTTTCATCACCATACTATCCCCAGAGCAATGGTCAAGCAGAATCCATGAATAAAATGATCATCATGGTGCTCAAGAAAATGCTTAATCAGAGCAAAAGAAGATGGCACGAACAGCTAGTTTATGCGCTATGGGCATATCGAACGATGCACAGAACATCCACAGGTAAAACACTGTACAGTCTCATTTATGGTTTAGAAGCTATTTTACCTTTGGAGTTTCAGGTACCTTCATTGCAAATCACACTCTCTAGACTCCTCGATGAAAGTTAAAACAATGACTCGTGCATTGCTGACCTTGACTCGGTGGAGGAGGAACAAACATGCACACTAGATCAAATCGAGTGGTACCAGAGGCAACAATGATGGTGACATCAACATGACATTCACAAGCGTCCAATCAAGGAAGGTGACCTTGTCCTCAAGGTGGTCCGTGAACACTCAGATAAATTCTTGACCAACTGGGAAGGGTCTTACTTGGTCACCAAAGTGTATAAAAATGGAGCATTCAAGCTAGCTGATATGGACGGTAATGAGCTTGCTCATCAAAAAAATCACATATGCCTATTTTACATCTGAATAAAGCCTAAGGTATGCATTCATCCTAGAATCATGACAATAAATTGATACCACAGAGCGGTCTTGGCATCACGACCTAAAACTGATACTACATATTTTCTGGAATGATAGTAAACTACCACACTCACATCTAACAGAGTCCGCTAAGACTATAAACTAGCTCGCCTCTCCATAGTTTTCCACGACTATAAACTAGCATTACCCTATCTGCTACGATGCTAAACTGGCAACGTCCAATGGGTTATGATGTAAAACTAATCCATGACTATCCACCAAGACTATAAACTAGCAACTTCTTCACTAGCCTACTAATTTGTTGCTATAATTAAATGGCATGCCTTCATCAACATGTTGCATGAATTCATCACATGGACTCTAACAATATTTTTGTTGCTCAATTTTGTTTACCTACGGTGGCACATGGTGTCTCCATTCCATCGGTTGCATCCATTTTCAAAGTATTAAGCTAACTCATTCACTCATGGTTTTCTTGTCTTCTCAAAGTTGTGTTTGCAGGATGACATCTAGAGGTGTTCATACATGGATGCACTTCATCACAGTGATGAAGTACCACATTGTTCCTGATGCATGTAACCAGATTAATCAAACCATTTACAAGTACATTCCCAGTTCCCCAAACATCCCTTATTCCCTAACATGCTCTCTCTACCCTGTTCAGTTACATTTCCTAGATACATCCTAGTCACCCCAAAACTCCGAACACATGGTTGCACACTATAACTCTCCAAGCAGTTGCAACACATAGCACAACACATGAAATAGATACAAGCACATGAACATGAGTATAGCATTTAAAGAGATCTCTGTTCAAAAAATAAAAAAATAAAAAAATTAAAAAAATTAAAAAAATAAATAAAATCAAAGAGAAAAATCCATCACAAGACCCTTGGCACTTCCCCTACAAGCCCTAGGTGGGAAGGTACTTGTCTCAGAAGAAAATACTCGTGTCTCAAAAAATCATGTTGCATCCCACCGTGTGGCTTTGGTTGTTGGACAACAGGTTCCATTTGACACCCAACAAGGGTCCTGTTTCTTCAAAGAATGCACCACCTCAACACGTGGCTTTGGTTGTGATAACAAGTTCTCTTAAATAGAATACAAGAGTCTCGTTCCTCCAAAGGATGCACATCCCATTCCTTTGTCCCAGGTTTGCTAGATACTGGCTATTGACAAGGACCAACATGATGTGTTCACACAAGAGCATTCCTCTTCCCATAGTTAAAAAAAACTATCCCTTCATCAATCCCTGATCTCACAGTTACAAACCTTCTTCCTATACATCTCAAAACCTCATTTCCTGATCCCATGTACTTCTGAACATAGTGTGATGACATTTGGCCAAGGGCCAAAGAACAATGCTTGATACCCAGTTGCTCATGGTATTTTATACTTCTTTGTCGATGCCTCTCAGGTAGATTCCTCCAGGTGTCAACAAAGAGGGATCAATGAAAACACCACAAAATTTTGGCCTAGCACTTTCAGACAAGATTCAAGCTAAGTCATGCAGCTACCCAAGCATGAATACAGCATAACCAAACTTGGAGACCTCCAAAATAGCCCCTGATGGTTCATGATTCAACAAGCAAGGTTCCTCAGGGGCCCATAGATGACTGCACCAACTTTTGGCATCCAGAATCAAAAGCTTCGGGCTTAAAATGCTTGGTTCTGGCTAAGTAGACTTTGGTTATGCTGTGGCTTACACTACACAGCGTAAGGATCAGTGTAACCAACTTTTGGAGCCCCAAAACTAAGTTAAAATAGGCTGAAATCAAGTACAAGGACCCCCCATGGCCTTCACCAAGGCCCCCAACACCTCCCAACCTCTATAAAATCAAAATTTGGCCCTTAAATGAGGTATTTTCAGTTGATTACGCTAGAGCTACATTTTCATACGCTGCACAGCGTATGCACAACATAACCATGCAAAAATAGGGCAAAACAAGAAGTTTTAGGTAGCATCCTCAACACCAGAGCAACCCAAAAGGACCGACAACACTCATACTTGTTCACAGGCTTCAAAACCTCCAAATTTGGGCCTCAAATATGCCATTTTGACTTGATGACACTGGGCTTACTTTCTCATACACTGCATAGCGTATGAATTGCATAACCACACAAAATAGGCTTAAAACTACATCAAAATGAGTCAAAAGATAGCATCAGGAGCATCCTAGAGGACAAGAAGTACTTGGGCATCAAGAAATAGGCATCAGCATATAGAAGCTAGCTTCAAAGATGGTAGTTTCACTTGGTCACGCTGAGGCTTACGCTGGCCAGGGTAAGCCTAGTGTGACCAACCCAAAGTGATCCAAAATAGCATCAAATCTAGGGTAAAATTAACTTAAATTTGAGTTGCAAAATCCTCCAAACATCAAACATGCATATCTACCTTTAGAATAGGCTTCAGAGGTCAAAATTAGGTTTAAAATGCACTATTTTTGTTGCACACACTGAGCAGTGTATGACAACATATGGAGTAGCGTATGATACAGCGTGTGCACTTCTAACGCTGAATTCCCATACGCTAGATGTTGGACGTTGATGCCGAGACATGCCAGAGCCTTCCAAGACATGCTGATGAAGAAAACAACATACAAAAACATAGATCCAGAGGCCAAAGACACAATTCTTTTGTAAATTTCAAACTCTCTTAGCATGCCAAGTTCATACGCTGTGGGTTTCATATGCTAGCGTAAAAGTTGGTCATGCTAGACGTTGTACACTGTAACATTTTGTGCATCCAGTCAATGCACACACTTATCACCTGATCTAAATTTTTCTTACCTTGTAGCCATTGATCTTCTCCTAGATCTGAATCTCACACACGAAATGTTATAAATCTCCTATTTTTCCTACTAGATGGGGGTTGGAAAAAATTTGAAATCACACACTGAGGAAATATGGACAACAATCTCATATGTTGGGCTTCATACAGACTTGGGCATTGTACACCTGCAATCCAAAACCTACATCTTCCTAGCATCCGTTCTGATCCATCGGGGCTAAACATCCACCTTGTGACCAATCCGCAACTACATTCTGACCAATGCACATTGTAATTATTTATCAATACAAATAGTTTGCATTATTGCCTAGATTCTTGTAGTTTACTTTATTTTCCCTGTTCACATTTTTTCCTATTTTCATTATTTAAATAATTTACGTTCATTTTCATTTATTTACGTTCAGTTTTGCATTTGTTTTTGTATAACCCAACACTTCACAATTACGTACATTCGGGGAAGTCCTCGTTTGATCTACGTGTGGACCATTCAAGGCACTATGCCTCCATTAATTTCTAGCTTGCCCTTAAGTGAAGGCAAGGTCTTACTATTTCATCCGTAGATCTTTCAGCATCCATTCATTCCAACCTCTCACCGATGATTTCAGACAATACATAAAGCACATTTGCAAACCTCGTTGTATGCATGATGAGACACCTTGGTTGCTTCTGGTGGGAATGTGGACACGACATTGACCTTCAAAGGTCATGTCAAGTCCCATTTGAATCAAGAGGCTTCCATGACACAAAGAACACACTAGTTGCATTAGCATAGCACAAGTAGAAAATGCAAGAAACTTTAGCATAGCAATGTGAGAGCGGATAACACCACTACTTACCTACTTTAGGGCCCACCTACTGAAGGCACTTAATCATGTCATCAACAATCCCCTGCATAAACGTGAATTTGTCAAGGATTTCAGCCCAAGGCCCGACATGAACCGGAGTGGGTCCTGTGGAATCAACAGTAGCATCTATCGCATAACTAAACACATTAGCAATGACCAAAATAGACTATGATAAGGTAGACATATTGCAAAACGCACCAACATCTGGTGGTGGTCCCTCTTCCAGCTGATGCAAAATGATGGTAGAGACCTAGCCAGAAGTTTCTCCTAGGTCCCTGTGGACCTCCTCTTCATGCACTGGTGCTTTTCCTTTGAGGAGACTATCATGTTATTTATTCAAGGAGGACTCCTCAGTAGGAGGGTCCTCCCTAACGATGAGGGCTTCTGCCTTAGCTAAAGGAGCTCCCTTCTTCTTGCCAAGAGCCCCTCTCGCCAAAACTAGGGCCTACGTGTCCTTATTCGTCACCCCCGTATTAGGGGCTGACACCTCTTTGTCGCCTACTTCTTTTTCTTCTCTCTCTTCTAATAGGCAAACACGTTGGCATTAGTTCAAAGAAAGTACCCTAAAGCAGATGCTAAACTACGCTACGCCATCTAGCATAGCATAGTGTAGCGGACCACAACAAAACAAACACTGAACGAAAGCACTTACCAATAGGAGGCCACATCCTCTGTAGTTTGAGCCACAATCTGTGTCCCTCCTCCTCCTCCATGCAAAGGGTTGAGGAAGGCCTTTTCTACTACAATGTGCTGGCAACCATTTTAGCTATGAAATACTCACCTTGAGATACGCTACCGTCGAAGATGGGGGTGTCTCTCCTACGCTATCCTGGCCACAAACATTGTGGGCCGTCCAATCCTTAGTCGATACGGAAAAAAACTCCCCAACTACTTTTGGAGGGTCTTGGGGTCAGATGGTTTGGAAGACCTAGTGAATCTAGGTTCTAGAAATCTGGTTGCGATTCTGCAAGATCCAGTTTCCTCTCTACCGAACCACCAGGAACTCCACGAAGCACTTGAGGTAGCCTATATAAAAGGCATAGTGGATGTTGGAATGGGACTTTGTTTTCACATGGTGTTCCAAGATCTCAGCCTACAAGCCTTTGCATAGGGACTCAGCCTAGTTGTAATGAGTCCCCTCCTTCATAACCTCACACATTATCTAGGCCTGCTCAAGCCCCAGGACCTTTCCCTAGGTAAGTAGCTGGGGGAATGTGCGAGCACGAAAAATAGGGTAGAACTTCTTAATGGGTCCTTCCTTGAGCTTCTCCATGGGGAGCCCCTTATGCTCCTTGATGAGCCCTAGCCACTTCTGGAGGTCTTCCTTCTCAAGTGTCAATTCCATCTTGGACTTTGACACTACCAAAATGCCTTCAGTGGGAACATCAAACAGATCCATGAATAGCTGGTCATTGATGTCAATGACCACCTGCATGCCATGCACGCTTAGGCAAAAATGACCCACCTTGTTGGAGAAGGACCCAACCAAGGTGAGCATCTCGTTTGCGAGAACGTTCAAGTTCAAGGCCAAGAATAGATCCATTAGCCCTACCTTTTTTATGTTCTAGAGTAGAGCATCCGAAGCCCTGGCATTCAGCCAGTGCTGGCTCTTCTCTACTTCTTCATACTTGAAGTAGACATTCACTCCGTGTGCCTCAACGGTTACCATCATCACCTCCTTATGCTTCTTTGCCCCTGCAATAGGTTCACAAAAGTTTTAGCACAAATACGTAGGAAATTCAAAATTCACAAGGGCATAAAACATGTAGCACTTACCACTTGACCTACCAGGATGGTATGGTAGCGAAAACTGTGGGAGGTCAACCAGAACTTGGTCAAATGTGACCACTTTGAAGGGTTTGGCCCACTCCTTATTCAACTAGCCTTGCCTCCTACACTGGTCATAGAGGGGAGAGTACACATCTAGGTAGGTGTGGTACTCGTCCCCACATTAACAAATCATGTCCACCTGTAGGTTCTAGGTGGAAGAGAACTCCTATAGGGCTAGCTATGCCATGGCCAATTGATCCAGTAGGTGATGAACACCATTCTTGTCAAGGAAGAATCTGATAGCAAATGCATACTATTAGCATTAGGCCACCATGGCCAACATTGCACAAACATAGTAGAACAAAATTGCAAACCTTACTCACCAGCAACATAGATAGGTCCTTGAGGCTTCTGGAAACATGTCATCATAAAATGTGCAACGAATAATGTGTTGAAGTGGTGGTAGTAGTCATACTTGGCCATCTCCTAGAGCAAGGCCAAGCATCTTAACCTTGTTAGGCACTGACTGGATCCTTTCCCCTGCCTGCTCATGACTGACCCATCAATCAGGAATCTCAAAATACCTTAGCTTGGCCCAGGAAAAATCGCTTCTGTGACAATGGTCACCTCCTCCTCCTCTAGGGAGGACCAAATGATCATGCTAAAGTGGTCAAGGAGAAATTGCAAGAAGTCCTATTCCCCAAGCCTGAACCAGACTCCTCGGTCCCCCATATGTATCTGGGGAGGAGGAACATTAGCCATAGGTCTACCCACATGACACAAGACCCCTCTAACCTCCAAAACAATTAGCCTAGGTCTCAACCTCGCCCTGCATAACACAATTAGTGAATATTGGCATCATATCCAAAGGCAATACACATGCAACATAGTATCAACGTAGCATAACCCTCTTTCCTCACATAGCGTAGCAAGGGTGTGAAGGCTTAACATAGTAAGAACATGTAAATAGCCTAGCGTAGCAATGGATAATTAACAACATGCCTTAACAAAACATGTGTTGCACCATCGCGTCATATGTGGCCTAGCCCTTCTAAGGGTTCTATGTTACACCATTCAAAGAAACAAGAATCTTAAGTTGCCTGAGCCCCCACAGTTATGATAGCTGCAGCGGTGGTGGCCTAAGTGGCTTTGCATGCCACTATGATGTAACATTCATGCATTTTCCATGGCTAAAATGGCAACGGTGGCAATGCTAGGGCCAAAATGACGCAACGACAACAAGAAAACACAAGTAACAAAAATGGATGCAAAGCGAATAGGACACAAAACGAAATCAGTGAATAATAGAAAACATGAAACAACAAAAAAAGGAAGAGGAAGCTTAACCTACTGGGTCAACAGTTTGCTCTTCTGCATTACAACGTACGGGCCTTCCCTGTTGGCTAAGAATTTTCTCACATGCTCACAGATGGCCCTGAGGACAAGGTCTCCCTTTTGTATTGGCTATTGATGCAGGTCTACATGGTGCTTTTGCTATTTCTTGCTCTAGTAGCGCTCTATGCAACGCAAGGTTTGCACACACTCCTCCTCTATTGAGTCAAGGTCAATGATTCGTGACTCATTATTTTAGGCTTCACTCAAGACATCAGATAGGATCATCCAGAGTGATGGTACCTGCAACTCAAGAGGCAACACAGCTTCAGATCCATAAATAAGACTGTAAGGAGTTTTACTCGTCACACTCTTGCATGTTATCCTATAGGCCCACAGAACATAGAGGATTTGCTCGTGCCACCACCTCTTGCTAGTGCTAAGCATCATCTTTAGCAAGTTGATGATGGTCTTATTTGTAGCCTCTACTTGCCCATTCACTTAATATGGGGAGGAGAATGATTTCCTCATGCCCAAATTGCTGCAGAAGGTTCGGGTTTCCGTACTATTGAATTGTGGGTACTTGTCGGTTACAATAGTCATTGGAAGCCTAAACCTCATCAAGATGTTATCCAGGATGACGTGGCAAACCTACTGAGATGTCATCTTTCTCAAGGGAATAGCTTCCACCCACTTAGTGAAATATTCAGTGGCGACGATGATGAAGCTATGCCCTATGGAGAACTTAGACATGATAGGTCCTATGAGGTCTAGTCCCCATTGTTGGAAAGGCCATGTGATTTGTGTTGGGAGGTTTGCGTGTCTCTGGCACATGTCACACATCTTGACTTTCAATAGGCAGTCACGCTCCATGTGGGACCAATAGTACCCTAGGTGTCTAATTTTTGTAGCGATAGCCCTAGGTGCTATGTGTCCACCACACAGTCGCTCATGCACTTCATTAACTACCTTCTATGCCTACTCCCCACCCATGCATGCCAGTAATATCCCATCATAGGAGCGTCTACACAGGGCATCATTTCCTATGAGCGTATATTGCCAAGCACACTTTTGGATCACATCTCTCTGGGCAGATGTTAATCCACTTGGGGGTTCACCGTGTTGTAGGTAGGCTTTAATGTTGGCGTACCACTCCTGGGTGTTCGCAGCACTAATAAAGGCCATGTGTCCCACTTGAATGATAGGCCTAGTACATTCGATGATCAAGGTAGGAAAATTTGCTAACAAGTGTGGTGGGATATTTAGTGCTACGGTGGCTAAGGCATCTACTATGATGTTTTCGTTGCATGGCACATGTTACGCATTCATAGTTGCAAACTATTCAAGCAAGCTTTTTGCTAGGTCAGAGTAGGGGTGTAGGTGCGTAGCTTTGTAAGTGTAAACCCTAGTGATTTGATTCACAACTAATTGTAAATCCCTAAAAATCACCAGGTGTTATGTGTAATTTTTGGGCGACTGAGAGGCCTCTAAGTAGTCCCTCATACTTTACCACATTGTTCGTGCAGGGGAACGTAAAACGATAAGCAAACGGGTGCATTTCCCTAGAGGGGAATGTAATGAAGGTAGCTACACTACCTTGAAGTGCAAGGTAGCTTCAAGATGCAATGGGATGGCATTGATAGTGCTAACGTGCTCATCTAGGAATTTAGGATCTATGGTTGCCTGGTCGTCGACGAGTGATGCTGTAAGTTGCGTCGCTATGGCTTGACCCTTTGTCAACAACTGGCTTACATAGTGTAAATCAAATTTCATGGTTATTGCTTTCCATCAGGCTATCCTGCTACTTTCATACAGGTTATTGGTGATAGCTTAGATTATATTATTTTTGCAAATAATGTTGATTATACTATGAAACAGGTAATGCCTCCATTATTTTATCGCAAACACTAAGGCAAGGCAATTCCTCTCTACTTCGTTGTATTTCACCTCGTGCGCTATTAATGCTTGACTCAAATAATACACTAGTATCTCAGATCCGTCATCTCATTTCTGACATAGCAGTGCTATGATAGATGTGTTGGAGCTAGCAAGGTAGATGAAGAAAGGCTTTTCCCTTTGTGGCAGGTGCATAGTTGTGTTGGCGACCGTTTGGGACGCGACCGCCAATGAGTGTCCTTGAACAGGATTTAGGTGCCTACTGGTCTCTGGCAACACCAAGGCCCAGATACCTCCAAATAAACTCAGTAGTTAATGTGAGTATGTGTGTGTGCTATTGCGGCGTGTGGTTGTGTAAAATGTAACAATTGCATTGTGTGTGAACTACAAATGACTTACTTTAAAGAGATTCAGCCAACTTTGCCAAGTACTTTGAGTTCTTGAAAATTTCCTATTTTGTTCAACTGCCTAGTCTACGCGGTCCTTATAATACCTACTTGTAACAAATAAAATTTTGCAAAAACATTTGAGCACAACTC
>MNCI01031399.1:111055-257993 GCA_015680685.1 Gnetum montanum
TATATATATATATATTATAGATTTATTAGGATCTATTGGGGAGTCATATCTTTGGCCCCTAACTTGATGAAATTAATCCATATTCCATACCACGTATGATCTTCATCCTTTTCTTATCTCGGGTAATGCAATGATTTGGTCAAGCTCAACAATCGGAACATGGATAGCCGCAGCTCGTCCTTGAATACAATAAATGGCTTCTGCTACTATTGCTGGCTTATTATTAGTTACTTCCATGATTCACGTTCACAACAATTCCTGATTCTTAGTGGTGATAAATAAACCGAAAGCACAGCACCTGTGCTTGAGCCTTGAGCCTGAAGCTTTGAGTTTGTCATTTTGTACTATAATTAAGAAAGAATGCCTCTATGCAGACCATCTCTGTCTGGATTCAGTCCCTGGCCGTTCCTTGTCTCTGTGTGGATTCCTGAACTTGATCTTAGGCTCTTGATTGTTTCAGAGACAGGACTGATGGAGCCTCTGCTTGAGCTTGATTTTGAGATTGAACCTGAACCTGTGCCTACATCTACGTAGGATTTTGTAGAAGTGGTGGTCATTCCAGATCATGAACTTCTCCGAGGGATACTGCAGATTTGAACCTCCATCAATGAGCGCCAGGATGTTGCACCGGAAAAGCATCTCCACAAACCAGCTGTTGCCATGTGTTCATCCGTTGTGCGCACAATGCCTGTAACAACGTTATTCTATGTCCAAACTATTCCTCTTTATGTCGGTGCCATTATTTGTGAATTTCTTGAAAATGGTTAGGGTTCATCAGCAAATGCAGGATAGAGCAGCAGATGTAGGACAGAGCAGGCATTAAGGAATGGGCTGCTGTTCTGGAACATCGTTTGTGCATGAAAGAAGCCCATGGAAGCCTCAAAACGAACATCCCTCAAACTCAGTAGTTTTCACAAATGACGGAAAAAATCAAGGCTCAAAGAGTAGAACCTGGAAACGCAGCACCTTTGCCGTACTCCTCCGGCACCTTTCTTCCCCATGATAAATTAGTAAACTTTTCAACAAGATCATATAACCCAAGCTTTGATGAAGTCAATGGTGTTCCTCCTTTGTTTGAATATTATTTGTCGCTTGCCTCAGCAATAGAAAACCACAGAAATACACATTTCACATTGCTGGGTGAAGAAGCCATTATTGGTGAGCGAAAATAAATGCACAAAGCTTGGCTTGTGGTGCAAGGATTCTTGTTCCATGTGTCTACCTATGCATGCCTACGATTTTTGCAAATTGTGGTGAGTCTATGTATCATCATGTATTTTTATTCTGCATTATTCTCCATGTCTTCCAAAACCATTATTTCCCCAGAACCATTACGTCCAAAACGTTGCGTTTCGGGGTTTTCTGGAATCCTTCAATAATGAGGGTTGTTTAAAACCCTTGGCATCAATTTGCTCCATTTCAAACACTTGATGATTGTCTATTCTGGCAGTTAATTTTCTTTCCATCTTTGCATTCTGACTTGAAAAAGTGGGTTTAACATTAATGGATGACTGAAAATAGAGGATCATATGTTTGAGAAGACAAGTAACCAAGTGCTATCACAACATCCCTCATAAGAGGCTACGTGGTGGCTTGTTACTGTACGCCATTTTAGATCATGATATATATAACAGGTGGGCTCGTCTTATCATGTAGATGTTCAAGTCCTATTGCTGCTCCAACTGCAATTCTCAATCTTCTGTTCTAATCTGTTCCATGAAATGGCCTAATGTGCCAACAAGTTGGAAGGTGCGAAAGTTCTTTATTTAGGTCGTTGAAGGCTTGTTGACACCAAGTTGTCCATTTGAAGTTAACCGCTTTCTTTAGAAGATGTTGCATGCCGTGTAACTTGTCAGTTAACTTTGCTATAAACCTTCGAATGAATTGTACCCTGCCTTTCAAACCATGCAATTCCTTAAGGTTCGTAGGAGGTGCCAAGTTGATGATGGCTTTAACTTTGTCGAGGTCCACAACTATCCCGACCTTCGATACTACAAACCCTAACATGCATCCAATTTTTACCCCAAAGACACACTTCTTAGAATTGAGGCACAAATCATGCATTTGACAATACTTGAGAACTACCCCTAGATTGCGTGGGTGATCAACGGCCTCTTTGGACTTGACTGCTATATCATCTACGTAGTCGTTTAGCATTTCTAGGATGTAGTCACTAAAGATGTAGGTCATGGCTTGCTGGTAGGTTGCTCCAGCTTTCTTGAGCTCAAAAGGCATCATGGTGTAACAAAAGGTACCCCATGGGGTCATGAAGGTTGTTGTTAGCTAATGCTTTGGGTTAATGCAGATTTGGTTGTAGTCAGAGAAACTATCCATGAAGGATAACAAAGCATGACCAGCCGTAGTGTCGATGAGTTGATCAATTCTTGGAAGCAGGATATCGTCCTTGATCTTTACTTTGTTTAGATCCCAGAAGTCTATATAGATCCATATTCCTCTCGTTTTCTTAAAAACCACAACGATGTTGGACACCCATTCCTAATAATCAACTTCATAGATGAAACCGGCTAGGCATAGCTTGGTGATTTCATCCCTTACAGCTAGTGCAATTTCTAGTTTAACCTTGTAAGCCTTCTACTTGACTACCTTCATAAACGAGTCTAAGAAAATGTTGTGTTGTATCAGCCTTGGATCTAAACCTGGCATGTCACTGTATGACCATGCAAAGACTTTAATATTTTCTTGCAAAATTTTGGCTACATCTTTGTGTGTTTGCACATCTAATATGGAACTAAGTTTTAACATTTTTACCTTCCCCTTCGATGTGGTCATAGGCATCTCAATGAGAGGGTCCTCGATTACATCCCCAACCTTTAAATTTAGAGTTCAGACTAGATACTCGGGCCAGTCTGGGAATTCTTCTAAGGATGCTATGATGCTAGCTATGGTTGACTCCCAATCGATTCTAGGTTTAATTATCTTGCAAGCTTGCCATGTGGACCTACTAAGGCTAAAGGTGTAGAGAGATCATGATAGATTTCCATTCAACCTACCAGAATGAAATGAAAGTCTATTTAGGAGCTACCTGTTCATGGTAATCATGTACAACAAAAAAATTTGCACAACAGTAATAATGTGTAATTAGTAAAGTGTGAGAAAAAGATTAAAACTCACTAGTTCAGAGTTATGGTGGATCTCTAAGACACAAAGATGCAAAACCACTAAAAATGAAAAACTCCCAGTGTGCAAATGTGAAGCTGCTAGTTTAGTATCATTTTGGACTGCTCAGAAGTAAAATGTAAAACTACTAGTATGCAATATGGAAAATTGCTGGTGTAAAAACATAAAATCGCTAAAAATTTGAAACCGCTAGTTTAGTGTCGTTGCAGACTGCGAATGTGTGTAAGATCGAGATTGCTAGTTTAGGGTCTTTTTGAACCGCTAAAGTCAGAGCTACACCAAGATTGCTAGTTTAAGGTCTTTTCAGACCAGCAAAATCGTAACTACGCTAAGATTAATAGTTTAAAGTCTTTTTGGACCGGCATAATCGTAGCTATGCTAAGATTGCTAGTTTAAGGTCTTTCCAGATTGGCACAATCGCAGCTATGCTAAGATTGCTAGTTTAAGATCTTTCTAGACTGGCATAATTACAGCTACACTAAGATTGCTAGTTTAAGATCTTTCCAGACCGGTACAATTGTAGCTATGCTAAGATTGCTAGTTTAAGGTCTTTCTGGACCAGTAACTAAAAATATATATTTTTTATGCTCTTCGAGAAAGCAAACAGTTAGCTTAAGGCGTGCCAAGATCTTTCACCCAGATCTGCATGTATTAATTGCCAACAGTGCTACGGTGTTATGGCGAGCATGCTACGCTGCACGGTATACCCCACATTAAATGGAGAGAGAGAAAGGCAAGTTTTCCTTTTCTACCATTATGGATATAAATAGGGATTAAGCCCTAGTAAACTCATCATCTTCATTGTAATAACGCAGAGCCCACATTCAGAACACAAAGCGATTATGGAGCACAGGATGATTGTGCTAACAGAGAGCAAGGCAATTTTTGCATCGCAACAAGGAAGAGTCGGCAAGTAGAACAATGGCTCCAAAGAAAGAACAAACACACTTGTCACTTGCGAAGGTCGATGAGGTGAAGGAATCCCTAGGGTGCATGACATAGGCATGTGTCGTAGCGCAGGAGGAGACATCATTGACCTAGTAGGCCTCTATGCTTCCTCTATTTCCTCGTGCTTCTATTATCGGTTTTGTCTCCTACCCCTGTTTCTATGGCTTCATTTTGGATGTCTATATTTCCTTTCATTGCATTGTCATTGTTTCAGCCTTTACATCATCGCTGTTACTATTTAGGCTACAGTGGATGCACAAACGCTGTGCTATTGTTGCATGCAAGGTTGCCTAAACCGCCACTGCTGAGGTTGTCATTACTGTAGAGGTTTGGATGGTTTAAGCTGCTTGCCTTTTGTGTGGTGTAGCATAGAACCCCTAGGAGGGTTTATCCACACGTGATGCGATAGTGTGACACGTGTTTCATCAAGGTGTAGTGCTCATCATTCTACTAGGGCTAATCACTCTGTTGCTACGTTAGGCTATTCTTGCTATGCTATTGCTTCGACATTTTTAATACGCTATGTACAGGAAGAGGGCTATGTTACGCTATATGCTATTCTTGTTACATTACATGTGTGTTGCACTTGAATGTGATGCTAACATTTTCTATTATGTTGTGCAGGATAGTACTCAGGCCAATTCTAGTTGTCCTGGACATTGCAAGGGTCTTGTGCTATGTGAACAAACCTACAACCAATGTTCCCCCTACTCACACACATGTGGGAGATCAGGCAGTCTGGTTTAGGATAGGAGAATAGAAGTTCCTATAATTCATCCTCCAATGCTTCAGTCTGATCGTTTGGTCACACTTAGAGGAGGAGGTAGCAGGCATCATACTAGAAACTCTGTTGCCTAGGACAACCTGGGGCATTCTGAGGTATTTTAGAGATGGGGCAGTCAGTAGCGAGCAAGGAGAGGGATCCAACCAATGCCCCCAAGGTTTGAGGAATTTGGTTTGAATCTGGGAGATGCCTGAGTACAGCTACTACCATCTTTACAACACATTGTTTGTTGCACGTTATATGGGAACATGCTTTCAAAACCCACTAGGAATCGTCTACTATGCTAGCAGGTGAGTTCTGTAGTGTCATTTCTGCTATACTATGCTATAGTCCCTATGCTTGGTTAGATATTGATGATGTGTTTTTGTTACCAAGTTTTTAATCAATGACCAGGGCCTTCATGGCAATACGGATGCCTTGGCTATAGCAAAGATGGTCCTACGGGAATTCTAGTCTACTGAGAACATCTACGCAGGTGTTCTATGTCAATGCAGGGGCGAGTACCCCACCTATCCAGACTGATATCCCAAGTCTCTATAACAAATGTAAGGATTCTGGTTGGTTAGATGAGGGATGGACACCCTTCAAACCAATCTCCATGGAAGACATTTTGGCCACCCTCCCACAATTCCCATTGCCGTATAAACCTAGTAAGCTAAGCAGTAGGTGCGACATGTTGAAGTGTCTTTGCTATTTTGTTTGTATTTTTTCATTCTTATGCTAGCCATTTCTATGCAAACTTTTATAGGGGTGAAGAAGCCCCAGGAGGTGATGATGATAACTACTAAGAATCAGGAGGCAAACATCTACTTCAAATATGGAGAAGTAGCTATGAGCCAGTGTTGGATATATAGCGAAGCCTCGGATTCCTTGGTCGGGAATCTTCAAAGTGCTAGGCTGCTATATTTGTTCCTGACCTCAAACCCAAATGTTCCTGCCACTGAGATGCTCTCCTTGGTGCACTCCTTTTCTAATAAGGCAAACTTCTTCTGCACATGCATTCATAGTGTATGGGTGATCATTGACATCAATGACCAACTATTTGTGGATCTTTTTGGTGTCCCTGCCGATGGAATCCTTATAGGGTCAAAGTTCAAGAAGGAGTTAACCCTTCACAAGGATGACATCATGGAGTGGATAGGGGTTCCTAAAGAGCAGAGGAGGATCCCTTTGGATAAGGTCAAGGCTAGGCCTACCAGAGAAGTTTACCCCATCTTCTATTCTCATGCCTTCCCCCAGCTACTTTCCCAAAGGAAGGTCCTTGGGATCGAGCAGGCCTGGGTAATGCATGAGGTTATGGAAGAGGGGGCTTGCTACAACTGGGCCAAGTTTCTGTGTATAGCCTTGTAGGCTAAAATTGTAGGGCTCCATAAGAAGAAAGAGTCCCATTCCAACATTCAATATGCCCTTTACATAGCCTACCTGCGATGTTTTGCAAAGTATTTGGTGGTTCACGAGAAAGGGGTCTGGGTATTGTGGAATCACTACCAGATTTCCAAATCATGGATCTACCAGGTCCTCTGGACCACCCCAACCCAAGATCTGCCAAAAATAATTGGGAAGTCATTCTCTATGATGACTAAGGATTAGGTGGCCCACAAATTTCATGGCCAAGACAGTGTAGGAGAGATGACCCTTCCTACTGCCAGTAGTGTATCATAGGGAAAGCATCTCATTGCCGAAACTATGGCCACTAAGTTGCAGTGAAAGAGGCCTACTTCAACTGAGCAAACCTTTCATGTGGAGGGAGAGGAGGGGTGGTGGCTATGGCTTAAAATACAAAGGATGCAACCCCCCATTGGTAAACGCTTTCATTCATGTTTATTTCTTCACCTACTTTGCTAATTCTTGCTACATTGTGTTATGCTAGACAGCGTAGTGTAGCGTAGCACCTACTTTATGCCAACCTATTTTGAGCTAACACAAACATGTTTTTTGGTTGCAAGAGGAAGAAGAGGAAGAAGAAGAAGGTGACAAAGAGGTGTCGACCCCAAAAATGGAGATGGAAAATAAAGACACAAAGGCCCCATTCCTAAAAGAAAGGACCCCGATCAAGAGGAAAGGAGCTCCTACTACTAAGGCAAGGGCTCTTGTCATTAGACAGAATCCTCCTATTAATGAGGACATTTTTGGAGATGAAGAGGCATCTCCTGTGAATAAACAGGACGTTGGTTCCTTAAAAGGAAATGAATTAGTAAATGAAGAAGGGGCCCGCATAGGCCTAGGAGGGACTTCTGCTAAGGCCGCCATCATCATTTTATGTCAGCAAGAAGGGGAACCACAACTAGATGCTGGTGAGTTCAGCAATGCGTCTACTTTGTCATAGCCCATTTTGATCATTTCTGACTCGTTTAATTGCATGATAGACACTACTGCTAAAGTTTCAGGACCACCTCTAATCTATGTGGAATCATGGGCCAAGACCCCTGATAAGTTTACATTTATGAAGGGGATCATTGACGACATGGTTAGCCATCTTTAGTAGATCGACCCTGACATGGGTTAGTAGTGTTAGATGTTCTCATGCTGCTACGCTAGAGTTCTAGATTCATTAACCTTGCTACACTAATGTGACTGATACACTCTTTATGTTGTGATAGCCTCTAGTCTCAAATGGGACCCGACACAGCCTTTGAAGGTCGGTGCCATGCCTACATTCTCACTCGAAGTGACCGAGGTGCCTCATCATGCATATGATGAGGTCAGCAAATGTGCTTTGCACTTGGCCTACTCCTTGTGGGAGTACAAGTGCATCAACGAAGACCTATGGAAATAGGTCCAAAAGGTTGAGAGAGAGAAGGCTGGATTGAGTGCCCAGGTGGAAGACCTCAAGTCGAGGAATGAATTCCTCATAGCCCGTGATACCAATAACGAGGATTGAAAGGATTTCAATGCCAAGGTTTACGAATGGGGGCAATCCCAGAAGAATCATAAACATATGTATAAACTGGAATGTGCCTCCTATCGTAAATTGTATAGGGATGCTTCTATAGAAGCGTTTACCTATAAGGCATTTGTAGATTCCATTGGCGTTTCTAAAGCCTATGACAAGTTCAAAAACTAGGTAAAGGTTACGAAATGTCCTAAAAGGGAAGTGAACCTTCCCACAGGTGGGACCGCAATTGCCTCCTTTTCTCCAAGACCACCGAGATGGACGGTCACTGAAAAGGAGAGGGCTATAGCATATGCTAAACCTAGCATTAGTCGTTGCATGGGCATCATGGAAGAGGAGTCTGATGCCACCTTTGGCTTGTTCTAGACTAGATGTCCTTTGAGCTGAACATAGGTCCTTCTCAAGTTAGTCACTTTCTACTGTGTTAGTGCTTGTGCTCTGTTGCAACTTGTGTGTGTTGCCCTAACTGACTACTTCATTCCTATGCTGCAGGTTCCAAATGAGGGTGCAGGGTCCATAGAAGGTAGGAATGAAGAGGTGGTAGAGGATGATGTAGTTCAAGGTGATGCAAAAGTGAATGATGAAGATGATGCANTGCCATTTTGGGTCATTGCTAGTTTTAGGCCATTTCAGGCCCTGGCTCAACATAGTTTTAGGCCTTTTTGGGCCATTGCTAGTTTTAGGCCATTTCAGGCCCTAGCTTAACATAGTTTTAGGCTATTTTGGGCCATTACTAGTTTTAGGTCGTTTTGGGCCATTGCTAGTTTTAGGCCATTTCAGGCCATTGCTAGTTTTAGGCCATTTTGGGCTCATCGCATGTTGAAGGGTGATACACTAATGATTTGGAAAATGGTTAATTAGAAACTAGCATAGATGCAAAATAGAAGGGCAAAAAATCTGCTAGGGTGAGCAGCTAGGCAAGAAGCATTAGGGCAGCTTCTTCTTGGCCCATTGCAGGTTGAGTAAGACATAAGGTCGAGACACTTTGCCAAGGCCTTCCTCTACATCATTTCCCCCTACTTGAAAGGACAACTCAGCCCACACACTCTCATTTTGGGAACCAACCTACTAAGCTGATTCCTCTATCGGGTGGCTAGTGTGTGCAAAGACAGGCATTTCATTCTTAGGGGTTATAACCTCTTAGCCCTGTTCCATGCCTACACTGTTGATTGCTTGTGTTGCTACCTCATCACCATGGATCACCACCTCCCCACCTACGTATGGTAGATGGATCTTCTAGTGTATGGATGAGGAGATAGCCCTATGTTGCGCTAACCATGACCTCCCCAGGATTAGGTAAACGCTCCGCATCTCCTCAACCATGATGAACGCTGCGTTTGTGGGGAACTGGTCACCTGCCATGAAGTCTATGTGGATTATGCCCTTCACTAGGACATGTGCCCCATTGAATAACTTCAAGCATGACGTCATTGTGAATTTGATCTCATCGACCAAGCCCAATTTGTCCACAATAGGAAAGGGGATGACATTCATGGCAACCCCATCATCAACGTGTACCCTTTGGATCCAGTGTTGGCTGACCCGAATTGTGATAAATAGAGGTGCTATAGTCACCTAGCCCCTTTCAGGATCTTCCCTAATGGAGTCATCGTAGAAAGTGAGTTGAGATGGTTCTGGCTCTATAGGCACAAAGGGAAGCATGATTGAATGGATTGCTTCCTCTTCTGCCAGCATGTCTTCGTTGACTGGAATAACTGTCAACATGTGAGTCAGGGCCTCACGGTGTGGTACGGATGTCATGATTAGGTCATACAAGCTTAATGTAGTGTTCTTTTGCTTTAGAGCTTGTTTGACCTAAGAGAGGGCATCTAAAAGGTCTTGACCACCCCCTTGTTTACCACCTTTTTCCTCTTCTATTCATCCCAAGAGATAAATTTCCTAAGGAGGGGTGGTTTTTTATCTAGGTTTAGACATTTCTTGGAATGATGGCATCGACTGTGTGGTTGTATCAACGTCCCTCTTTGGTGATGAGGGTGCAGATACAAGGGACGAAGACATAGGCTTGGAAGTACCTAGGATAGAACTTCTCTTTGACATCTCACCTACAAAATGCACTTCTCATTTTTTAGGATGAGAAGGTTGTTTGGTTATCTTGTGTGGGGTGGGAGCTATTGAAGGAGTTGGTTCCCTGATGACAAACAGAGCTAAAGGTGTTAATGGGTAAGGTGGCATGTAGATGGATGCTCGGGGAGGAACCCCTAGGACAAACGGTTGCTACAGGCTTCAGCTAGCTGCTAGTGGTGCTGGTGCACTACATTGAGGTACACAGACCATGAATGATTGTTGGGGCAGCCTACGATCACTATCAATACCGATGGCATTGATGACGTAACCAGCATTGTTGGTGTTGAGGGGATCTGTGTAGATGTGTAGGGATTGATTTTTGGAACATACTAGATTGCTTTCATCCAACATCAGTTTTGCCTGATCAATCAACCTTTGGATGTCATCTCGCAACGCGAGACAGTAATCTATATTGTGACCACATTATTGATGGTAGTCACAAAATTGATCCATCCTGAAGCCTTTAGGAATTGGAGGCTCATTTGGCAAGGCTAAAGAGGGGTTCCTAAGGAGCTTGCAATAGCGCTAGTGCTTCCTGACTTCCTCCTCTGACATCTGCTTGTGTTGGATGTACCCCGCTACCAGTAGCTACTTTAGAAGCTCTGAAGGCCTGAGAGGAAGCAAGGTATACTTGGAGCAATCTTTACACTCAAAAGTTGATTTAGGTTGTGCAGATGTCTTGGGCGCGGGTATGGCAGGTTGCGGTGCGTGGCTCTGCTTAGGCACGGGATTAGCTATGGGTGTAGCTAGTTTCATTTTCTTCTTGTTACCATTGTTATTAGGTTTGGGCTTGGCTTCTATCATCACAGTGGCCACTGTGGCTGTTGGGGCCTTACCCTTGTCCTTCTTTGTGAAGGTTTTTTTGTAAGCAATGTAGGCTAAGTCTTTGCATACCTCAGCTGCATCTTGTATGCTCTTAATCTGAGTGAAGGCCTGACTAAGAGCACGAGGAGTGAGGTAGTATAGTTTAGGCTTGATGAAGTCATTCACTATGCCCTTAAAGATAGCCAGACAGTAGGCCTCTACAATGGGCTCATAGATTTCATTAAGGGTTATGCTCCAACGCTGGATGAACTTTTGGACCAGCTCCAAAGGATCCTACTTCATGCTCATTAACTGATCTAGCATGATTTTTGGCTTCAAGTTGTACTTGAAGCATGTCATGAACTAGGTTAGAACCTCCTCTAGGGTTGAAATAGATGAGCATGGAAGTGCATGGTACCAATCCAAAGCTTTCCTAGCTAGGGACATAGCAAAGACATGGATAATCGGGTGAGGCCATTGTTGCAACAAAAGGGATTCAGACCTAAAGGTAATAAGATGTGCATTGGGATCTCCCTCCCCATTATATTTCACGAAGTGTGGAAGGGACATCCTTAGGGGAAGCATCAGTGTGGGGATTGCAGGGCTGATGGGATCATCCTGGTAAAAGTTCATGACTTGTACCATGTCAAACCCAACAGCCTTGAGATGTTTTATTTCCTCAGTCAGGGTCTGGATGAGCTGGAATGCTTGTTCTAGACCCTGGAACAATGTAGATGGTTGGCAAATTGTTGGGGTAGCTCCCATCTATGGGGTGGCGGGGGCAATAGCATGACCCATCGACGGTACCATTAGGGTGGCCCCTATGAAGGGTGCTCCTTACATTGTCCACCACTTGGTAGGTGGTGTCATTGAGACAACGACCACATGATGCACCACGAAATGGGCAGCTTGTATGTGAGGTGGAAAATACCATATTCCTGCACTAGGTTGTACACCTACGGGGTTTGGTAAGCCTGGTGGGGAACGTGGTGAGACATCTACGATGGTAGCATAGTAGGGGCAATAGAAAATGGGGTTAACAACATTGACGGGCCTGGGCCCACCATTGATGGTGGGACAAACATAAATGTAGGAATGGAAGCAGAAGCTACATATAGCTATGAAGTCGGTATAGTGAGCACATGTGGCAAGATAGCTATGATTGGCGTATGATGTGCTACAGGGATAGATTGATGAACTGTTTACAAAGGAATAGTGGATACAAATGAAATAGGTGAAACAGGTGAGAAAGGGCATTGAAATGCCATGGGGTTAACATGGCTACCCATAGGAGATGTAATTGCGGGTTGTGGAAGCATAAGCCTGATTACGAAGGGAACAATGACAGATAGCGGGTTAGTCTAGAAGGACTGGGTAGGAGGGATGGTAGCGGGGTTGGTTTGACCTCCCCCATCAGACTAGGAATCGAGTTCCTCCTGTCTGTCCTGAAAGGCATCGTCATGGTTAGATGCTATGTCTTGTTGCTCCCTAAGTCTAACCAACTAGATCAGCTGGTCTAGAAGCCATTGGTTTGCTTGTGTCAAAGGGATGGAAACATCGGGAGTGGGAACAAATTCCTTCCCGTCACAATAAGTGAACTTGAAGCTATATTTTTCTTCAAGTTTGTGCACATCCAAGGGCAGATTTGCATGCACCTTTGCATAGATGAAGTTATAGCATTCATGCTACTAGGCCAAGCCCTCAGGTCCTCAATTTTGGATCCTAAAGGATCAACGTGTTTCCAGCATTAGGTTCAGTGGTTGTTCAACACCAGTGGTGCCTTGAACCATGATGGGAACATTGAAGGTGTTAGCAACAGTGCTTGAGGAAGCCATTGTTAAGCTAAAAAATTTTGCAAATGGGAAAAAGCAAAGAAATTGGATAGCTAAACAATTTTGCAAATGAGAAAAGCAAATAAATTGGGAATCAATCAAAAAGGCTTTATGTCTCGCAGGGTTCCCGAGGAACCGTCGAAGCAACCGGCCTATAACGCATGATGCATAAACAACCACAGACAGGTGTCAAGTTTATGCTAATGCATAATAGGATATAGAACATGTGTAAGAATACCGTAAGATAGGCAAGTCAACTGGCGATCAAAGGTTTTATGTCCTATAGGGTTCCTGAGGAATCGTCGAGGCAACTGATCTATACCACACGACGTGTAAACAACAACAGATAAGTTTCAAGTTTACGCTAATGCATATCAGGGTGCAGAAGGATTACAGGACTACCATGACACATGGGAAGGGCACCAAAAGGCCCTCCTTCTAGTGCTAGAAAACTATAGTGATTGAAAATGTCGATGGCTGAAAAACACCGAGAGGTTGTCGGTTGTGAAAGTCTTAACCCCAAATCTATGGGAGGGTCGTGCTGGATAAAATGGAAATGGGGCACCCTGAGCAGTCTAGTCGATTATACAAGGACTTATTCAGTGTTAATATAACCTTTTGCAACCTAGAAAATTTGAAAACAAGACTTATAGCAAAAAATAATTCTTAAATGTAAAAGAGGTAGAAAATGATGTAAAATGCAATGATAAGCAAGAAACAAAGTAAAATGCAGTTAGAAAAATGCACCACTTCAAGAGTGTGACTTCACTCTATCAAGGTGGTTACAATTGGTTGCATGGCACTGAGGGGCGTAGAGATCCCAAGAGTAACCAAGACGTTAAGAGCAAGACAGTTGTATGCTTGAACGCGGACTCAGGAGTCAATAATGCAAAATGCTATGAGAACAGTAAGAAAGAGCAGAACAAAATGCCACATGAGAATGTTAACTATTTATAGTATCAAACAAGATGTTTACAATGCTCAGGAATGCAATGCTAACTTTTTTTCTTAAAAAGCCACTGACCCTCCCCTTTTAAGTGTCGCTCATTGGGTTATTTATAGGACTAGGAACATGTGAGGTCTATGGTTTGAACGCCACGTGTCCTAGGCCGGTGCTAACAGATCTATGCTATAATTGTGAGCCTACCACGCTGTAATTGTTTGCACTTGGATAGGTGCATCAACGGTGCAAACGGGTGAAGTAACAGTCAAAACGGATGAAGTGCATTTATGTAGCGTAGATGTGTGCTACGCTGTGCTATGCTTTGTAAAGTAGCATGTGGGCATAGCATAGTAGCTTGCTACATGAGGAGATGTGGTGTAGCTACTTGCTATGTTGTGCTATGTTGGCTACTAGCGTAGTGTAGTGACTTGCTACGCCATCCTACACTATGCAGCGTAGCATAGCATAGCCGCCAGAAGCAAACAACTCACGTTGGATCCTTCCACATGTGTTGGAAACCTTTGAAGCACACTGACTATTTGTTGCAAATTTTCTAAGCCATGCTAGACTACGTAGCGTAGTATAGCGTAGTAGCCAGCCTTAGTCACAAAAATGTCGACAATCTGCAAAATGTCGACAATTTGCAAACTTTGCCTTTTGCACTATGAACCTTGCGAACTTGCTAATCCCACCCTTTGAGATGCCTTTGTTTCTTTTGTAGAGTTGCTATGCCATGCTATGCTATGTGGTGTAGTGTAGCATAATAACCAACATGACTTGCTTTTTGCAAAGTTAGCCATTTTCCTGTGGAAGGAGCCATCACCGAAAGACTTGGAGTCGGGCGATGAAATTGGTTGTCTGACTTTTGCTACGTTGTGCTATGCTGCGTAGTATAGCACTTTTTTCCACAATCATTTTTTGAAGCTTACTACACTACATAGCATGGCATGGCATAGCATAGCAAACTTCGTGACTTAGAAAAATTTTCAAACTGTTTCATGCATCTTGAGCATTGTTGACAACTCCACGCATCATTTTTGAGCATGTTGTCGACTTGATAAACTAGTCAAGCGGGCAGGCAGGATGATCCGTAGAGCCTGTCTACACCAAGAGTAGAAAATTTGCCGAACTGGTTATCCTAAACTCAGAGTGTTCCTCTCCTGAATAACTGCCATGATGTTGCCTAGATTACGAAGGCCTGGTGAAGCAAGAATGCCTTGAAATTTTGGGATGTTTCACTACGTGATCCCAAACAGGCAAATCAAAACCCCTACCCAGTGCATAGATTAAAAGAGATAGTTTTCTTTGGCAAAAAAATGTAGGGATAAATCTCTACCCCACCCCTTATCTCTATTGCAAGCTTCTTATTGGGCATTGCTAGACCTCACCTCCCTACAAATACACTACCTATAACCCTAAGTGCTATAATCCTAAGCCTAATGCTACATAGAAAAAAATAGAAAAGAAAAAATTCAACTCTTTGCCTAGAAACCTCCTTGCCAACAAACTCTCCTCTATTGTGCTACACTAAAATGGTGCACAGTGGTAATAGCCATTGCCATGGTAGGATGCCATGGTGGGGTGAACCTTAAAAACTATGCTTCCAAACCCTCACTCTAAAGGAAAAATATTGCGATCAAAAACGTCAGCAGCTGGAAAACACCGAGAGATCGTTGGTCATGACAATCTTAACCCTGAATCCCCAGGAGGGCCATGCTAGATAAAAAAAAAATAGGGCACCCTGAATGGTCTGGTCAATCAGACAGGGACTTAGTCAGTGTTAATATAGCCTTTTNGCGGGCAGGCAGGATGATCCGTAGAGCCTGTCTACACCAAGAGTAGAAAATTTGCCGAACTGGTTATCCTAAACTCAGAGTGTTCCTCTCCTGAATAACTGCCATGATGTTGCCTAGATTACGAAGGCCTGGTGAAGCAAGAATGCCTTGAAATTTTGGGATGTTTCACTACGTGATCCCAAACAGGCAAATCAAAACCCCTACCCAGTGCATAGATTAAAAGAGATAGTTTTCTTTGGCAAAAAAATGTAGGGATAAATCTCTACCCCACCCCTTATCTCTATTGCAAGCTTCTTATTGGGCATTGCTAGACCTCACCTCCCTACAAATACACTACCTATAACCCTAAGTGCTATAATCCTAAGCCTAATGCTACATAGAAAAAAATAGAAAAGAAAAAATTCAACTCTTTGCCTAGAAACCTCCTTGCCAACAAACTCTCCTCTATTGTGCTACACTAAAATGGTGCACAGTGGTAATAGCCATTGCCATGGTAGGATGCCATGGTGGGGTGAACCTTAAAAACTATGCTTCCAAACCCTCACTCTAAAGGAAAAATATTGCGATCAAAAACGTCAGCAGCTGGAAAACACCGAGAGATCGTTGGTCATGACAATCTTAACCCTGAATCCCCAGGAGGGCCATGCTAGATAAAAAAAAAATAGGGCACCCTGAATGGTCTGGTCAATCAGACAGGGACTTAGTCAGTGTTAATATAGCCTTTTGCAACTAGAAAATTTGAAAATGAGACTTATAGCACGAAATAATGCTTAAATATAAAAGAGGTAGAAAACAAGGTAAAATGCAATGATAAGTAAGAAACAAAGTAAAATGTAGTTAGGAAAATGCACCACTTCAAGAATGTAACTTTGCTTTGTCAAGGTGGATACAGTTGGTTGCACGGTGCTGAGGGGTGCAGAGATCCCAAGAGTAACCAAGATGTTTAGAGCAAGATAGCTATATGCTTGAATGTGAACTCGGGAGTCAACAATGCAAAATGCTATGAGAACAGTAAGAAAGAGTAGAACAAAATGCCAAACAAGAATGCTAACTATTTAGAGTGTCAAACAAGATGTTTACAATGCTCAGGAATGCAATGCTAACTTTTTTGCTTCAAGAGCCACTGATCTTACCCTTTGAGCATCACTCATTAGGGTATTTATAGGACCAGGGACACACAAGGGATGCGGTTTTGACACCATGTATCCTAGGCTGGTGCTAACGGATCTATGTTGTAATTGCGAGCCTACCATGCTGTAATTATGAGCCTACCACGCTATAATTGTCTGCACTTGGAGAGGTGCACCAATGGTGCAAACGGGTGAGGTAATGATCAAAATGGATGAAGCGCATTTATGTAGCTCATCTGTGTGCTACGCTATGCTATGCTTTGTAGCGTAGCATGTGGGAATAGTGTAGCAGCTTGCTACATGGGGAGATGTGACGTAGCTGCTTGCTACGCTGCACTATGTTGGCTGCTGGCATAGCATAGTGTCTTGCTATGCCATGCTATGCTATGCAGCGTAGCCATTAGAGGTAAACACTCGTGTTACGTCCTTCCACATCTGCTAGAAAATTTTGAAGCACACTGACTATTTGTTGTAGATTTTCTATGCCACGCTATGCTACATAGCGTAGCATAGCGTAGTAGTTGGCCTTAGTCACAAAAATGTTGACAATATGGAAAACATCGACAATTTGCAAACTTTGCCTTCTACAGTGTGAACCTTGTGAACTTGTTGATCCTGCCCTTTGAGATGCCTTTGTTGCTTCTTCAGAGTCGCTATGCCATGCTACACTATGTGGCATAGGGTAGTGTAGTCGCCAATGTGACCTGCTTTTCACGAAGTTAATCGTTTTCCTATGGAAGGAGCCATCGCTGAGAGACTTGGAGTCAGGTGATGGAACTGGTTGTTTGGCTTTTGCTACACTGTGTAGTGTAGCATAGCATAATGCTTTGCTCTATAATTTCTTTTTGAAGCTTGCTATGCTACATAGCATGGCATAGCGTAGCGCAGCAAACTTCATGACTTAGAAAAATTGCCAAACTATTTTGTGCATCCTAAACACTGTTGATAACTCCATGCATCATTTCTAAATAGGCTATCATCTGGATAAACTACTCATGTGGGTAGGTAGGATGATCCGTAGAGCCTATCTACACCAAGAGTAGAAAACTTTCTGAACTGCTTAGCCTGAACTCAGAGCATTCTTCTCCTGAAGAACTACCATGACGCTACCTGAATTGTGAAGGTCTAGTGAAGCAAGAATGCCCTAGAATTTTGGGGTGTTTCATTGGTCCCTCTTTGTCGACATCTGGAGGATGAACATGAGAGATGTTGAAAAAGAATACAAAACACCATGGAAGACAAAATGCTACCATTGTTGCTCGGTGATCGTCAAGATGTCGCTTGGCTATGCTTGAGAGTGTTGCATTGGCTTTGCGGGAGAGGGAAGAGCAAAGCAAGGAGGAAGGAGGTTCACCAAAGGGGTAGAGATGAGGTTTAGTAGGCTCCCTCATCAGAGTGCTCGTGAGGGACTTAGTGCATTTTCATCTTTACTTTTGCTAAAGCGGGTAGGATGATGCAGGAAAAGGATAAAAATGAGGTTTAGCAGGCTTCCTCATTGGACTTCTCATGAGGGAGTTTTCACATTTTCATCTTTGCTCTCACTAACCTTCAACCTCTTGGTGAAACATTTGAAGAGGATGATTGCGAAGCTATTTACATGTCATTTGTGTTAGGCACTTTCCTTTGTAAACTACGAGTGCGGTGAAGGGAAGGAGCTTGTAAGGTAGGATAGGATGTGCACTCTCAATAGGCCAAGCAAAAATGATCACTTTGCAATGTTGTAGCATTTCCTGCTGTGGTGAGACGCATCTTCGACCAATGCCTCTCTGGAATGCAACAGAGTGAAAACCAAAAGAAACAACCACGATGCGAAATGAGGGTGAAGGTCTTGCTTATTGTGGACATTGTTGAAGCTCTTGGATATCTTTGCTTGTGTAATATGTCCAAAGTAGGAAGGCTAGTAGTGGCTTTGATAGCATTGGCACGAAGGAGTTGGCATCAGGGACTTCGGGAGTTACTATGAATGTAGATGCTCAGGAATACCTACCAAAGGCATGCATTCTCAATTCAGCTATGGGATCAGCTGCCACATAGCTAAACATCATTTGAGCCAAGGCATTGGTAGGGGCCTAGAGGATAACAATATTGTGGTTGGGCCACAATACTATTGGCACTCCAGCAGTAGGAACTGACCCAGGAACTATCATCAGGGTGACAAGTTGTGGTGATGATGGGTCTGGGGGATCAGTGAGACATCATACGACATCTCTAGGGGATCAGCAAGACGCTAATGGTAGGGCCATTGCATGTGTTCTAGGTCATGTTCCCATTGTGTCATGAACTGCACTCTGGAATTGCAATGTCCCAGTCTGCGTTGACACTATGCGTGCTCGCTTGATGTGATGCTTGACGTGGATGCATGCTGGGGATGTGCTGCGAACCCAGTTTAAGGTCCTGGTAGATCATGTGCTGATTTAAGATCTCAGCAGACCATTTCCCTGGCTTAAGGTCCCAGTAGATCGTACATGCTAGTTTAACATCATAGCAAACGTGTGTTGCCAATTTAACATCATAGCAGATGAGCTTTGCGGATGGTCTATTCTAGTTCTACATCATAGCGGATGAGCTATGCTAGTTTACATTCATAGTGGACTGTGGTGAAGCTGTGTCAGTTTAGCGTTGTAGTGGACGTTTGCTCACATTTGCCAATTTTACGTGGTAGCGAACGTGCCATGCCAATTTTACATCGTAGCAGACAATCACCTATCTACTCCATGTGCTTAGATGTAGTACAGCTTGAGGTATGAGTGATTCACTAGGTTGGAAAACTCATTATTGTCCATGACCGCCAGCTTGTTGGCTCCATTCCCAAAGGCTTTAGTGAGCATGTACGGGCCTTTCCAGTTGGCTGAGAATTTTCTCACATGCTCATGAACGGCCTTGAGGATGAGGTCTCCCTTCTACACTAGTCATTGATGTGGGTCTGCGTGATGTTTTTACTACTTCTTGCTCTAGTAGTGCTCTATGTGACTTAGGGTTTGCGCATGCTCCTCCTCTATTGAGTCGAGGTCGATGATCCATGACTCGTTATTCTGGGCTCCGCTCATGACATTATATAGGATCATCCAAAGTGATGGTACCTACAACTCAAGAGGCAACATAGCTTCAAATCCATAAACAAGACTGTAAGGAGTTTTACTCATCGTGGTCCTGCATGTCATCGTAGTCTTATTTGTAGCTTCCACCTACCCATTCACTTGCGGATAGTATGGGGAGGAGAATGATTGCATGATTCCAAGATTACTGCAAAAGGTTCTGATTTCCATACTACTAAATTGTGGCTCATTGTTGATCACAATATTCATTGGAAGCCCAAACCTGGTCACGATGTTATCCAAGATGAAGTGGCAAACCTACTGAGATGTTGTCTTCCTCAGGAAAATAGCTTCCATCCATTTAGTGAAATATTCAGTGGTGATGATGATGAAGCTATGCCCTGCAGAGGACTTAGGTGTGATAGGTCCTATGAGGTCTAGTCCCCATCACTAAAAAGGCCATGTGATCTACGTTGGATGCAAGTCCGTAGGTGCAACGTATATGAGGTTTGCGTGCCTCTGGCACATGTCACACGTCTTGACTTTTGACAGGTAGTCACGCTCCATGTGGAAACAATAGTACCCTAGGCATCTGATTTTCATAGCCATAGCCCTAGGTGCTATGTGTTTACAACATAGTCCCTCATGCACTTCATTAACTACCTTCTACACTTGCTCCCTACCCATGCATGCCAACAATATCACGTCATAGGAGTGTTTGCACAGGGCATCATTTCCCATGAGTGTATATTGCCGAGCACGCTTTCAGATCGCATCTCTGTGGGTAGATGTCAATCCACTTGGGGGTTCTCTGTGTTGCAGGTAGGCTTTAATGCTAGCATACCACTCATGGGTATCTGTAGCACTAATAAGAGCCACGTGTCTTGCCTAATTCATAGACCCAATACATTCGATGATCGAGGTAGGCAAATTTGCGAACAAGTGTGGTTGGATATTTAGTGCTAGGGTGGCTAAGGTGTCTGCTATGGTGTTTTCATTGCATGGCACATGTTGTAAATCCGTACTTGCAAACTGTTCGAGTAGGCTTTTTGCTAGGTGGCAGTAGGGTTGTAGGTGAGTAGCTTTGTAAGCATAAACCTTGGTGATTTGATTCACAACTAGTTGTGAATCTGTGTGAATCACCAGGTGTTGTATGCATAATGTTTGGGTAGCTGAGAGGCCTCTGAGTAGCCCCTTGTACTTTGCCACGTTATTTATGTAGGGGAATGCAAAATGATAAGCAAACAAGTGCATTTCCTTAGAGGGGAACATAATGATGATAGATGCACTACCTCCCTGAGCGGTCGAGGCATCGTCAAAGTGCAAGGTAGCTTCGAGATGCGATGGGATGGTGTTGATAGTGCTAACATGCTCATCTAGGAATTTGAGGTCTATGGTTACCTGGTCATCGATGGGTAAGGCCATAAGTTGCATTGCTATGGCTTGACCCTTTGTCGATGATTGGCTTACATAGTGTAAATCACATTCCGCGGTTATTGCTTTCCATCAGGCTATCCTGCTAGTTTCATACAAGTTTTTGATGATAGCCTTGAGTATATCATTTTTGCAAATAATGTTAATTGTACTGTGAAATAAATAATGCCTTCACTTCTTTAACACAAAAAATAAGGCAAGGCAATTCCTCTCTACTTTGTTGTACTTCACCTCATGCACTATTAATGCATGACTCAGATAATATACTGGTATCTCATATTCGTCATCTCATTTCTGACATAGCAGTGCTGTGATAGGCATGTTGGATGTGGCAAGGTAGATGAAGAAAGGCTTATCCCTTTGTGGTGGGTGCATAGTTGGGAGGTGCGAAAGTTCTTTCTTCAGGTCATCAAAGGCTTGTTGACACTAAGTTTTCCATTCGAAGTTAACCCCTTTCTTTAGAAGATGTTGCATGGGGTGTAACTTGTCAATTAACTTTGCTATAAACCTTCGAATGAATTGTATCCTGCCTTGTAAACCGAGCAATTCCTTAAGGTTCATAGGAGGTGCCAAGTTGATGATGGCCTTAACTTTGTTAGGGTCCACATGTATCCCGGCCTCCAATACTACAAACCCTAACATGCATCCAATTTTTACATCAATGACACACTTCTTAGGATTGAGGCAAAAATCATGCATTTGACAACACTTGAGGACTACCCCTAGATTGCATGGATGATTAGCAGCCTCTTTGGATATGACCACTATATCATCTACATAGTTGTTTAGCATTTCTAGGATGTAGTCATTGAAGATGTAAGTCATGGCTCACTAGTAGGTTGCTCCAGCGTTCTTGAGCCCAAAAGGCATCATGGTGTCACAAAAGGTACCCCATGGGATCACGAAGGTTTTTGTTAGCTGATGCTCTAGGTTAATGTAGATTTGGTTGTAGCTAGAGAAACCATCCATGAAGGATAACAAAGCATGACTAGCCGTAGTGTTGATGAGTTGATCAATGCTCAAAACCGGGAAATCATCCTTGATTGTTGCTTTGTTCAAATCCCAGAAGTCTATACAGATCCATATTCCTCCCATTTTCTTAGAAACCACAATGATGTTGGACATCCATTCTGAATAATCAACTACACAGATGAAACTAGCTTGGTATAGCTTGGTGATTTCATCCCTTATGGCTAGTGCAATTTCTAGTTTAACCTTGCAGGACTTCTGCTTGACTACCTTCATGTGCAGGTCTAAGACAATGTTGTCCTATATTAACCTTGGATCTAAACCTGGCATGTCGTTGTATGATCATGCAAAGACTTTAATGTTGTCTTGCAGATTTTTGGCTACATCTTTGTGTGTCTACACATCTAAGAGAAAATTAAGTTTTAACATTTTTACTTCCCCCTTCAATGTGGTCACAGGTGTCTCGATGAGAGGGTCCTCAGTTACATCCCTAACCTCTAAATCTAGAGTTTAGGCCAGATACTCGGGCCAGTCTAGGAATTTTTCTAAGGATGCTATGGTGCTAGCTGTGGTTGACTCCTAGTTGATTAGATTTGGGTTCAATTATCTTGCAAGCTTGCCATGTGGACCTGCTAAGGCTAAAGGTATAGAGAGATCATGATAGATTTCCATTCAACCTACCAGAATGAAATGAAAGTCTGTTTGGGAGGTACCTATTTGTGGTAATCATGTACAATGGAAAAATTTGAATGACAATAATGTTGTGTAATTGATAAAGTATGAGACAAAGTTTAAAACTCGCCAGTTCAGAGTTGTGGCGGATCGCTAAGATGCGAAGATTCAAACCCGCTAAAAATGCAAAACTACCAATGTGCAAATGCAAAATTGCCAATGTGTGAATGCAAAGCTACTAGTTTAGTGTCATTTCAGACTGTGAACATGCATAAGACCAAGACTACTAGTTTAAGGTCCTTTCGGACCACTAACCAAAGTGAACTGTATACTAGGGGTGCTAGTTTAAGGTCTTTTTGAATTGGTGAAATCATAGCTACGCTAAGATTGCTAGTTTAAGATCTTTTTGGACCACTAACCAAAGTGAACTATATACTAGGGGTGCTAGTTTAAGGTCTTTTCAGATTGATGAAATCATAGCTATGCTAAGATTTCTAGTTTAAGGTCTTTCCATACCACTAACCGAAGATATATTTTTTTTATGCTTTTCAAGAAAGAAAACGGTTAACTCGAAGCACACCAAGGTTTTGCCAACAGTGCTACGATTTTGTGGTGAACATGCTATGCTACACGGTGCACCCTACATTAAATGGAGAGAGAGAATGGTAAGTTTCCTTTTTTCCACCATTACGACTACAAATAGGGATTATCCCCTATTAAACTTGCTATTCTCACTGTGATAGTGTAGAGCCCACATTGGGAGCACAAAGCGATTTTGGAGCACACAGTGATTATGCTAACAGAGAGCAAGGCAGTTTTTGCATAGCAACAAGGAAGATTCAGCAAGAAAAATGATGGCTCCAAAGATAGAACGCACACACTTGGCGCTCACGAAGGTCATTGAGGTGAAGGAATCACTAGGGAGGAGACGTCGTTGACCCGGTAGGCCACTATGCTTCATCTGTTTCCTCGTGCTTCTATTATCATTTTTGTCTCCTACCCCTATTTCTATGGCTTCATTTTGGATGTCTTTATTTCTTGTTTCGGCCTTTACATCATTGCTATAACTATTTAGGCTACGGAAGATGCGCAAACGCTATGCTATTATTGCATGCAAGGTCGCCTAAACCACCACTACTGTGATTGTCATTACCGCAGAGGTTTGGATGGTTTAATCTACTTAGCTTTTGTATGGTGTAGCGTAGAACCCCTAGAAGGTTTTGGCCATGCGTGGTATGATAGTATGACACGTGTTTCATCAGGATCGTTCTACTAGGGCTAATCGCTCTATTGCTACTTTAGGCCATTCTTGCTACACTATTACTTCGATGTTTTTGCTACGCTATGTACAGGAAGAGGGTTATGTTATGCTAGATTTTGTTACATTACATGTGTGTTGCACTTGAATATGATGCTAATGTTTGCTGTTGTGTTGTGCAAGATAGCACTCAGGCCAATTCTTGTTGTCATGGACATTGTAGGGGTCTTGTACTATGTGAACAAACCCGTAGCCCATGTTCCACCTCCTCACACACTTATGGGAGATCGAGAAATTTGGTTTACGGTAGGAGCATAGAGGTTCCTACAATTCCTCCTCCAACGTTTTAGTGTGATCGTTTGGTCACACTTAGAGGAGGAGGTAGCGGCCATCATACTAGAAATCCTATTTCTTGGGGCAACCTGGGACATTCTGAGGTATTTTAGAGATGGGTTAGTCATTAGTGGGCAGGAAGATGGATCCAAACCATGCCTCCAAGGTTTGAGGTGTTTGGCTTGGATCTAGGAGATGCCTAAGTATAGCTGCTACCATATTTTCAACACATTATTTGTTGCATGTCATATGGGAACGTGCTTCCAAAACCCACCAAGAACTGTCTACTATGCTGGCGGGTGAGTTCTGTAGCACCGTTTCTACTATGCTATGCTATAATTGCAATAATTGCTTAGATGTTGATGACGTGCTTTTGTTACCAGGCTTTTAATTAATGACCAGGGCCTTCACAGCAATACGAATGCCTTGGTCATAGCGGAGATGGCCCTGCAGGAATTCTGTTCTACTGAGAACATCCACCCAGGTGTTATATGTCAATGCGGGGGTGAGTACCCCACATATCTAGAGTGATATCCCATCCTCTACAATAGATGTAAGGAGTCTGGTTGGTTGCATGAAGGATAGCCACCCTTCAAATTGGTCCCCATGAAAGACATTTTGGTCACCCTTCCACAATTTCTATTGTTGTATAAACCTAGTAAGCTAAGTAGTAGGTGTGACATGCTGAAGTGTCTTTGCTATTTTTTTTGTATTTTTGCATTCTTATGCTAGCCGTTTCTATGCAAACTATTATAGGGGCAAACAAGCCCTAGGAGGTAATGGTGGTAACTACTGAGAATCAGGAGACAAACATCTTCTTCAAATATAGAGAAGTAGCTGCAAGCTAGCATTGGATATATAGCGAAGCCATAGATTCCTTGGTCAGGAATCTTCAAAGTGCTAGGCTACTATATTTGTTCCTGATCCTGAACCTAAACATTCCTGCCATTGAGATGCTCTCCCTGGTGGACTCCTTTTCTGATAAGGCAAACTTCTTCCTCACATGCATTCATGGTGTACAGGTGGTCATTGACATCAATGACCAGCTATTTGTGGACCTTTTCGGTGTCCCTACTGATGGAATCCTTATAGGGTTGAAGTCCAACAAGGATTTAACCCTTTAGAAGGATGACATCATGGAGTGGATAGGGGTTCCTAAAGAGTGGAGGGGGATCCCTATGGATAAGATCAAGGTAGGACTTGCCAGAGAAGTTTACCTCGTCTTCCATTCTTGTGCCTTCCCCCAGCTACTTTTCCAAAGGAAGGTCCTTGGGATCGATTAGGCCTAGGTAATGCATGAGGTTATGGAAGAGGGGGCTTGCTACAACTAAGCCAGGCTTTTGTGTATAGGCTTGCAGGCTGAAATCGTGGGGCTCCATAAGAAGTAGGAGTCTTGTTCCAACATTCATTATGTCTTTTACATAGCCTACCTATGGTGTTTCATGGAGTATCTGGTGGTTCACAAGAAAGGGGCCTGGGTATTACGAAATCACAACCAAATTTCCAAACTGTGGATCTGACAAGTCCTCTAGACCACCCCAGCCCAAGATCCCCCAAAAATAATTGGGAATTCGTTCACTGCGATGACTAAGGATAGGGTGGCCTGCAACTTTCCTGGCCAAGATAGTGTAGGAGAGACACTCACTGCCACCACTGGTAGTGTATCATAGGGGAAGTGTCTCATTGCCAAAACTGTGAACACTAAGTTGTAGCAAAAGAGGCCTGCTTCAACTGAGGGAACTCTTCGTGTGGAGGAAGAGGAGAGGTGGTAGCTGTGGCTTAAACTGCAAAGGACGCAACCCCCCATTGGTAAACACTTTCATTCATGTTTATTTCTTTGCCTACTTTGTTAATGCGTACTACATTGTGCTACGCTAGACATCGTAGTGTAGTGTAGCACCTACTTTATGCCAAGCTGTTTTGAGCTAACATAAACATGTTTTTTTTGGGTGGCTAGAGGAAGAAGAGGAAGAAGAAGAAGGTAATGAATAGGTATCAGCCCCAAAAATAGGGATGGAAAATAAAGACACGGAGGCCTCAGTCTTATAAGAAAGGGCCATGATCGAGAGGAAAGGAGCTCCTGCCGCTAACGCAGGTGCTCTTGTCATTAGACAAAATCCTCCCATTAACGAGGACATTTTTGGAGATGAAGAGGAGTCTCCTGTGAATAAAAGGGATGCTGGTTCCTTAAAAGGAAAGGAATTAGCAAATGAAGAAAGGGCCTATCTAGACCTAGGAGGGACTTTTGCTAAGGCCACTGCCATCATTTTAAGTTAGCAGGAAGAGGAACCATAACTAGATGCTAGTGAGTTTGGCAGTATGTCTACCTTATCATAGCCCATTTTGGTCATTGCTGACTCATTTAATTGCATGATAGACATTACTAATAAAGTCATATAACCACCTCTAATTCATGTGGAATCATGGGCTGAGACCCCTAATAAGTTTACCTTTATGCAGGGGGTCGTTGATGACATGATCAACCATCTTCAGCAAATCAACCCTAACGTGGATATGTAGTAGTGTTAGATGCTCTAATACTACTACGCTAGAGTTCTGAATTCATTAACCTTGCTATGCTAATGTGACTAATATGTGCTTTATGTTGTGATAGACTCTTGACTCAAATGGGATCCAACACAACCTTTGAAGGTCAGTGTTGTGCCTATATTCCCACCCGAAATGACTAAGGTGCCTCATCGGGCATACGACAAGGCCAGCAAATGTGCTTTGCACTTGGCCCGTTCCTTGTGGCAATACAAGCACATCAATGAGAACCTATGGAAATGGGTCCAAAAGGCTGAGAGAGAGAAGGATGACCTGAGTGCCGAGTTGGAAGACCTCAAGTTGAGGAATGAATTCCTCATAGCTCGTGACACCAATAATGAGGATTGGTGCACGACTGTGGTAGATTATGTCATATTTTGGATAGTCATGCATCAAAACAATGAAGCCACCCATGAAATAATACAACAACGAATGAAAATGGACTTATTGGTCCAGAAGTGTCAAGATTGGAAGGATTTCAGCGCCAGAGTTTATGAATGGGGGCAATCCCAGAAAAGCCATAAACATATGTATAAATTGGACTCTGCCTCCTATCGTAAATTGTATAGGGACACTTTTGTAGAAGCGTTTACCTATAAGGCATTTGCAGATGTCATTTTTATTTTTGAGGCCTAAGGCAAGTTCAAAAAGCAGGTGAAGGTTATGGAATCTCCTAAATGAGAAGTGAACCTTCCCACAGGTGAGACCGCAACTGCCTCCTTTTCTTCGGGACCGTCGAGATGGACGGCCACCGAAAGGGAGAAGGCTACAGATGATGCTAAACCTAGCATTAGTCATTGGGTGGACATCACAGAAGAGGAGGATTGGCATCACCTTGGGCTCGGTCTAGACCAGATACCCTTTGAGAAGGACACAGGTCCTTCTCAGGTTAGTCGCTTTCTACTGTGTTAATGCTTGTGCTCTACTGCAACTTACATGTGTTGCCCTAACTGACTACTTCATTCCTACACTACAGGTTCCAAATGAGGATGTAGGGCCCACAGACGGTAGGAATGGAGGGGTGGTAGATGATGATGCAATAGAAGGTGATGTAGAAGCGAATGATGAAGATGATGTAGGCAGAGACAACCCATAACAGCATGGGCTTTTTAAAAAAAAATTGAATTTTTTTTACAAATATTGTCTAAGAGATAAAAATTTTGAATAAAGAGATGAATTGATTCCATGCTAACTTATGCGTTGTGTACATGCTGAATGTCATGCTAAAATTTCACTCTTTTGTGCTAGTTTTAGGCCATTTTGGGCCCCTACTAGTTTTAGGCCATTTCGAGCCCCTGCTAGTTTTAGGCCATTTCAGGCCCATCACATGTTGAAGAGCGATGTGCTAATGATTTGGAAAATGGTTAATTAGCAACTAGCGTAGATGCAAAATGGAAGGGTGACAATTGTGCAATAGTATGCAGTTGGGAAAGAAGCAGTGGGGTTGCTACGCTATGCGTAGCTGCTTCTTAACCTATCGCAGGTTGAGCGAGACATAAGGCCAAGATGCTTTGCCAAGGCCTTCCTCTACATTATTGCCCACCACTTGGAAGGGCAACTCTACCCACGCACTCTCATTTTGGGGACCAACCTGCTAAGCTGATTCCTCTGTCGGATGGATAGTGTGTGCAAAGACAAGTGCTTCATTCTTAGGGGTTATAACCTTTGGGCTTGTTCCATGCCTACGTTGTTAATTGCTTGTGTTGCTACCTCATCACCATAGATCATCACCTCCTTACCTACGTATGGTAGATGGATCTCCTAGTGTATGGATGAGGAGACAGCCCTAAGCTATGCTAATCATGACCTCCCTAGGATCAGGTTAAACCCAAGCATCTCCTCAACCATGATGAACATTGCATTTGTGGGGAACTGGTCCCCTACCACGAAGTCTTTGTGGACTGTGCCCTTCACCAGGATGTGTGCCCTATTGAACGACTTCAGGCATGACATCATTATGGGTTTGATTTAGTCGACCAAGCCCAATTTGTCCATAATAGGGAAGGGGATGATATTCGTGGTAGCCCCATCATCAACGTGTACCCTTCAGATCCAGTGTTGGCCAACCCAAATTGTGATGAATAGGGATGTTGTAGTCACCTGGCCCCTTTAGAGATCTTTCCTAATGAAGTCATCATAGAAAGTGAGTTGAGACGGTTCTAGCTCTGCAGGTGCAGAGGAAAGCATGACTAAGTGGATTGCTTCCTCTTTTGCTGGCATGTCTTCGTTGATCAGAGTCACTGTCAACATGCACATCAGAGCCTCACGGTGTGGTACGAATGTCATGATTAGGTCATACAAGCTCAATGCAGTGTTCTTTTGCTTCAAAGCTTGTTTGACCTGAGAGAAGGCATCCAAGAGGTCCTGGCCATCCCCTTGTTTACCACCTTTTTTCTCTTCTATTTGTCCCAAGAGATGAATTTCCCAAGGAGGGGTAGTTTTAGATCTGAGTTCAAACCCCTTTTGGTAGGGCCGCATGGACTCTGTGGTTGTATCAACGTTCCTCTTTCATTATGAGGGCATAGATGCAAGGGGTAAAGACATAGGCTTGGAAGTGCATGAGGTGGTACTTCTCTTTGACGTCTCACCTGTGAAACACACTTCTCATTTTTTAGGATGAGAAGGTTTTTCAGTTATCTTGCATGGGGTGGGGATTGTTGAAGGAGTTGGCCCCCTGATGATAAATGGAGCTAAGGTGTTAATGAGTGGGGTGGCTTGGTTTTGCTAACAGGTGGTATGGAGATGGATGCCTGGGGAGGAGCCCTCATGACAAATAGTTGCTATGCACTTTGGCCAGCCACTGGCGGTGCTGGTGCACTATGTTGAGGCACATGAACCACGAATGATTATTGGGGCAGCCTAGGATCACTATTAATACTGATGGCATTGATGACATAGCTAGAATTGTTGGTGTTGAGGGGGTCCATGTAGATATGTAGGGATTGATTTTCAAGACATACTCAATTTTTTTCATCCAACACCAGTTTTCCCTGATCAATCAACCTTTGGATGTCATCCTACAACACCATATAGTAATCTGTATTATGACCACATTGTTAATGGTAGTCACAAAATCAATCCATCTTGAAGCCTTTAGGAACTAGAGGCTCATTGGACAAGTCCAAAAAGGGGTCCCTAAGGAGCTCACAATAGTGGTGGTGCTTCTTAACTCCCTCCTCTGACATCTGCTTGTGTTGGATGTACCCCACTGCCAGTAGCTTCTTCAAAAGCTTTGAAGGCTTGAGAGGAAGCAAGGTATACTTGGAGCAATCTTTACACTCAAAGCTCGGTTTGGGTTGTGCAGATGTCTCGAGCATGGGTATGGCAGGTTACGGTGCATGGCTTTGCTTGGGCATGGGATTAGCTACAGGTGTGGCTGGTTTCTTGTTATTCTTGTTACTGTTGTTATTAGGTTTGGGCTTGGCTTCGGTCACCACAATGGCCACTATGGCTATTGGGGCCTTACCCTTGTCCTTCTTTATGAAGGTGTTTTTGTAAGCAATGTAGGCCGGGTCTTTGCTCACCTCAGTAACATCTTGTATGCTTTTACTCTAAGTGAAGGCCTAACTAAGAGTGTGAGGAGCGAGGTAGTATAGTTTAGACTTGATGAAGTCATTCACTGCACCCTTAAAGATGGCCAACAAGTGGGCCTCCACGATGAGCTTGCGAATTTCATTAAGGGTTACGCTCCAATGCTGGATGAACTTTTGGACTGGCTCCAAAGGATCCTGCTTCACATTCATCAACTAATCCAGTGTGATTTCTGGCTTCAAGCTATACTTGAAGTGCATCACGAACTAGGTCAAAAGCTCTTCCAGAGTTGAAATAGATGAGCGTGGTAGTGTGCAGTACCAATCCAAAGCCCTTCTAGTTAGGGACATAGCGAATACACAAATAATCATGTGTGACCATTGTTGCAACAAAAGAAATTCAAACCTAAAGGTAAAAAGATGTGCATTGGGATCTCCCTCCCTGTTGTATTTTGTGAAGTGTGGGAAGAACATCCCTAGGGGTAGCATCAGTGTGGGGATTGCAGGGCTGATGGGATCGTCCTGGTAAAAGTCCATGACTTGTACCGTGTCAGACTGGATAGCCTTGAGGTGTTTTATTTTCTCAATAAGGGTCTGGATGAGCTGGAATGCTTGGTCTAGACCTTGGAATGATGTAGATAGTTGGGTAATTTCTAGGGCAGCTCCCATCTGTGGGGTGGGGGGTAGTAGCGTGACCCATCGACAGTACCATTGGGGTGGCCCCTGTGAAGGGTGCTCCTTGCACTGTTCACCACTCGATAGGTGGTATCGTTGAGATAGCGACCATGGGTTGCACCATAGAATGGGCAACTTGTGTGTGAGGTGGAAAAGACCATATTCCAGTGTTAGGTTGTACCGCCTACAGGGTTTTGTAGGCCTAGTGGGGAACATGGTGAGACATCTGCGATGGTAGCATAGCAAGGGGAATAGAGAATGGGATCCATCACGTTGATGGGCCTGGGCCCGTCACTGATGGTGGGACAAAGGTAAATGCGGGAATGAAAGTAGAAGCTACATACGGCTGCGAAGCCAGTACAGTGAGAACATGTGGTAGGGTAGCCATGATTGGCGTATGATGTGCTACAGGGATAGATTGATGAATAGTTTGCAAAGGAATAGTCGCTGTAAACGAAATAGGTGAAACAGGCAAGAAAGGACATTGAAATGCCACAGGGTTGACATGGTTACCCATAGCAAATGTAATCACAGGTTGCGGAAGCATAGGCATGATTACGAAGGGAGTGGCAACAAACAGCGGGTTGGTCCTGAAGGACTGGGTAGGAGGGATAGTAACAGGGTTGGTTTGACCTTCCCATTCAGATTGGGGATCGAGTTCCTCCTATCCTTCTTGGAAGGTGTCCTCATGATTAGACACCATGTCCTGTTTCTTCCTAAGTCTAACCAACTAGATCAACTAGTCTAGAAGCCATTGGTTTGCTTGTGTCAAAGGGATGGAGGTGCTAGGAGTGGGAACAAATTCCTTCCCATCACAATAAGCAAACTCAAAGATACGTTTGTCTTCAAGTTCATGCACATCTAAGGGGAGGATTGCCTACACCTTTGCATAGATGAAGCTATAGCATTCATGCTATTGGGCCAAGCCCTCAGGTCCTTCATTTTGGATCCTGAGGGATCGACATGTTTCCAGCATTGGGTTCAATGGTTGTTTGGCACCAATGGTGCCTTGAACCGTGATGGGAACCTCAACATTGAAGGTGCTAGAAATGGTGATCGAGGAAGCCATTGTTAAGCTAAATAGTTTTGCAAATGAGAAGAAGGAAAGAAATTGGAAAGTAATCAAAAAGGCTTTATGTCTTGCCGGGTTCCCGAGGAATCGTTGAAGTGACCAGCCTATACTACACAATGCGTAAAAAACCACAAAAGGGTGTTACATTTATGCTAGTGTGCAATAGGATATAGAACATGTGCAAGACTACTGTAAGATAGGCAAGTCAACTAGCAATTGGAGGTTTTATGTCTTGTAGGATTCCCAAGGAACTATCGAGGCGACCGATCTGCACCGCACGACACGTAAACAACCACAGACAGGTGTCAAGTTTATGCTAATGCATATCAGGGTGCGGAAGGCTTACAGGACTACCATGTCATGCGAAAAGGGCACCAAAAGGCCCTCCTTCTAGTGCCAGAAAATTGTTGCAACCAAAAACATCGATAGTTGGAAAACACCAAGTGATCGTCAATCATGACAGTCTTAACCTCGAATCCGCAGGAGGGCCGTGCTAGATAAAATGAAAACAGGGCATCCTGAATGGTTTGGTCGATCAGACAGGGACTTAGTCAATGTTAATATAACCTTTTGTAACAAAAAATTTGAAAACGAGACTTATAGCACGAAATAATGCTTAAATGTAAAAGAGGCAGAAAATGAGGTAAAATGCAATGATAAATAAGAAACAAAGTAAAATGTAGTTAGAAAAATGTGTCGCTTCAAGAATGTAACTTCGATTTGTCAAGGTGGATACAGTTGGTTGTGTGGCGCTGAGGGCGTAGAGATCCCAAGAGTAACCAAGACATTTAGAGCAAGATAGCTATATGCTTGAATGCGGACTTAGGAGTCAACAATGTAAAATGCTATGAGAACAGCAAGAAAGAGCAGAACAAAATGCCAAATGAGAATGCTAACTATTTACAATGTCAAACATGATGTTTACAATGCTCAGGAATGTAATGCTAACCTTTTTGCTTCAAGAGCCACTAACCTTACCCTTTGAGCATCACTCATTGGGGTATTTATAGGACTAGGGACATGCGAGGGATGCAGTTTGTATGCCACGTGTCCTAGGCTAGTGCTAATAGATCTATGCTGTAATTGTGAGCCTACCATGCTATAATTACAAGCTTGCCATGCTGTAATTGTCTACACTTGGAGAGGTGCACCAATAGTGCAAATGGATGAGGTAATGGTCAAAACAGATGAAGTGCATTTATGTAGCATAGCTATGTGCTATGCTATGCTATGCTTTGTAGCATAGCATGTGGGCATAGTGTAGCAGCTTGCTACGTAGGGAGATGTGATGTAGCTGCTTACTACACTATGCTATGTTGGCTGCTGGCATAGCGTAGCATCTTGCTAAGCCATGCTACGCTATGCAGTGTAGCATAGTGTAGCCGCCAGAAGCAAAAACTCGTGTTGTGTCCTTCCACATGTGCTAGAAAATTTTGAAGTTTGCTAACTATTTGTTGCAGATTTGCTACACCACGCTACACTACGTAGCGTAGCATAGTGTAGCAACTAGCCTTAGTTGCAAAAACGTCGATAATCTGCAAAACGTCGACAATCTGCAAACTTCACCTTTTGCACTGTGAACCTTGCGAAGTTGCTAACCCTTCCCTTTGAGATACCTTTATTGCTTCTATAGAGTCTCTATGCCATGCTACACTACATGGCATAGCATAGCGTAGTGACCAACATGACCTGCTTTTCACGAAGTTAGCCATTTTCCTGTGGAAGGAGCCATCACTGAAAGACTTGGAGTCAGGCGATGGAACTGGTTGTCCAGCTTTTGCTACGCTGTGCTACGCTGCGTAGCATAGCATAGCATAGCACTTCATTCTGCAATCATTTCTTGAAGCTTGCTATGCTAGATAGCATGGCATAGCGTAGCGTAGCAAACTTCGTGGCTTAGAAAAATTTTTGAACTATTTTGTGCATCCTGAGCACTGCTGACAACTCCATGTATCGTTTCTGAGTAGGCTATTAGCTGGATAAACTACTCAGGTGGGCAGGCAGGATGATCCATAGAGCCTATCTACACAGAGAGTATAAAATTTGTCGAACTGGTCAGCCTGAACTTAGAGAGTTCTTCTCTTGAAGAACTACCATGACGTTGCCTGGATTGCGAAGGCCTAGTGAAGCAAGAATGCCCTAGAATTTTGGGGTGTTTTAAAAAATAGTAGAAGCAAACAATAAAAAATGAATAAATGGGAGAGCTTTGTTAGGGTACTTGGCTGACACTGATGGCCTCCTCTCCTTCATGCACACCTGTGGTAGGTGGTCCAGTGCTCTCTCCCCCTCAACAATGTTTACCAATCCTAACTACAAGCATCCACCCCAGTGCATCATGCTTTTCTAACTATGCCCTCCACTAGCAATGTGCAACAATAATGGTAAGACTATGCTCTAAATCTCATGGTTCAAAGCAAGAAAATGACAACTTACCTATAGTGAAAATGCACCTATATACCCTTCTAGGGTTATTTAATGATCCACCAACTTGGGACTACACTCCATACCAAACACCTAGTGGAGAGCATAGTTGGGTGACAATGTAGTTAGGTGAGAGCATAGTCATCCATACTTAGCCAAATATCTCAATCTTTCACCACTTAGTGAATGCCTGAGCCAATTCCCAGCCCTTCTTAGAATGGCACATCTAACATGCATATGGTATGCTAAGATCTAAAACTACCATGCATATGGCCTGTCGAGGCCTAAAACTAGCACCAACATGCTTGCCTCTATAATAACTTGCATACACAATTAGGCAAATTTCATTGCACTATTTTTTCCATTTGTGCACATTGACTTTGTGAAATAGGTTTTACTTGATTTTTTTGGACTTTATTTTGTAGGAACTCAACATGGTTATGCCCAAATAGCTTCTCTCACCTCTAGTCCTCACAGGGCCTCAAGGAGATATTAAGTGATGCAGTAACCCTCATTCCCTAGACCTTGAGCCTACAACCTATGTCAAGTACATAGCATCTGTAGAGGCACCACTAGACTAGCTTGACCATCTAGTTAAGGCTCTTGACCTAGAGGTAGGGAACATCACAAAGGATCCACTTGTTAATATCCTTATTGTAATGATGAAAAACGTCGGCAGCTGGAAAATACCGAACAAATTCCGTGTACACAGTTCTAACCATGGATCCGTGCAAGGGCTATGCTGGAAAAACAAATCTGCGGCACCCTGAATGGTCTTGTTGATCAGATAGGGACTTACTAATCAGTAAACCGATGAATATCTCGTGAAACGATCTGATTCGAGGAATCGCAAAAATGAGGGGAAAATGATGTAGATGAATTGCAATGATGATAACGTTAAACACGATAAGAGGAGGCTGACATAAGAGAAACACGTAGTTTCAAGATCTACGCTTTGACTTGAAGAATGTATATCTTGTATATCTCGTTACACTGGGGAGACCCCGATTACCGGATGTAAAGCAAGCACAAAACAACAAGAAAAATATCCAAACAGAAGTTCGATCTACCTCGTGGGCTAAAGCCAGGATGCAAGGAAGGTCAAGCTCTGACGTCTACTGATCAACTGTTTCTAACCAATAGAGTCTTCCCAGCAGAACAATTACTCCTGTCGCCGGTGCTCAAAGCGAACTGTGCTCTCTTTCTGCCGGAAGGTGATGCTTTCAACAATTGCCAAAGCACTGCTCTCCGTATCTTTTCTCAAAAGTGATAAGTTCTCCAGTGCTCAGAAAAATTCCTTTGCTTCTCTGATTTTCCAAACCTTGTATCTTTGTCAACTGGGGTATTTATAGGCTGCGACGCCCTGTGGAAAAGGTGCAACCCTGATGACGTGTGCCCCAAATGTTTTGGGTACTGTTGACTTGATCATTTTGCGTCAAACTTCATGACTATGCACAATATGCTCGTTCGCGTATTGTACGTGTGAAGAAGAGATGTGCGTCGGGCATGTCTCAACTGTCTTTGGGTTATATTACGCTCATTCACGCTGTTTTGCGTGTATGAGTGTAACGTAACATGGGAACAATGGAGTTAAAGCTATTTTACGCTTGCTTACGCAGCCGTGCGTAATGAAGCGTAGAACAATGTTTAGCTTGGCGACGCAGTATGCTATGATACGCTGCATTGCGTGATGAGCGTATGATGAGCAATCGCATTTTCTTAGACTTTGCCTTTGACTGTTCTAGAGCTTATTACGCTACCGTGCGTAACAGAGTGTAAACCTGGCCTTGAATAAAATACTTAGCAAAATACACAAGAAGTCGCATATCACGTTGCTTAAGCTTCTCCCTATGCCGAAGCAACTATCCTTCTGATGCTGGACTATGTTTAAGCAAAATCATGCTAAGCGCCATTATGCTACATTGCATGATGTAGCGTAAACAGAAAAAGCATAGAAAGATTAGGAATCTGCACAAGAAGTCGAGGACTCGATGCTACACGCCTCTTGGTGTTGCTCTGTCTTAGTCTCCCTTCTGGAATTCTGAGATGTGCCCTTGCCTAAATTGCGAATCTTTGCCTGAGGCCGACTCGCAATTTTCACGGTGTTTCAATGGCCCCTCTTTGTTGACGGTTGGAGGGCTTACCCGAAAGACATCGACAAAGAATACGAAACACCAGATTGGTAGAAGCAAGAACAGCATCCATCCATGGCTACTCAAGGATTGCCCTGTCAACATGGAAGAGCAAAGCTGGAGGGAATGGGAGATAGAATGGCATGATGGGAAACAGGTTCAGGGAAGATGTAACATAAGTCAGGATGGTAGGAGTATGGAATACGCTTACTAAACGCGCAGAAGCGTATGCACACGTATGTCAACAGGAATGCTTTCAGACGAGCGTAGCGCATCAGCCTAAGATCTCTCTGTCACTGATTACAGCAGGAATGCTTGCAAAAGGAGCATGGCGCATCACTTCTACGATATCTATGCTAGTGTGAGTGCGGAAAATGGATACTTGCGTATGTAGCTTTTGCGCATGGGAAGCGGGTGGTGGGGATGAAGGGAAATAAGAGCTAAGGGTAAGATTGTGAGAGGTATAGGCATGCAGATCTAAGTGGTCGGGCAAACCTGAGCAGCCATTTCAACACGCTGTTGTACTTCACCGCTCAGATGGACGCACCTTTAAACGACATCCTCCAAAGTAAGTAACCTGCAACCACAAAAGAAAACAGAGGACACCATTGCTCATGTGAACAAGATGCGAGGTCATCGAAACGAGCACCGTTAGATGCGAGATAGAGCGATTGGGTCGTGAAGAAGGAGCCGGAGCATGAGAGCGGAGCCGCCAATCCTGACGATTGGCCCAGCATATCTTCGCCAAAAGGCATCAGACACAGTGCAGCTAACTGGTTGTACAGGGAACCAGCTAGATGAATTTGCGAAGCCGGCGTCTGATAGCGATGATCAGCGGAGGTTCCCGAAGTCGTTGTCGACAAGGATTTCGTCGGGGCTCCGACTGGCGAGACTAAACTCTCAGAGGTACCACCGTTGCAGTGGGCACAGCGGCAACATCTCTGAGGGATCAGTAAGATCCCTCTCAGCTCATCCGAGGAATCAGTAGAATGCTGATGGGGTGGCGACACTGGGACTGTCCTAGTATCCCACCTCGTTGGTTGTGCAACTGTATAGAGATGATCACGCTCGTTTGATTTACATGGTAGCAGTCTGTAAGTCCCAGTTTTAAGTCCTGGTAGACTGCCGTTGCTGGTTTTAAGTCTCAACAAACCATGGTCCCAGTTTAAAGTCTGGGCAGACCGAGAAATGCTAGTTTTACGTCGTAGTGGATGGTGGTGTGTCTGATTTATGGTCTCAGCAGACCGTGCTATGGATGCTAGTTTCGTGTCATGACCCAAGGATAGAGCTATGCTAGTTTTATGTCTCAGCAGACGGCTACTTACCTGTGCTAGTTTAGCGTCGTGGCGGACATGTGCAAAAGATGCCAATTTTTCGTCTTGGCGGACCTGTACAACATTGCCAGTTTTACGTCGTAGCGAACGGTTACAACTTGCCAGTTTAGCATCATAGCAAACGAACATTGCCAGTTTAGCGTCGTGGCGGACGCATGCAAGGCATACCAGTTTTACGTCGTAGCGGACGGTCAGTGCCAGTTTAACATCGTAGCGGACGTCTAGTGCCAGTTTAATGTCGTAGCGGATGATCAGTGCCAGTTTAACGTTGTAGCGGATGAGTATTTCCATACTTGCTATTGACACTGTAGATGCTGCTAAATGTAATACCGCTTCAAGTACACATGATTTACAGGATTTGGTAATTCATTGCCGTTGACGTCTGCTAACTTGAATGCGTCGTTGCTGTACATGTCGACCACCAAGAAAGAGCCTTCCCAGTTTGTAGAGAACTTGCCTACTAGTTCACGCACAGCCTTGAGGGCTAGATCTCCTTTCTTGATTGGGCGCTGTTGAAGGTTGTGACGATGCTTCTGTCTCTGTTTGTCTTGATACCTTTCAATCGTGTCAAGAGCCTATATCCACTTCTCTTCTACTGAATCTAGATCCGCGATTTGAGACTCGGTGTGTTGAGCCTTATTTATAACCGTGGAGAGGACCATCCTCAGAGAAGAAATTTGCAACTCGAGAGGCAGCACTGCTTCAGACCCGTAAACCAAGCTATAGGGCTTACTACCCGTAGCCATCCTACACATAGTACGATACGGCCATAGCACATAGAGGATCTGTTCATGCCACCACCTTTTATTGCCATCGAGCATTTTCTTGAGCAGATTGATGATCACTTTGTTCATTGCTCAGCTTGACCATTTACTTGTGGGTAATAGGGGAAGGAAAAAGATTGTCTGATACCCAGGTTATCACAGAAGGATTTAGTTTCCATGCTACTAAACTGTGGCCCATTGTTGGTCACAATAGTCATCGGGAGACCAAACCTGGTTACTATATTGTCCAGGATAAAATGGCAAATCTGCTAAGATGTGATCTTCTGTAGGCGAACATCCTCTACCCACTTTGTAAAATACTCAGTAGTGGTAATAATGAAGCTATGACCTGCGGAAGATTTCGGTGTGATGGAACCTATAATGTCTAGTCCCCATCATTGAAATGGCCATGTTATCTGCGTCGTGTGTAATTCTGTAGGTGACATGTGTATGAGGTTCACGTGACACTGACACGTGTCACAAGTTTTGACCTTTGTCAGGCAGTCCTTTTCCATGTGTGGCCAGTAGTATCCTAAGCAAAAGATTTTTAGGGCCATAGCCTGTGGTGCTACGTGGCCGCCGCACAGTCCTTCGTGAACTTCGTCAACTATGTGCTGCGCTTGGTCTTTGTCAACATAAGTAAGCAACATGCCATCAAAGGAGCGTCTACAAAGAGTGCTGTCTCCGATGATGACATATTGCCTAGCCCATTTGCATATCGCATCCTTCTGCACGCGTGTCAATTCGGACGGTAATTCGCCCTGTAAAAGGTAAGTTTTAATGTCGTCGTACCATTCAGATGTGCTTCCCTCGAGAAGAGAAGAGATTTGCATCGTCTAAATGATAGGATCTACACAGTCTGTTATCAATGCAGGACAGGTGTCGAAAAGATGTGCAGGCACATTCAAAGCCAGTGTTACCAGTGCGTCAGCCAGTGTGTTATCCATGCGTGGCACGTGCTGGGCATCGATGGTCGCGAATCGTCTCAGAAGATCTTTAGCCGTATCATAGTAGGGCTACAAATGTACAGCCTTGCAGGCGTAGACTCCTGTGATCTGATTTATGACAAGCATCGAATCGGCCCTAATCACCAGGTGTTGAACATCGAGTTCACTAGCAGTTAGTAATCCCCTTAGGAGCCCCTCGTACTCTGCCACATTGTTCATACAGGGCAAGGTCAAGTGATAAGCGTGGAGACACACATCCTCAGGCGATAGCGTAATAACAGTGGCAGCACTGCCACCTCTAGTGGTTGAAGCTCCATCAAAATACAATGTTGCTTCGAGGCCTATCAAGACAGGGCTTAAACTATATACATGTTCATCAGGGAACTCTGGCTCTATAGTTGCCTGATTGTTAATGGGTGAAGTTATTAACTGGTCAGCTATTGCTTGGCCTTTCGTAGATTATTGGCCAATATAGTGCAGATCGAATTCTGCCATGATAGCCTTCCAGCGAGCTATTTTACTACTCTCGTATAAGCTATGTGTAATGGCCCTAAGAATGTTGTTTTTACAGATGACGTTGACCTTCCTACGGAAAAGATAATGCCTACACTTTTAAAGCGTAAAAACTAATGCTAGGCAATTACGCTCCATGTCGTTGTACCTCGTTTCGTATGCACATAGAGCATGACTTAAGTAGTAGATGGGCACTTCCGACCCATCATCCCTCCTTTGACACAGTAATGCGGCTAATGCTACGTCCAAAGTTGCGAGGTAAATGTAAAATGGCAAACCCCTTTGTGGTGGGAAAATCGTCGGTAAATGTTGTAGTTCTTGTTTTAAGCTGTCAAACGCACGCTGGCAATTATCGGTCCATTCGAAATTAACCCCCTATGCATAGGGTGTAAATTTTCGGTTAACCTCGAAATGAACCGGCGTATAAACTTTAAGTGTCCCTGTAACCCGCGTAATTTCTTGAGGTCTGTAGGAGGCGTTAACTCAACAATGGCTTTGACCTTATTAGGGTCAACTCGTATGCCGGTTTCCGACACCACAAAGCCCAGCATGCATCCGATTTTGACTCCGAATACGCACTTCTTTGGGTTAAGCCGGAGCTCGTATTTAGAGCATCTTTTAAGGACTAACTCCAGGTCCCCTAAATGATCCTCAGAATTTAAGGACTTAACAGCAATATCGTCTACGTAGTCATTCAGTCTTCCTAGGAGATAATTACTAAAGATGTAAGTCATGGCTCGCTGATACGTTGCTCCGGCGTTCTTTAGACCGAAAGGCATCATAGTCTAACAAAAGGTGCCCCAGGGCGTCATGAATGTTGTGGTCAATTGATGTTCTGGGTTAATGTGAATCTGGTTATAGCCTGAAAAGCCATCCATGAAGGATAGCAACGCATGCCCAGCTGTTGTATCGACCAGCTGGTCGATGCTTGGTAGTGGGAAGTTATCCCTGATTGTGGCCTTATTCAAATCCCAGAAGTCTATGTAGATGCATATACTTCCAGTCTTCTTTGGGACGACTACAATGTTAGACACCCAATCCGAGTAATCGACTGCACGGATGAAACCGGCTTGATACAGTTTGGTGATTTCATCACGCACGGCTAGCGCGATCTCTGGCTTGATTTTGCGTGCCTTTTGCCTAACTGCTTTAATCTGCGGGTCTAAGATGATGTTATGCTGGATTAACCTAGGATCTAGTCCAGGCATATCCTCGTATGACCATGCAAAGACAGTAATGTTGTCTTGTAGGACTTGTTTTATAGCATCGTGCATTTTTTGGTCTAGTAAAGAGCTGACTTTAAGCGTTTCGGATTTACCCTTATGAGTAACGATAGAAACCTCACTAAGGGGGTCTTCAGTTATGTCCCTAGCCTCCAGGTCTAGCGTGCACGTCGACTGTTCTGGCCACACTGGGTACGTCTCCGACGCAGCTATGGTTACGCCTTCTAAAGAGGGGTTGACGTCTACTAGCGTGGAGTCGAATTGCCTAACTACTTTCCCGTATGGGCCCGTCAAAGTTAGAGGTGCTGAAAATGTTGCGTCCATTTCCCATCTGTCCTACAAAATCGCAAAGTGCGTAAATGATTAGAAGAAAGGTGACGTGATGTCGTCGAACATGGCAGGCTGACTGAATTTTGAATATTGTAAAGAAGCTGTAATCAATGCTACCCGGTTACGAGGCGATAAGATGTGGTAGTTTAACGTCATTTCGGACAGTGGCACATGTGATATCAGTCGCATTAATATCTTGATTTTTGGGTTCTGTTTCAGGAAAGTCCCGCTTAAATCAGATATCAAGTCAGTGATCCTCGCATATAAGTAAGTGGTTTTTTGATGAGGACAGGCTGTTGGCTATCGTGAATCCGAATTCGTAATTGTTTCTGATAGAGATAAGGAAGAGTAGAAGATTAGAGTGTGTGATTTTGCGGAGATTTGCAAGCGTTAGATGGTGAAAATTTCTGAAGCTGCTGCCATGGCACCAAAAATCAAGAGGAAGAATGCAAAACTGACCAAAATCGATGAAGTACAAGAAAATCTGGATCACGTTTCGTAGGCGCTGGTCGATGTTCGTGACCCTACGCCTTTGAACCGGTAGGTCATTCTTCATGTGCTTATGTTTGTTTTTAATATCCACTTTTGGTGGTATCTTTTGCGTGAAAGTGAATTTCAAAATTGTGGACCTCGGGTTAGTGCGAGGGTTTAATGGGGTTGCGTCTACCGCCATTGTCAGGGACGAACCTTGCGTTATTGCAAGGGTTTGGGCGATTTCGGCCTGGATAACTAGGTGTAGTTTATAAGTTTTCTGTATTAGTCATGCAAATGTAAATGTAGGTGTTAACGTATGTATTGGGTTTTCTGTACAGTGTTGCGCTAAAGCCCATTCTAGTTGTGTTGGATATTGTTGGGGTTTTGTGTTGTATAAACCCCATCGTCCCCAATGTCCCTCCCCCGCACACGCGGTTGCAAGGGAGGGTCATATGGTTTCGATGGGCTGTGCTGGAGTTTCTACAGTTCTTACTGCGCAACTACAGCATCATTGTTTGGTCTGATCTGTCTGGTGACATCGCCGGTGTCCTTTTAGAGCACCTGCTGGTGGGTTCTACGCAAGGGATTCTAGCCTTTTTGACAGACGGGGCCATCGATACGGGTCGTCCCGAGGATCGAGAGCTTAGCGCTCGGGGCTTAAGGAACTTAAACTGGATCTGGGAAATGGCTCGATTCAGCTATTATCATGCATATAACACGTTGTTCGTGGCTCGCCATGTCTCGACCTGCTTCCAGAACCCACAAGGCACAGTGTACTATGCAGGCGGGTAAGCTAATTTTATTAACTGTCTATTTTTTCGTTGTTGTCGTTATATGTCTGTTATCGATGTGCAATGTAAGAGAAGCCTAGGTGCAAAATGTGAAATAAGCCTACGTTGTATGGTACAGGTTTTTTATCCATGACAATAGGTTAGTAGGAAATGGAGATATGTTGTCATGGGCTGAAACAGCAATAAGTGCATTCACCTCAACTAGCAATGTGCACGTTGGTGTTATCGGGCAGATTGGTTTTAACATGCGTGAGTACCCCACCCACTATGCTAAGGCTTTTGAGAATTGCCAGAGACTCGGGTGGCTGCACGATGACTGGACCTTAAACCTGCCCCTTACCATTGAGGACGTGCAGAGGAACTTGCCGCCATTTCCTTTGCCATTTGGGCCTGGTGAGGTGGTTATGTTGTGTAATATAATTGTAAATTGCGAACATTGCGTAATAGTGCTTTGGTTTGACTTGTGTTTCACGCTGTTCAGTTAGGGAATCTCGGGAGATTACCCTTACGATTTCTGGCTGCGAGGCGAACGCTGTCCTCTTCTGCTATGGTGACATCAAGGATGCACAACGCTGGCTCAACCACTCGGAGGCCCCAGTCACGGTGACCAGTAAGATCTGAGCAGCAGGGCTAATGCACCTATTTTTAGCTGCGACTCCTGATGTCCCCGCCAATGAAATGCTAACCCTGGTCAACTCCTTCAACGAAAAGGCAGAGTGTTTTTGCATGCGCGTACACAACGTACACGTAAGCTTTGACATTGATGCTCAGCTCTTCGTGGACCTATTTGGCATCCCCTCGGACGGCCTTCCTGTAAGTGAGAAGGCAAAGAGGAGCCTTGCCTTGTAGGATTGGCTGAAAGAGTGGGTAAGAATCCCGAAGGAGATGAAAGGGTTTCCTTGTGAAAGATTCTAGATGGACGTTGCCAAGACACTTTACCCCCTTTTCTGGGCCCGAACTTTCCCCAAAACTCTCTCGCAGGGGAAGTTCTTTTCTATAGAACAGACCCGTATTATGCGAGAGATTCTGGAGGAGGGGACCCAGTTCAATTGGGCAAGCTATTTTGCCAAGGGACTGCGTAATGAGATGATCAAGCTTCGCAAGAAGCTTGAATCCCGTTTCAACGTTCATTATGTGTTCTTCATAGCTTGCCTCCGGCGGTTTGCTGAGTTTCTAGTCATCCAAAGGAATGGGGTCTAGATGCAGCAAGATCGAGACCAGCTGTCCAGACCTTGGATTGCCCACATCCTCAGCACTACCCGTGGGCAGGATCCATCGGAAGGGATCGGGGAGTCGTTGTCTATAACGACTAAGGGTTTGGCAGTGCCCCAAGTGCGAGGTCTCGACAGCATAGGCGGGATAATGCCTACTTACACTGGCGATGCCTCGCGAGGGAAATGCATGGCGGAAGAAATCGTAGAACCTACAGCTCGGCGTAAAAGGCTCCGTATAGCCGAGGCCTCTGAGAGTGACGCAGGCCGAACTGTGGCGGTCAAAGTTCAGCGGAGTAAGCCTCCGCCTGGTAAGCATGAAGGAATTATATTACGTAATGTTTGTTTTTTTTTAGATAGTGTGGAATGACATGCTAAGGTGTTGTGATGTAAACAGTGAGAATTACAGAGGAACTGACCCCTGAGACAGGGGAAGTAGTATTACGTCGTGGAGAGGGGGCCTTAATTTTGGAAGAAGAGGCCCCAGCTGTTAGCGTGAGCTGTGCACAGGCTCTGGTGTGTGAGGAGGCCTCAGCTACTGGCGAGAGCCATGCACAACCTCTGATGTGTGAGGAGGTTCTGGGTACTAGCGGGAGTCGGGCACAGGACTGGGTACATGCAGAGGCCCTAGCCACTAGAACCACCGATGCACAGACTCAAGTGCGTGAAGAGGGAAAGGGGACGGAATATGTTGGCGAAGTTACCACTATCACTGGTAGAGGTAATGTGTGTGTTAGTAGGTTTGCAGGATTCTGTAAATAGATGAAGTGTCTGATGGAATTACGCTACAGTAGAAGAGGACGTATCCACGTCTGTCGCTGTGTGCAGAGCATGGAGAGACTTCCCTGACAAATTTTCCTTCATGGAAGGCGTTGTCAGTGACATGATCGAGCGCCTGGAGCACATCGAACCTGGAGCTGGTACGTTATGGTCATAATAAGTCTGTGGTATTACTTAGCGGTAATGTGTCATCAACATTTGATGATTGTTTCTGTTAGGAGCTTGCCTACGATGGGATCCCACGGAGCCCATTGATCTGGACACAGTGGAACCACCATCCAATGAAGCAGCCATGCCACGTCACATTTATGAGGAACTACGTAAATGTGCATTACGCTCGACACGCTCCTTATGGAAAAGTAGGGGTGTAAATGAAAATCTATGGAAAAGGCTGCAGAAGTCAGAACAGACGGTTGAGTCTCTGACCAAAGAGGTCGGAGACTTAAAATCACGGTGCAACTTCCTTCAGGCGCGAGCGACAGGGGATGAAGACTGGCGCACCGCTATTGTCGATTACTCCCTGTATTGGACAGCCATCAAAAATAGCGTGCAGACCAGTCAGGCATTGGTCGAACAGTGGATGCAGATAGAACTTCTAGCCCAGAAGAGTCAGGACTAGAGGGATTATTGTGCAAGCGTGCAAGAATGGGTATAGAAGGAGAAGGACCATAAGAATTTGTACAAGCGGGAGAGCGTTGCTTATCGGAAACTCTACCGCGATCTTGCCGTCAGGGCCCAATCCTTGGAAGTCTTCCTGGACGTCATCGGAGCTTCCGAAGCCTTCAAGAAGTTCGAGGAGTAGGTGACTATAAGCGCGTCCTTGGAAAGGACGATGACTCTCCTTGGGGGTCAGGCCACAATCCCCACTTTCTTCCTAGACCCACCCTGCTGGAGCAGCGTGGAGAAAGGGAAAGTGAAGGCCGAAGCTGCCTTGGGAGAGGATGTATGACCAGATCTGACGGAGGAAGAGATTATGGAGCGCCTGTGGGCTGGCCTGGACAAGCTTCCCTTTGCTGCGGGAGCAGGGCCATCGCAAGTAAGTGTATGGATGACTTAGTTTGCATTTTCTAATTATGATGTTAAATCTTGTGTAGCTAATGTGCTTACTGTATTTAGGTACCAGAGAGATGCAATCCGTAAGCGTGCCCGACAATATACGCTCATGGGAAATGACACCCTGTGTAGGCGTTCCTATGATAGGATATTTTTGGCATGCATGGGTGGGGAGCAGGCGTAGAAGGTAGTTAATAAAGTGCATGAGGGGCTATGAGGTGGACATAGCACCTAGGGCTATGGCTGTGAAAATTAGATGCCTAGGGTACTACTGGCCCCACATGGATCATGACTGCTTGTCAAAAGTCAAGACATGTGACACATGCTAGAGATACGCAAATCTCATACACATAGCAACCACGGACCTACACCCAACATAGATCACATGGCCTTCCCGACGATGGGGACTAGACCTCATAGGAACTATCACGCCTAAGTCCTCCACAGGACATAGTTTCATTATCATAGCCACTGAGTATTTTACAAAGTGGATGGAAGCTATCCCCCTGAGGAAGATGACGTCTCAGCAAATCTGTCACTTCATTCTGAACAACATCGTAATAAGATTTGGACTTCCAATGATTATTGTGACCGACAATGGGCCACAGTTCAGTAGTATGGAAACCTAAACATTCTACAGCAACTTAGGCATCAAGCAATCATTCTCCTCCCCTTATTATCTGCAGGTGAACAAATAGACAAAGGCTACAAATAAGTCCATCATCAACTTGTTGAGGCAGATGCTGAGCAATAGCAAGAGGCGGTGGCACGAGCAAATCCTCTATGTTCTATGGGCCTACAAGATGATGTGCAGAACCACAACAAGTAAGACCCCTTACAGCCCTCTTTATGGATCTGAAGCTATCTTGCCTCTTGAGTTGCAAGTACCATCACTCCGGATGATCCTCTGGGATGTCATGAGTGAGGCCTAGAACAATGAGTCGTGGATCATCGACCTTGACTCAATAGAGGAGAAGCACACATAAACACTGAGCTGCATAGAGCACTACCAGAGCAAGCAGTAGCGAAAGCACCATGTAGACCCGCATCAGCAGCCAGTGTAGAAGGGAGACCTCTTCCTCAAGGCCTTCTATGAGCACGTGAGCAAATTCTCAGCCAACTGGGAAGGCACTTACATGGTCACTAAAGCCTTCAAGAATGGAGCCTTCAAGCTGACAGACATGGATGGCAATGAGTTTGCCAACTTGGTGAATCACTCATACCTCAAGTCGTACTACATCTGAAGCACGATAGCAACAAGGACCATCCGCTATGACATTAAACTGGAAACAACAGGCAACCATCCACTATGAAGTAAAACTGGCATAGATGAGTAAGTGTCTACTACAAGGTTAAACTAACACAGCTACAGCAGCATCTGCTACGATGATAAATTAGCAACAACAATAAGAAGTATCTGCTATGACATTAAACTGGTGACAACCATCTGCTATGATGTAAAAATGACATAGCTAGTCAACCATGACTATAAACTGGCATGGCACATCTACTATGACATTAAACTAGCATGTACGGTCTATTGGGATCTTAAACTGGCACAATGGTCTGCTGGGACCCTAACTCAGCACACGATCTATCAGGACCTTAAACTAGATTCGCGTCACATCCCTAGCATTCACTTGCATCAAGAACATATCGATCGAGCATGCACAATGCTGACATGAGGGCGGGGCATTGCAGCTCCAAAATATAGTCCACGACACAGTGGGGACATGCTCTAGAACGTACATGATGCCACCACCTTGGCATTGTGCTGACCCTCTGAAGATGTCGTATGACATTGCATTGGCCCTCTAGATCCACCATCACCATGGCCCATCACCCTGATGGTAGTTCCTTGGTTAGTGCCTACAGATGGAGTTCCAGCAGTATTTTTGGCCTGGCCACAATATTGTTATCCTCCAGACCCCTGCCAATGGTGTTTGGCTATGTGGTAGCTGATCCCATAGCTGAACTAAGAATGCATGCCCTTGGCAGGGATTCCAGAGCATTCACACTCACAGCGATGCCTCACTCCTTTGAGGTTAGTTCCACCACACCGTCCACAGCTAGCAAGACCTTCGTCCTCACCGGCCAAGGGCACATCTTGCCACAGCAGCAAATGCTACAACGTTGCAAAGTGAGTGCCTCAACTAGCATGGTTACTTAAGGTGCAACTTACATGACATGCATAACACAGCTCGCAACATGGGAAGCATCTGTAGGCAGTCGAAACCCTACACGGATGTAACACAACTCATATTGGGAAAGACACCTATCCTACGGGAGGTCGAAGGTTAGCGAAATCAAAGATGAAAACATAAATGACTCCCTCATGAGCGCTCTGATAAGGGATTCGGTTAAACCTCATCTTTGTCCTTCTCTTGTGCCTCCTTCCTCCCTGCTCCATCTTTTTCCTCCAATGCAACACTCTCAAGCGTAGCCAAGTGATGTCCCAACGCTTACCGAACGACAATGGTAGCATTTTGTCTTCCATGGTGTTTCGTATTCTTTGTCAATGTCTATCAAACTCATTCTCTAGACGTCGACAAAGAGGGGCCAATGAAACATCCCAAAAATTTCAAGGCATGCTTGCTTCACCAGGCCTTCACAATTCGCATAGCAACACAATAGTTCTCTAGGAGATGGATGGTCTAATTTCTAGACTGTTCAATTTAGCAAGTTTTCTAAGTCACGAAGTTTGCTACACTATGCTATGCCTCACTATGTAGTGTAGCAAGCTTCAAAAGACATTTTTAGGAACGAAGTGCTACGCTACACTATACAACATAGCATAGCGTAGCAAAAGCTAGACGATCAGTCCCCTCGCCTGACTTCAAGTCCTTCAGAAATGTCTCTTTCCATCAGGAAGTGGTGGACCATGTCTGCTGCTATGCTACATTGAGCTACATGGCACAGCGAGGCATAGCAATTCTGCGAATGTGACAAAAGGTAACTCAAAGGGCAGGATTAGCAACTTCGCAAGTTTCGCAGTACAAAAGCCAAAGTCTGTAAATCAGCGACGTTTTTGCGATTAAGGTCGACCGCTACGCTACATAGCATAGCATAGCATAGCAAATATGCAATACACATGTAGCAAAACGCATGGCAAGATGTTACGCTACGCCGAACATGCTATGCTATGAAGCATAGTAAAGCATGGTGGGTGGTTGTGCGACATCAATGCACTTCACCTAATTGCACCGTTGCCACACATCTCCTAACACTGATGACACAATTACAGCATGGTAGGCTCACAATTATGGCATGGCAGGCTTGTAATTACAATGGTCATGCATGTCCAATGGTCATGCAGGCACATGCAGCACAAACAGGTTAACGTGGGCCCAAGGCACGTGGCATCCAAACTGTCCCCTTCAAATGCCCTTGGTCCTATAAATACCCCAACAAGCAACGTTCAAAAGGATCTCTTTTTTGGTAATTTGGTCCAATCTCTTGGCATTTTGGGTTTGTCCCTCATGTAGTTTTACAAGCAAGCAAGTTAGCATTGTAACCTTGAGCATTGTAAGCTTTTTGTTTGACACTGTAAATAGTTAGCATTCTCAGTTGGCATCTTGTTCTGCTCCTTTCTACCACCTTGGTAGAATTTTTGCATTGTTAACACCTGAGTCTGCACCTAAGCATACAACCTTTTTGCTCTACATGTCTTGGTTACTCTCGGGATCTCCACACTTCTCAGCACTGTGCAACCAACTGTATCCATTTTGACAGAGCAAAGTCATAGGTTCAAAGCGGTGCACTTTTCTAACTACATTGTACTTTATTTCCTACTTATTGCTACATTTTACACTATTTTCTGTCTCTTTTATATTTAAGCATTACTTTGCACTATCATTTCCATTTTCAAACCACATGTTGCAAAAGGTTATATAGACATCGACTAAGTCCATGTCTAATCGACCAAACCATTCAGGGCACCCCATATCCGTTCCATCTAGAACGTCCCTCCCATGGATATGAGGTTGAGACTATCCACGACCACTGATCCCTTGGTGTTTTCTAGCTACCAATGTTTTCAGTCACTACAAGTGGATCACAAACTAGCTTAACAGTTCTTCCAATGTTGAGATTGAGACACGGGGAAGGGCACAGTACCAATCTAAGGCTTTACCCTTCAAGAACATGGCAAATACATGAATGATGGCATGAGGCCATGGTTGTAATAGCATGGATTTAGATATGAATGTAACCAGGTGGGCATTTAGATCACCCTCTCCATTGTATTTTCTAAATTGGGGCAATTGTACCCCAAGAGGCAACATTAGCACAGGAACAATTGGACTAATTGGGTCATCTTGATAGAAGTTCATGACATAGACTATTTCTGAGCTAGTAGCTTTAAGCCATTTAATTTCATCAATAAGGGTCTAGATGAGCTAGAAAGCTTAGTCTAGACCTAGGGATGCTATAGGGGGTTGTGGAGTTGTCGAAGCTTAGTCTAGACCTAGGGATGCTATAGGGGGTGGCGTTGTCGGTGGGGCTGCCATTCCCATTAGGGGCGCTACTTGAATAGCCCCTACTAGTAGTGTCATTTGAGAGGTCCACAATCCAGTAGGTGTAACGACGGAAAATGCCGGCAGCTGGAAAATACCAAACACAATCCCATGTACACAGTTTTAACCATGGATCCATGCGAGGGCTATGCTGGAAAAACGAATCCGCGATGCCCTGAACGGTCTTGTCGATCAGACAGGGACTTACTAATCAGTAAAACGATGGGGATTATGAAATATTCCGTGGATCGATTTGATTCGAGGAATCGCAAAATGAAGGGATAACGATGTAGATGAATTGTAACGATAATAACGCTAAACATGATAAGAAGAAGCTAACACAAGAGAAACGCGTAGTTCCAAGATCCACACTTTGACTTGAGAATGTATATTTTGTATATCACGTTACAATGGGGAGACCCCGATTACTTGATGTACAGCATGCGCAAAACAACAAGAAAACTGTCCAAACAGAAGTCTGATCTACCTCATGGGCCAAAGCTGGGATGCAAGGAAGGTCAAGCTCTGACGTCTATCGATCAACTGTTTCTGACCAATAGAGTCTGCAAACCATGCAAGATGGTCTCATGATCTTCGATCTGCTTCTTTCACCTTAGGTAGTTCCTGTTTAGGACCGCCAATGATTGTTCATGGAGAAAGTTGTGTCTCCCCCAAAAGAACAATTACTTCTTATTGCCGATGCTAAAGCGAATTGTGCTCTGTTTCTGCCGGAAGGTGATGCTGTCAACAATTGCCAAAGTGCTCCTCTCTCTGTCTCTACTCAAGGTGATAAGTGCTCCTATGCTCACAAAAATGTCCTTGCCTCTTTGATTTGTCAACCCCCGTATCTTTGTCAACTAGGGTATTTATAGGCCATGACGTCCTGTAGAAAAGGTGCAACCCTGATGATGTGTACCCCGGATGTTTCAGGTACTGTTGACCTAACCTTTTTGTGTCAAACCTTGTGACTACGCACAATACGCTCATTTGCGTATTGTGCATGTGAAGAACAGATGCGCGTCAGGCATGTTTCAACTGTGTTTAGGTTATATTACGTTCATTCGCGTTGCGTTGCATGCAAGAGCGTAACATAACATGGAAGATAACTGATTCAAGCTGTTTTACACTCGTTTATGCAGTTGTGCGTAATGAAGCATAAACAATGTTTAGCTTGGCGATGCAATACGCTGCAATACGCTTCGTTGCGTATGATGAGCAATCTGCATGCCAAGAGAAAAGGGTTGATCTGTTGCACTTCCTTAGACTTTGCCTTTGATTGTTTTGGAGCTCATTATGCTATCGTGCGTAACAGAGCATAAACCTAGCCTTGAACAAAAACCTTAGCAAAATATACTAGAAGTCGCATGTTACACTGCTCAAGCCTCTCCACATGCTGAAGTAAATAGCCTTCTGATGCCGGATTATGTTGGAACAGAATCATGCTAAGCACTATTATGTTGTGTTGCGTGATATAGCGTAAACAGAGAAAGCATAGGAAGATTAGAAATCTGCACAGGAAGTCAAAGACTTAATGCTACGTACCTCTTGGTCTTGCTCTGTCTTATTCTCCCTTCTGGAATTCTGACATGTGCCCTCGCCTGAATTGCGAATCTTTGCCTGAGGCTGACTCGCAATTTTCACGGTGTTTCAATGGCCCCTCTTTGTTGACGGTTAGAGGGCTGGCCTGAAAGATGTCGACAAAGAATATGAAACACTGGATTGGTAGAAGCAAGAGCAGCGTCCATCCATGGCTACTTAAGCGTTGCCCTGTCAACATGGAAGAGCAAAGCTGGAGGGAATGGGAGATCAAGTGACATAGTAAGAAACAGGTTCGGGGAAGATGTAAAATGAGTCAGGATGGTAGGAGTATGGAATACGCTTACTGAACGCACAGAAACGTACGCACACTTATGTCAATAGGAATGCTTTCAGATGAGCGTAGCGCATCAGCCTGAGATTTCTTTGTCACCGATTATAGTAGGAATGCTTGCAAAAGGAGCACGGTGCATCACTTCTGCGGTATCTCTGCTATAGCGCTTAACCGTGTTATGGGCTTGGTTGTAGTGCGAGTGTGAAAGATGGGTGTTTGCGTATGTAGCTTTTGCATACAGAAAGAAGGTGGTAGGGATGAGAGCTAAGGGTAGGATGATGAAAGGTATAGGCATGCAGTTCTAAGTGATCGAGCAAACCTGAGCAGCCATCTCAAAACGTTGTTGTTCTTCACCGCTCAGATGAACGCACCTTTGAATGACATCCTCGAAACAAGTAACCTGCAACCACAGAAGAAAACAGAAAATTCCATTGCTTGTGCGAACAAGAGGCGAGGTTGTTGAAACGAGCGCCATTTGATGCGAGGTAGAGCGCTCGGGTTGTGAAGAAGGAGCTGTTGCATGAGGCCAGAACCTTCCATCTCGATGCTCGGCCCAGCATATCACCACCAAAAGGCATCAGACACAGTGCAGCTAACTGGTTGTGCAGGGAACCAGCTAGATGAATTTGCGAAGCCAGCGTCTGATAGCGATGATCAGCGGAGGTCTCCGAGGACGCTGTCGACGAGGATTTCGTCAAGGCTCCAGCTGGCGAAACTAAACCCTCAGATGTACCACTGCTATAGTGGACACAGCAACGGCATCTCCGAGGGGTCAGTAGTATGCCTCTCAGCTCGTCTGAGGAATCAGTAGGATGCCAGTGGGGTGGTGACGCTGAGATTGTCCCAGTATCCCACCCCGTTCGTCGTGCAGCTATACAAGGATGATCACACTCGATTGATTTGCATGTCAGTAGTCTGTAAGTCCCAGTTTTAAGTCTTGGTAGACTGTCATTGCTGGTTTTAAGTCTCAGCAGACCATGGTCCCAGTTTAAAATCTGGGTAGACCGAGAAATGCTAGTTTTACGTTGTAGTGGATGATGGCGGGGCTGATTTAAGGTCTCAGCAGACCGTGCTGTGGATGTCAGTTTCGTGTCATGACCCAAGGACAATTCTGTGCTGGTTTTCTGTCTCAGCAGATAGCCACTTACCTTTGCTAGTTTTATGTCATAGCGGACAGCCAGTGCCAGTTTAGCATCGTGGCGGATGCGTGCAAAAGATGCCAGTCTTTCATCTTGGTGGACCTGTACAACATTGCCAGTTTTACATCGTAGAGGATGGTTACAGCTTGTCAGTTTAGCGTCGTAGTGGACGGTCAGTGCCAGTTTAGCGTCATGGCAGATGTGTGCAAGGAATGCCAGTTTTACGTCGTAGCGGACGGTGGTTTCCAGTTTTACGTCGTAGCGGACGAGTATTGCCAGTTTAGCGTCGTAGCGGACATGTATTGCCAGTTTGCTATCGACACCGTAGATGCTGCTAAATGTAATACCGCTTCAGATACACATGATTTACAGGATTTGCTAATTCATTGTTGTACGCGTCAACCACCAAGAAAGGGCCTTCCCAGTTTGCCGAGAATTTGCCTACTGGTTCGCGCACGGCCTTGAGAACTAGATCTCCTTTCTTGATCGGGCATTGCTGAAGGTTGCAACGATGCTTCTATCTCTGGTTATCTTGATACTTTTCAATCGTACCAAGCATCTGTATTCGCTTCTCTTCTACTGAATCCAAATCCACGATTTGAGACTTGGTGTGTTGAGCCTCATTTATAACCGTGGAGAGGACCATTCTCAGAGAAGGAATTTGTAACTTGAGGGGCAGCACTGCTTCAGATCCGTAGACTAGGCTATAGGGCGTATTACCTGTAGCTGTCCTACATGTAGGACGATACGCCCATAGCACATAGAGGATCTGTTCGTGCCACCATCTTTTGTTGCCGTCGAGCATTTTCTTGAGCAGATTGATGATCACTTTGTTCATTGCTTCAGCTTGACCATTTGCTTGCGGGTAATAGGGGGAGGAAAAAGATTGTCTGATGCCCAAGTTATCATAGAAAGATTTGGTTTCCGTGCTACTAAACTGTGGCCCATTGTTGGTCACGATAGTCATCGAGAGACCAAATCTGGTTACTATATTGTCTAGGATAAAATGGCAAATCTGTTGGGATGTGATCTTCCGTAGGGGAACAGCCTCTACCCACTTCGTAAAATACTCAGTAGCGGTAATTATAAAGCTATGACTTGCGGAAGATTTCGGCATGATGGGGCCTATAATGTCCAGTCCCCATCGTTGGAATGGCCATGTTATATGCGTTGTATGTAATTCTGTACGTGACACATGGATGAGGTTTGCATGACGCTGACATGTGTCACAAGTTTTAACCTTCATTAGGCAATCTTTTTCCATGCGTGGACAGTAGTATCCTAAGCGACAGATTTTTAGGGCCATCGCTCGTGGTGCTACGTGGCCACCGCACAGTCCCTCGTGAACTTCACCGACTAGATGCTGCGCTTGGTTTTTGTCGACGCAAGTAAGCAGCACGCCATCAAAAGAGCATCTACAAAGAGTACTATCTCCCATGATGATGTACTACCTAGCCCTCTTGCGAATTGCGTCCTTCTGCACGCGTGTCAATTCAGATGGTAGCTCGCCCTGTAGAAGGTAAGTTTTAATGTTGTCGTACCATTCAGGCGTGCTTTCCTTGAGAAGAGAAGAGATTTGCGCCGCCTGAATGATAGGATCTATGTAGTCTGTTATCAATGTAGGGCAGGTGTCAAACAGATGTGAAGGCACGTTTAGAGCCAAGGTGGCCAGTGCGTCGGCCAGTGTGTTGTCAGTGCGTGGCACGTGTTGGGCATCGATGGTCGGAAATTGTCTCAGAAGATCTTTAGCCTTATTGCAGTAGGGCTGCAAATGTACAGCCTTGCAGGAATAGACTCCTCTGATCTGATTTATGACAAGCATCGAATCACCCCTAATCACCAGGTGTTGAACATCAAGTTCGCTGGCAATTAGTAATCCCCTGAGGAGCCCCTCGTACTCTACCACATTGTTCGTACAAGGGAAGGTTAGGAGATAAGCGTGTAGATGCACATCCTCAAGTGATAGCGTAATAATGGTGGCGGCGTTGCCACCTTTTGCGGTTGAGGCTCCGTCGAAATGCAACGTCGCCTCGAGGCCTGTTAAGATAGGGCTTAAGCTATGTACATGTTCATTAGGGAATTCTGGTTCTATAGTCTCCTGATTGTTAATTGGTGACATTACTAACTGGTCAGCTATCGCTTGGCCTTTCGTAGAAGATTGGCCAATATAATGTAGATCGAATTCTGCCGTGATAGCCTTCCAGCAAGCGATTTTACTACTCTCATATAGGTTGTGCGTAATGGCCCTAAGAATGTTGTTTGTACAGATGATGTTGACCTTGCTACGGAAAAGATAATGCCTACACTTTTTAAGCATAAAAACTAATGCTAGACAATTACACTCTACGTCGTTATACCTCGTTTCGTACACACATAGAGCATGACTCAAGTAGTAGATGGGCACTTCTAACCCATCATCCCTCCTTTGACAAAGTAATGCTGCTAACGCTACGTCCGAAGTCATGAGGTAAATGTAAAATGGTAAGTCCCTTTGTGGTGGGAAAACCGTCGGCAAATGTTGCAGTTCTTGTTTTAAGCTGTCAAACGCACGTTGGCAATCGTCGGTCCATTCGAAATTAACCCCCTTTTTCAGCAAGTGCTGCATAGGGTGTAGCTTGTCGGTTAATCTCGAGATGAATCGGCGTATGAACTGTAAGCGTCCCTGTAACCCGCGTAATTGCTTGAGGTCTGTAGGAGGCGTTAACTTGACAATGGCTTTGACCTTATCAGGGTCAACTCGTATGCCAGTTTCTGACACCACAAACCCCAGCATGCATCCGATTTGACTCCGAATACGCACTTCTTTGGGTTAAGCCAGAGCTCGTATTTGAAGCATCTTTTAAGGACTAATTCCAGGTCTTCTGAATGATCCTCAGACTTTAAAGACTTCACAGCTATATCGTCTACATAATCATTCAGTCTCCCTAAGAGGTAATCGCTAAAGATGTATGTCATAGCTCGTTGATATGTTGCTCCAATGTTCTTTAGACCAAAAGGCATCATGGTATAACAAAAAGTACCCCAGGGTGTCATGAACGTTGTTGTCAATTGATGTTCTGGGTTGATGCGGATTTGATTATAGCCCGAAAAGCCATCCATGAAGGACAAAAGCGCATGCCCAACTGTTGTATCGACTAGTTGATCGATACTCGGAAGCAGGAAGTTATCTTTGATTGTAGCCTTGTTTAAATCCTGGAAGTCTATGCAGATGCGTATGCTTCCGGTCTTCTTTGGGACGACTACAATGTTAGATACCCAATCTGAGTAATCGACCACACGAATGAAACCAGCCTGATACAGTTTGGTGATTTCATCACGCACAGCTAGCGCGATCTCTGGCTTAATTTTCCGTACCTTTTGCCTAACTGCTTTAATCTGTGGATCTAAGATGATGTTATGCTGGATTAGCCAGGGATCTAGTCCAGGCATATCCTCGTATGACCATGCAAAGACGGTAATGTTTTCTTGCAGGACCTACTTTATGGAATCATGTATTTTCTTGTCTAATAAAGAACTGACTTTAAGTGTTTTGGCTTCACCCCTATGTGTAACGATAGAGACCTCATTGAGGGGGTCTTCAGTTATGTCCCTAGCCTCCAGGTCTAGCGTGCACATCGACTGTTCTGGCCATTCTGGGGACGTCTCCGACGCAGCTATGGTTACGTCTTCTAAAGGGAGGTTAATGTCTACTAACATGGAGTCGAATTGCCTAACTACCTTCCCATATGGGCCTGTCAAAGTTAGAGGTGCTAAAAATGTTGCGTGCATTTGCCATCTGTCCTGCAAAATCACAAAGTGCGTAAATGATCAGGAGAAAGATGACGTAGTGTTGTCAAACATGGAAAGTGAATTGAAGTTCGAAATTGTAAACAGGCTCTAATCAATGCTACCCGATTACGAGGTGATAAGATGTGATAGTTTAACGTCATTTCGGACAGTGGAGCATGTGATATTAGCCGCATTAATATCTTGATTTTTGGGTTCCATTTTAGAAAAGTCCTACTGAAATCGGATATCAAGTCAGTGATCCTTGCATGTAAGTAAGTAGTTTTGGATGAGAACGGGCTGTTGGCTATTGTGAATTCGAATTTGTAACTATTGCTGAGCGAGAGAAGAAAGAGCAGAGGATTAGAGCGTGTGGTTTTGCGAAGATTTGCAAGAGCTAAACGGTGAAAAATTCTGAAGCTGTTACAATGGCACCAAAAACCAAAAGGAAGAATGCAAAATTGGCCAAAATCGATGAGGTGCAAGAAAATCTGGAGCACGTTTCGCAGGCGGTGGTCGATGTTTGTTACCCTACGCCTTTGAACCGGTAGGTCATTCCTTACATGCTCATGTTTGTTTTGATGTCTATTTTTTGTAGTATCTTTTGTGTGAATGTGGATTGCAAATTATGGACCTTGGATTAATGTGAGGGTTTGATGGGGTTGCGTCTACCGCCGTTGTTAGGGACGAACCTTGCGTTGTTGGAAGGGTTTGGGCGATTTCGGCCTGGATAATTAGGCGTAGTTTGTGGGTTTCCTGTATTAACGATACGAATGTAAATCTAGGTGTTAATTTATGTTTTGGGTTTTCTGTACAGCATTATGCTAAAGCCTATTTTGATTATCTTGGATATTGTCGGGGTTTTGTGTTGTATAAACCCTATCGTTCCTAATGTCCCTCCCCCGCAAACGCAGTTGCAAGGGAAGGCCATATGGTTTCAACGGGGTGCGCTGGAGTTTCTGTAGTTCTTACTGCGCAACTACAGCGTCATTGTGTGGTCTAATTTGTCCAACGATATCGCCGGTGCCATTTTAGAGCACCTACTGGCAGGTTCTGCACAAGGGATTCTAGCCTTCTTGACAGACGGGGCCATCGATACGGGTCGTCTCGAGGATCGAGAACTTAGCACCCGAGGCTTGAGGTGCTTAAAATGGATCTGGGAAATGGCCCGGTTTAGTTGTTATCATGCATATAACACGCTGTTCGTGGCTCTCCATGTCTCGACCTATTTCCAGAACCCACAAGGCACAGTGTACTACGCAGGCGGGTAAGCAACTTTTGTTAGCTATATTTTTTTTGTTATATGTCTATCATCGATGTGAAGTATAAGATAAGCCTATGTGGAAAATGTAAGATAAGCCTATGTGGTATGGTACAGGTTTTTTATTCATGACAACAGGTTAGTTGGAAATGGAGATGCATTATCATCGGCCGAAATGGCTATAATGGCATTTACTTCAACTAGCAATGTGCGCGCTGGTGTTATAGGGCTTTTGAGAATTTCTAGACACTCGGGTGGCTGCACGATGACTAGACCTTAGACCCGTCCCTTACCATTGAGGACATGTAGAGGAACCTTCCGCCATTTCCCTTGCCATTTGGACCTGCTAAGGCTGTTGTATAGTCGATTATTGCATAGTATAGTTGTAAATTGTGAGCGTTGCGTAATAGTGTTTTAGTTTGACTTCTGTTTTACGCTGTTTAGTCAGGGAATCCCAGGACATTACCCTTACGATTTCCAGTCGCGAGGCGAGCACTGTCCTCTTCCGCTACGGGGACATCAAAGATGCACAGCGCTGGCTCAGCCACTCGGCGGCCCCAGTTGCGGTGACCACCAAGATCCGAGAAGCGGGTCTAATGCATCTATTCTTAGCTACAACTCCTGATGTCCCCACCAGTGAAATGCTGACCCTGGTCAACTCCTTCAACGAAAAGGCAGAGCGTTTTTGCATGCGCGTACATCAAGTACGTGTAAGCTTTAACATTGATGCTCAGCTCTTCGAAGACCTATTTGGCATCCCTTCGAACGGCCTTCCCGTAAGTGAGAACGCAAAGAGGAGCCTTGACTTTCAGCAGTGGCTGGAGGAGTGGGTAAGGGTCCCGAAGGAGCCTAAAGGGTTTCCTTGCGAAAGATTCCGAATGGGCATTTCCAAGACAATTTATCCCCTTTTCTAGGCCCGAACCTTCCCCAAAACTCTATCGGAAGGGAAGTTCTTTTCTATAGAACAGACCCGTATTATGTGGGAGGTTCTGGAAGAGGGGACCCAGTTCAATTGGGCAAGCTATTTCGCTAAGGGGCTACACAACGAGATGATCAAGCTTCGCAAGAAGCTTGAGTCTCGTTTTAATGTGCATTACGCCTTCTTCATAGCTTGCCTTCAGCGGTTTGCTAAGTTTCTGGTCATCCAAAAGAATGGGGTCTGGGTGCAGCAAGATCGAGATCAACTGTCCAAACCCTGGATTACCCATATCCTCAGCACTACCCATGGGCAGGATCCGCCAGAAGGGATCGGGGAGTCACTGTCTATAACAACCAAGGGGTTGGCGATGTCTCGGCTGCGAGGCCCCGATAGTATAGGCGGGATAATGCCTACTTACACTGGCGATTCCTCACGGGGGAAATGTCTAGCGGAGGAAATCGTGGAACCTGCAGCTCAGAGTAAGAGGCTTCGTATAACCGAGGCTTCTGCCGAGCCTAGGAGCGACGCAGGCCGAACTGTGGCGATCAAAGTTTAGCGGAGTAAGCCTCCGCCTGGTAGACGTGAAGAAACTGTATTACGCAATGTTCATTTAGATGGTTTGGAATGATATACTAAGGTATTGTGATATGACCAGTGAAAATAGCAAAGGAGCTGACCCCTGAGACAGGGGCAGTAGTACTAAGTCGTTGGGAAGGGGCTTCAGTTTTCGAGGAAGAGGCCCCAGCTGTTAGTGGGAGCCGTGCATAGAACCTGGTGCATGAGGAGGCCCCAGCCACTAGAACCAGCGATGCACAGACTCAAGTGCATGAGGAGGAAAAGGAGGCAAAAAATGTTGGCGAAGTCGCCACTGTCACCAGTAGAGGTAATGAGTGTGTTAGCAAGTTTGCAGGATTCTGTTAATAGATGAAGTTTTCTGACTGGATTACGCTACAGGAGAAGAGGATGTATCCACGTCTGTCATTGTGAGCAGCGCGTGGAGAGACTTCCCCGACAAATTTACCTTCATGGAACGCGTTGTCAGTGACATGATCAAGCGCCTAGAGCGCGTCGAACCTGGAGCTAGTACGTTATGGTTGTAGTAAGGTTGTGATATTACATAGTGGTAATGTATCACCAATATTGATGATTGTTTCTGTTAGGAGCTCTCCTCTGATGGGATCCCACGGAGCCCATTGATTTGGACATAGTGGAGCCTTCATCTAATGGGGTAGCTGTGCCATGCCACATTTATGAGGAAATGCATAAATGTGCGTTACGCTCGACATGCTCCTTATGGGAGAGTAAAGGCATCAATGAGAGCCTCTGGAAACGGCTGCAGAGAGCAGAACAGAGGGTTGAGTCTCTGACCAAAGAGGTCGGAGACCTAAGATCACGGTGCAACTTTGTACAGGCGCGGGTGACGGGTGCTGAAGACTGGCGTACTGCTATTATCGACTACTCCCGTTATTGGACCGCCATCAAAAATAGCGTGTAGACCAGTCGGGCATTGGTAGAGCAGCGGATGAAGATAGAGCTCCTAGCTCAGAAAAGCCAGGATTGGAGGGACTATTGTGCAAGTGTGCAAGAGTGGGGGCAGAAGGAGAAGGACCACAAACATCTGTATAAGTGAGAAAGCATCGCTTATCAGAAACTTTATCGCGATTCTACCATCAAGGCTTGGTCTCTGGAAGTTTTCCTAGATGTCATCGGAGCTTTCGAAGCCTTCTAGAAGTTTGAAGAGCAGGTGACTGTAAGTGCATCTCTGGAAAGGGAGATGACTCTCCCTGGGGGCCAGAGAACAGTCCCTACATTCTTCCCTGATCTGCCTCACTGGCTAGCGTGGAGAAAGGGAAAGTGAAGGCTAGAGCTGCCTTGGGAGAGGATGTGTGGCCAGATCTAATGGAGGAAGAGATTATGAAGCGCCTGTGGGCTGGCCTGGACAAGCTTCCCTTTGCTGCGGAAGCAGGGCCATCACAAGTGAGTTTTTGCATGACTAAATCTAAATTCTCTGATTGTTTTGTCAAGGCTTGCCTTGCTAATATCTTTTCTTCTTTTGTATCTAGGTACTAGAAGAGGATAGAGAAGATGAGCCAGCTGAGGAGTCAGCAGAGGAAGTAGCAGATGCAGAGGGAGAAGCAGAAGCAGAGGAAGAGGAAGAACGCAGCGATGAAGAGCGTCCTCCCGTGGAGCCGGTGCCAGAACAAGGACCTCATGAAGAGGAAATTCTTCGTGAAAGAATAATTCCCAGAAACGACGGCCCACTAGAGGACGATCCATTAGGGCTGGATCCGGACTTAAGAGATACTGGTGACAGTGGCAGTAGAGGAAATGCGTAATTGTGGTTTACGCATAATCTTATTGATATGGAGTGAAGTATTGTTTTATGAATGACTGAAAAGACACGTTATAAAACCTAGTGGATGTTTTAAATGTCAATTATTTTTTCTTTTTTGACTTTTATGCTTTTATCTACACAGCGTGAACGTAATTATTAAGGATTTCGCCTAAGCTATAATGATAGAATGTAATGGCTAGTTTAAGGCCATCGCAGGCCATCATATGATTCTGCGTAAACTAGCGACTAGTTTAAGGCCATTGCGGGCCATGGCTAGTTTAAGGCCATTGCGGGCCGTGGCTAGTTTAAGGCCATTACAGGCCACAGCTAGTTTAAGGCCATTGCGGGCCGCGGCTAGTTTAAGACCATTGCAGGCCGCGGCTAGTTTAAGGCCATTGTAGGCCGTAGCTAGTTTAAGGCCATTGCGGGCCATCTGCATGATATAGAAAGCATAAATAGTATGAGTACAGTAAATTGAATAGCATAAGAAATGACAAGCATAAACTCCGAAAGCGAATGTAGCGTGAAAATGTATGAAACAAAAGAAATGGGTACGTACAAGCTGCGATAACTTGCCAAGACATGATAACGTATGCAAAGACCATCGTTCAACCATTAATACGCAATTGTCTCTTAATGGCCTTTACGTTGAGCATTGCGTAAGGGCGAGGAGACTTATGGTTTGACTCCTCTACGCTGCCATCCAGAAATGGCAGGTCGACCCAAGCTAGACCGTCATCATTGTTGTCGATTTGTTGAGGGATTTGGAGATGGGTCTGATCATCAGTCATTTCTATCTCTGAACCCCATTATTCTTCAATGTTATTGATGGTCGTGGGGGTGATTTCGTCACCGCGTATGACAACCTCCCCTCCGGCATAGGGCAGGTGTATCTCTTGGTGTATCGGTGATGAAACCGCCCTCAGCTGGGCTAACCACGACCTCCCTAAGATCAGGTTGAACCCTGGCATCTCCTCGACGACTAAGAAAGTGGCCTCTGTTGGGAACTGATCCCCTGCCACAAACTCAATATACACCGTCCCCTTGACTTGAACCCGTGCCCCGTTGAACGATTTTACGTAAGCCGTCATCGTGGGAGTAATCTAGTCGACCAGACCTAACCTATCCACGATGGAATAGGGTATGACGTTGGTAGCTACGCATCGTCTACGTGCACTCTCAGGATCCGGTATTAACCGACCCAAATGGTGATAAACATAGGTTCAGTTGTCACCTGACCTTTCTCTAGATTGTCTTTAATAGACTCATCATGGAAGGTCAGTGAGGTAGGCCTGGGTTGCTCAGCTTCAGAAGGAAACATGACAGCATGTATCGCTTCCTCTTCCGCTGGTAAGCTGCCATCCACTGATATGGACATCAGCATACATACCATAGCCTCACGGTGTTCTCGAGATGTCATAAGCAAGTTGTAAAGGCTTCACGTTGTGTTCTTTTGCTTGAGAGCCTGTTTGACTTGCGTAAATGCGTCAAGGAGGTCCTTCTCTCGGCTGGGTTGTTTATCCCCCTTGTCCTCTTCCATTTGGCCCAGGAGATAGATCTCCCGAGGTGGAGTGGTATCAGTTGGGGGGTTGTTCTTTTTCTTGCCAAGAGAAGGTGGTTGCGTTTCTGCACCTTTATCCTGCCCCTGAGGTACAGGTGAAGGCACAGAGGCCAGGGGCCTAGGCTTAGGGAAGCCGAGCGTAAAATGATCTTTCGTTGCGTTAACTGATGTATCCTCTCCCTTTCGTTTGGGAGGTGATGGTTGACTCTTTTGGTTGGAGGTCTTCCCCTGCATGAGAGGAGTAGCCTGTGGTTTTGGTGCCCTGATAATGAAGGGCACCCTAGGTGTGGGCGCGGACGAGGCCGCAGCTTGACTATCGCTGCGTGACTGAGGGTGTATCCGAGAAGGTGCCCGTATGATGAAGGACGGCCTTGAGACCCCACTGGCTACCGATGAAATGGTTGGCCCCCTTTGTGAGCTGGCAGGTACATGCAAAACAAAAGGCTGTTTTGGCGGTTCCCTCCTCTCACTATCCGTACTCACCACAGTGATTGTATAAGGATCGTCGTTTGTGTTCAACGGGTCCTTATATACGTGCAATGTTTGGTTTTCTGGACGCGTCGGGTTATTGCTGTCTAACTTGAGTAAACCATCATCCAGCATATGTTGAATGTCATCTTTCAACACCCAGCAGTAATCCGTATCGTGACCACACAGCTGGTGCTAGTCACAGAAAAGGTCTAGCCTAAAAGATCTCGGAACTAGTGGTTCGTTAGGTAAGGCTAAAGAAGGATTCTTTAGCAGTTCACAATGACATCTGTGATGCTTCAGAGCTTCCTTGGACACCTTCTTAGGTTGAATGTGCCCTGCCCCTAACAGTTGTTTCAACAGTTTGGAATGTTTCACAGGCAAGGCCGCGTATTTTGAACGATCCTTACGCTCAAAGTTTGGCTTTGGCTGGGGGGGCCTTTCAGGGGTAGTTGTGTCTTGGCTGGTGCCAACACTAGCCGTGGTCTTAGGAGGCACCGTGGGTGCCTTCTTGTTCTTAGTCTTTGTACCCTCAGTCATCGCAGCTACTGTCATTTTCGTTGCTTTACCTTTGTCTTTGCTCTTGTTGTGTGCGTTCCTATAGGCGACATACGCCGGGTCTTTGCTGGCCTCAGTAGCATCTTGGATGCTTCTAACTTGAGCGAAGGCCTAGTGTAGGGAGTTAGGAAAAAGATAATACAGCTTTGACTTAATAAAGTCGTTGACTGCTCCTTTGAATATAGCCAGCAGATGTGAGTCCGCGATCGGCTCGCAGATCTCATTCAAAGTAGCATTCCAGCGCTGTATGAACTTTTAGACGGGCTCGAGCGGGTCTTGTTTCACCCCCATGAGCTGATCTAATGTGACTTCCAATTTCAAGTTGTATTTGAAGCGGGTCACAAATTGGGTTAGCAACTCTTCCAAGGTTGAGATGGAAGAGTGTGTGAGGGCTCGGTACCAATCCAAAGCTTTCCCTGTTAGAGATATTGCAAAGACTCGGATGATCGTGTGTGGCCACTGTTGCAATAGCAAGGACTCGGACCTACATGTGACCAAGTGAGCATTGGGATCTCCCTCCCCATTGTACTTGGTAAAATGAGGTAGGGACATCCCTGGCGGCAACAATAGCATAGGGACCACTGGACTAATCGGATCATCCTGGTAAAAGTCCATGATCTGAATGGTATCAGAACCGGCGGCTTTGAGGCGTCGAACCTCCTCGGTGAGAGTCTATATAAGCTGGAAGGCCTGGTCCAGGCCTGTTGACGGAGGTGTCTGTGCAGAAGGCATAGGAGGTTGGACTAGGAGGGCAGCGTCAGGGAATGGAAACAAAGGAAGAGGTTGGCTGGCTGCTTGTGGGGCGTGGATCCCTGCAAGTAGAGGAGCCTCTGAAGACCACCACCCACTGGTTTGCGAAGAGGGGTTAGTTGCCGCCTGCTGTGCGAGATAAGGATGAGGATACTGTAGGACCACCTGTGGAACATGCATTGCGGGTGCAACCGAGGGTTTCACGCCATACACCACAGACTGGGTATGTTGCGCTGCCGGGTTGGCCCACTGACTTGTGGTAGGCTGTTGGATGTAAGTTTGTGGCTGAACGGCTACGGTAATCTATTCAGTTGGAGGGGGCAGAAGTGATAAGGTCTGTGCCGGGCACGTTGTGGATATGTTGTGAGGTTGTTGTACTGGTTGAAATCGTCAGTGCAAGGCTGGAACGTTACGAGCACCGAAAGATCCATAGACAAGAACAGTCGACCCTGCCTCCGCTTGAGGGCAAGCTGGAATGGACGAAGGCAGAGTGCCTTGGATGGTCTGCACGCAGATCAAACAAGGACTTCCCCAACATTTGCCGCTACAACACGTTGGGTTATATGTAAACAATGCACATTAAATATAAACCGTAAACAAGCACGATAATGTAAACAAGCCTATAAAAGTAAACTGAAAAACAAAAAAAACTACAATAAATCTATGCAAAATGTAAACTGTTTTGTATTGAAAATTGATTACAGAGTGCACCAGTCCAAACGCAGTTGTGGATTGATCACAAGGCAGCTATTTAGCCCCGATGGGTGAGGATTGTGATGGCAACTGCTGGGAATTTCTATAGGCACAGCGTGCAGGATGTATGCCCAGCGTGTCAGGTTTTGTCCCCTTTTCCTTTCTCTCGATTTGTTTAAAAAATTGTCGATCCCCCTTGGTGCTATGGAAACTTTGGGCTTTTATATAGGTTTTGACGTTAGGTTCGGGTTGGGTGACACGTGGTGCATTGATCGGGTGCAAAAGAATGAAATTTACAGATGTACAGTATGTTACATCCGCTGGGCGTATACGCTAGGTGTATACGCTATATCTGGAGGGCAGAAATGCTCTGGGCGTATGCGCAGGGCATATATGCTAGGAGTGCAGGGTGTATATGCTGGGTGTATATGCCTTATGTGCTGAGCGTATACGCTGGGCGTATACACTGTGGATGCTGAGCGTACAGGATGCCAGCGTAAGTGTACAGGATGTCAGCAAAAGCCAAAAATGTACCCAACGTATACACATGAAAATGCTTCATTTTAAGGTTAAAAATTGATTTTTGGGTGCCTGAGAGCATGTAATAGTGTGCTCCAAGTTTTGGGGTGTACTGGGTGTATCTGGGAACTATAACTGAGTAGGAAAGGGAGTAAGAGTGTTGGGGAAATGGAGAATGTATTGGAAACTGGGAATGTACTTTTGACCAGATTGATTAACCTGGTTGCGTGCATCAGAAACAATGTGGCACCTTGTCACCATGATGAAGTGTATCTGTGTACGAGCACCACTGGGTGTCATCCTACAAACATAACTCCAACAAGACAAAAAAACCACAAGAAAATGAGTTAGCGAACACTTCAGGCACGAATGTAACTGCTGCAAATGGAGGCAGCATGTGAAACTTGAGGCAAACAGAATGAGCAGCAATAGTGTTGTCAAAGCCGGTGTGATGAATGATGCAGCAGGCATGTCATGAATTACAGCAGCAGATGAATGTGCTAGAAATGATCTGGCTAGTTTATAGTCTTAGCAGACTATCATGGGTTAGTTTTACGTCGTAACCCGTTGGACGTTGCCAGTTTATCGTCGTAGCGGACGATACAATGCTAGTTTATAGTCATGGAGGACTATGAAGAGGCAAGCTAGTTTATAGTCTTAGCAGACTCTGGTGAATGAGTGTGATAGTTTAATATCATATCGGACAGAGCTCTGTGGTGTTGGTTTATCGTCATGACGCTAGGACATTCTGTGGTATCAGTTTTAAGTCATGATGCCAGGACCGTTAGGGTGGATGCATGCATGTGCGTCCGTACGATCCTGTAAACAAAAGCAACTAGAGAAAATAATGTTAAATAGCCACTGTAGAAAACATGAATTGAAATGCACAAGTGAATAGAAAATAATGTGAAAAGGTGATAGTTTAAGGCCTTTATGGGCCACGTGTTCTAGTTTAAGGCCTTTTCGGGCCACATGCGAGCGCGTAAGCTAGTACAATGCCAACTAAGGTGACGTATGCACAACGAACAAAGGTGAAGAGTGGGCAGGGATTAGACGTGTCTTTGGCCGTAGGGGAGTCTTGACTATGCGGTTGTTTCTTAGTCGAACATGGTCTAAGAGGCATGCTAGTTTGCTCTGGGAGGCTTTCAGTTTTTGCCCCTCGTTAGGGTGTTTTAGCTCTAGGTGTTGTGTTTGTTGTTGTGGGTGTTGCTTCAAGAGACTTCTCTTTCAAGACCTGTGACATGTCTATGTTGTGGTCAGCTTGAAAAGGAGTGTTTTCTCCATGTATAATGACTTGTCCACCTTCGTATGGAAGGTGGATTTCTTGATGTATCAGTGAGGAAACGACTTGTTGTTGTGCTAGCCATGGTGTGCCAAGAATCATGTTGAAACTGGGCATCTCTTCTATGATAGTGAACTCTGCACTGGTGGGGAATTGTTCACCTACCACAAAGGCTAAGTTGATTGTGCCCTTGACTGTGACACATGATCCGTTGAAGGATTTTAGACACGTGGTTTCTATTGGCATGATCTCATCTACCATGCCTAGTTTGTCGATGACAGAGTATAGAACTACGTTTGTTGCCGCACCATCATCAACGTGCACTCTGCGAATGGTACATTGCCCAACACGTACACTAATCGATAATGGAGCTGTTGTGACTTCCCCTCATTCAGGGTTACGTTTAACTGCATCATCATGAAAGGCTAAGGTGTTTGAACCCAATCCTTATGGTGTGTGTTGTGAAATCGTTGCACGGATGGATTCCGGGTTAGCAGGAATGTCCTCTATAACAAGAATGGATGCTAACGTTTGCACTAAGGCTTCGCGATGAGCCGATGATGTCATGACCAAATCGTACAAGCTCATGGTTGTGTACTTTTGTTTGAGCGTTTGTTTCACCTGGGCCAGTGTAGCTATAAAGTCTGTGTTATTTGCCGTTGTGTTGGTTGCCTCTGTATGGGTTGAGGGCTTGGGCCTGGTTTGTTTGGGATTAGGAGTAGGGCCCCCAATGTTCAGTTGTTGTATACTAGGTGTGTCCTTTGTTTCGGCTATGGGTATTGTTCGTTGTTCATTTGTCTTCTTCTGCTGCCATTTGGTAAGCTTATCTGTGCTGTTGGGAAGGTTGACTCTTGAGGGAGGAGAGGTTGAGATGTTTCCTACGGTTGGGCTCAGGGTAAGTGAGGGGCCATCGCGTGGTGGCACTTTTATGAAAAATGGGAGTTTAGGAGGTGTTGTTGTTGTTTGACTAGCCTGTTGTGGCACCTTGATAATGAAAGGTTTCTTTGCTGTTGTCGTTGGTACAACCTGCCAGTTTAACATCTTAGCGGACGCGTGAGGTGGTGGTACTTTGACCATGAAAGGTGTTTTCAATGCTCTAGGTGGCACCTTGATGACGATGGGAGGCTTCTTGCTCGTGGAGGTGGAGGGGGTTGTTGCCTTGCTGGGAGGCACATGGATCACAAAAGATTGACGCACAGGTTTAGGCTTACTATCTATGCTAATGGAGTTTATGACATAGGGGGCATCATTTGTGCTTGGTTGATTCAGGGTGTTGATGTTCAGTTGGCCCCGTTCTATCATTGCTTGTAGATCATCCTTTAACGCATGACAAGTATCGGTATTGTGACCGGACATCTGGTGGTAATGACAGAATTGGTCTAACTTGAAATGTTGTGGAACTGGGGGCTCATTTGGTGCTGCTAAGGTGGGGTTCCTCAGTAACTCGCAGTACCTGTCATGTCGGCGGTGAGCATTCTCCGCTATGTGTTTGTATTGGATTTTCCCGGATTTAAGGAGTTGCTCTAATAGTTCTGAAGGTCTCGCAGGTAGTGATGTGTACTTAGAGTGATCCTTGCATTGAAAATTGGACCTTAAGGTGGCCCCTGTTGTTGCAAGCGAGTTGGTACTGGTGTTAGTTGTTTTTGTGCTTACGGCTATAGTTTCTGTTGTTGTCCGTTGTTTGGCAATGTGTTGGTTCTTGTAAGCCACATAGGTGGGATCATTGCTGGTTTGCGCAGCTTGTTTAATGTTCTTGATCTGTGTGAACGCTTGGCTCAACGTTTGAGTGCTAAGGTAGTATAGTCTTGACTTAATGAAGTCATTTATGGCTCCCTTCAGAATTGTAAGCAAATACTTTTCAGGGATGGGCTCATGAAGTTCGTTAAGGGCTGCACTCCATCGTTGGATGAACTTTTGCATAGGCTCAAGTGGTGCTTGTTTCACCTATATCAGACTATCTAGTGTGGGTTCAGGCTTGAGGTTGTACTTAAATCGGGTAACGAATTGATGTAGTAGATCCTCCAGAGAGCATATGGAGTTACGAGGCAAGGCTCGGTACCAGTCTAAGGCTACACCCATTAAGGACATAGCGAACAGTCACAAGATTGCGTGGGGCCAAGCTTGAAGCAATAGTGTTTCTGATCAAAACGTGACTAAGTGAGTGTTTGGATCTTCCTCCCCATTGTACTTGGTTAACTGGGGCAATGCGATTCCCTTGGGTAAAGCTAACGATGGCACTGAAGAGCTAATTGGATCATCGCGATAGAAATCCAGTACTTTAACTTGTTTAGTGTTGTCAGCTTTGAGTTGCTTTATCTCATCCACTAATGCTTGCATCATCTATTCTGCTTCTGCCCACTCTTGAGTGGTAGGCAGATTAGTTGGTTGGGGAGGTTGTTGGGTTGTCATTTGTTGCTGTGGAGTAATGTTTAGAGTTGCGGTTGTGGGGTGTGGCACGTTGAAGTGAGTGGGCTGTTGAACAAGGGGTATGACCCCTTGCATAGCCAAAAAATGGGAAGTGACACCCTGGATGTGCGGGGCCGATGTAGTGAAAGTGGCCCCATGCGTTTTCACGTGTGGTATGTACTAGGTGGAGATGGGGGTGGGTAATCTCTATTGGGATACCAGTGCTTGTGTGCTCATTGATGCTTGGTGAGTGATCGTCTGTCCCATGGGAGGATGGAGTGATGGGTTCATGTAGGCATGGGGACTGAGGGTGTGGTATGAATCCTCAGGTTCGGATTGTGCCTCGAAGTCATCTACATCGTGTTGGTTTTGGGACTCCTCAGTGGGTCGCTGTGAGTTTTGGCTCCTTTCCACAAGGAGCTGGGAGATGAGTCTATGCTGAGACTCAGAAAGGAGGATGATGTCATATACGGAGGGGGCAAATTCATGACCTCCCATGTATATGTGCTCGAAGTTTCATTTTGCCTCCTGTTCTGTGTGGCCAATAGGAAGGTTGGCTTGAATCTTCACACAGATGTAGTTATACTGTTCTTGTGTGGGGACTGTGAAGGCATGTGCATTAGAGGTCTGGGACTCCATGGTGATGTGTGATGGGGTAGCATACGAGCTAGCTAACAAGTGCCGAGTGTGTTTCGGGCTAGGTGTGCAGAGTGTTCGGTGTGTAAGCACTGAAAGTTTTTCAAAGTGTCCAGCGTGTACGGCATAAACAGGAGAAAATTTGGCTAAGTATGAAACTATGAACTGTAGTTGGATGCGGATGGCGATCTCAGGTAAGAGGAACTCATCTCGGAATCGTTATTTTGTGTGTATGGTATGCCTTAGACAAGGTGATTCATGTTGGTGGCTGTTAGTACTTAGACGGGTTTGAAGTAGGTGCGAATCGCAGCGAATTCGGCTTTGAAACGGGCCCGTTTTGGGTGTTTTTGTTGGAAAAACACTGTAGCGGTACTGTAGCAGCATAAAAGCACTGTAGCAGTGTAAAAGCACTGTAGCAACATAAACACTGTAGCAGCGTAAAAACACTATAGCAGCATAAACACTATAGCAGTGTAAAAACACTATAGCATACACTAGGACACTGTAGCATACGCTGAGATACTGTAGCTTACGCTGGGACACTGTAGCTTATGCTGAGACACTGTAGCTTACGCTGAGACACTGTAGCTTACGCTGGGACACTATAGCTTATGCTGAGACACTGTAGCTTACACTGAGACATTGTAGCATATGCTAAGACACTGTAGCTTACACTGGGACACTGTAGCTTACGCTAGGACACTGTAGCTTACGCTGGACACTGTAGCATACGCTGAGACACTGTAGCAGCGTAAAAGCACTGTAGCAACATAGAAGTTGGGAATTTGTAAACAAAGTTAGTGTATGGTTAACAACATAGATGCTGGAAGACTTGCAGATAGTGAGTTTTAAACAGGGCAGCGTAGACGCTGATCAGCGTAGACGCTGGAAAGTTTGCAGGTAAGGTTTTAAACTATACAGCATAAATGCTAGGAGGTTTTTGAAAAAAGTCAGTGTGTACTCAACAGCGTAGACGCTGAGAGCTCTGAAGCACAACTATTTTAAGGCAGAGGCCCTCCTTCTAGCACCAAAAATTGTACCGCCTAAAATCGTCGGTGCAAGGCTGGAACGTTACGAGCATCGAAAGATCCATAGACAAGAACAGTCGACCCTGCCTCCGCTTGAGGGCAAGCTGGAACCGACGAAGGCAGAGTGCCTTGGATGGTCTGCACGCGGATCAAACAAGGACTTCCCCAACATTTACCGCTACAACACATTGGGTTATACGTAAACAATGCACATTAAATGTAAACCGTAAACAAGCACGACAATGTAAACAAGCCTATAAACGTAAACTGAAAAATAAAAAAAACTGCAATAAATTTGTGCAAAATGTAAACTGTTTTGTATTAAAAATTGATTACAGAGTGCACCGATCCAAATGCATTTTTGGATTGATCACAAGGTAGCTATTTAGCCCCGATGGGTGAGGATTGTGATGGCAACTGCTGGGAATTTCTGCAGGCACAGCGTGTAGGATGTATGCCCAGCGTGTCAGGTTTTGTCCCCTTTTCCTTTCTTCCAATTTGTTTAAAAAATTGCTGATCCCCCTTGGTGCTGTGGAAACTTTGGGCTTTTATATAGGTTTTGACGTTAGGTTCGGGTTGGGTAACACATGGTGTGTTGACCGGGTGCAAAAGAATGAAATTTACAGATGTACAGTATGTTACATCCGCTGGGCGTATACGCTAGGTGTATACGCTATATCTAGTGGGTGTAAATGCTCTGGGCGTATACGCTGGGAGTGCAGGGTGTATACGCTAAGCATATACGCCTGATGTGCTGAGCGTATACGCTGGGCGTATATGCTATGGATGCTGAGCGTACAGGATGCCAGCGTAAGTGTACAGGATGCCAGCGTAAGATAAAAATGTACCCAGCGTATACACATGAAAATGCTTCATTTTAAGGTTAAAAATTGATTTTTGGATGCCTGAGAGCTACTGGGAACCCTGGGAAAGGTCTTGGGGGGTCTGGATGCTTGATTCTGGCACGTTTTGACTCATTTCTGGGGCCCAAAAGTCTATCTACGCTGGCTGCACCCCGGCGTATACGCTGGGCGTACAGGAATAAAAGACCATCATTTGGAGCCCAAAATTTGATTTTCAAGTGTCCAAGGGCTGCTGGGAACCTTGGGGAAGGTTTTGGGGGGTCTGGACACTCGATTCTAGCACGTTTTGATGAGTTTTTGAGCCCCGAAAGTTGTTGTACGCTGGGCCTCACGCTAGGCATGTGTAGGCCAGCGTACAGGATGCTTACTTAGTGAAGACCAAGTATTTTGAGCTCAAGATTTGCCAAGTTTGATGCCAGATGTCATTGTAGTATTCTGTGGGTCCCAGGGAACTTTTACTTGCTTTCTTTGACTTCGTTTGATGCCATTTTTGAGGCTTTCAAGCTTGGTCATGCTGAGGACCAACATGACTTAGCTTAATTTCTGTCTACAAGTGTTAGCCAAAATTTTTTGTGGTGTTTCAGCTGTATCTGAGGGATGAAATGGGGTGCGGTGGTCACTGGGACCACCACTGGGCTGCTAAGTATGCGCGGTGACGAAACCGCCCCCACGTTATTATGAGGTATTTGTACTTGCAGCCCAGACGATTGCGCGGTGGCCTGCTGAAGGACAAGGATGTGCATCTGCGTGGTAATGGCTGGGTTAAGAGAGGCGGCCTCTCTATTGAGCGGGAATGATGGATTAACGTAAGTATGGGGGCTCAGAGTGTGGAATGAGTGTTCGAACTGGGCCGCAAACTCATCATCTTCTTCCTCCCCATCCTGGGGTTCCACCATAGCCTGTGCAGCCTGGCTCTTGGCCATGACCAACTGTGTGATAAGTTCATGTTGATGTTCAGTGAAGGGAATAATGTCATAAGTTGTTGGTTTGAAATCATGGCCCACTCGGTGGATCACCTCAAAGTTTCGTTTTGCTTCAACTTCGGCCCGGCTGAGAGCCAGCTTCGCCTGGATCTTAACACAGATAAAGTTGTATTCTTTAGGGGTTATGACTATGAAGACGGGTTCTTTTCCCTAAAGTCTCAATGACCTGTGCGATGGTCCTTGAGATCCTTCTACACCAGGAGCTGGTCTAGTGACTACAATAGGGTTCACAGATGCGGCACCCAAATCAGTAGGGACCATGGCAGTTGTGGTCGTGTAAAGGGAATCCATTGATCAATGAGATTGACGGTGACTGATAACGGGATCTAAAAGATGGCTGGCAATAAGATCACAAATAGGCTTTCTACCCTGTAGGATTCCAAAGGAATTGTTGCTGAGACCGATCTACACCACACAACTTATCGTAAGCTTCCCTGGAGGTATTACGTTTACGATTTTGGGTATAGATCGTTAATAGGGCTACCTGAAAAAGGTGGATCAGAACCTAAGCTACCTGCCTTCTAGTGCCAGAAACCTGTAACGACGGAAAATGTCGGTAGCTGGAAAATACCAAACACAATCCCGTGTACACAGTTTTAACCACGGATCCGTGCGAGGGCTATGCTGGAAAAACGAATCCACGACGCCCTGAACGGTCTTGTCGATCAGATAGGGACTTACTAATCAGTAAAACGATGGGGATTATGAAATATTCCGCAGATCGATTTGATTCGAGGAATCGCAAAATGAAGGGAAAATGACGTAGATGAATTATAACGATAATAACGCTAAACATGATAAGAAGAAGCTAACACAAGACAAACGCGTGGTTCCAAGATCCACGCTTTGACTTGAGAATGTATATTTTGTATATCATGTTACAATGGGGAGACCCCAATTACTTGATGTACAGCATGCGCAAAACAACAAGAAAACTATCCAAACAGAAGTCCGATCTATCTCGTGGGCCAAAGCTGGGATGTAAGGAAGGTCAAGCTCTAACGTCTATCGATCAATTGTTTCTGACCAATAGAGTCTGTGAACTGTGCAAGATGGTCTCACGATCTTCGATCTACTTCTTTCGCCTTACGTAGTTCCTGTTTAGGACCGCCAATGATCGTTGATGGAGAAAGTTGTGTCTCCCCCAAAAGAACGATTACTTCTTGTTGTCGATGCTAAAGAGAACTGTGCTTTGTTTCTGCCAGAAGGTGATGCTGTTAACAATTGCCAACGTGTTGCTCTCTCTGTCTCTGCTTAAGGTGATAAGTGCTCCTGTGCTTAGAAAAATGTCCTTGCCTCTTTGATTTGCCAACCCCCGTATCTTTGTCAACTAGGGTATTTATAGGCCGCGACGTCCTGTAGAAAAGGCACAACCCTGATGACGTGTACCCCGGACGTTTCAGGTACTATTGACCTAACCTTTTTGTGTCAAACCTTGTGACTACGCACAATACGCTCATTTGCGTATTGTGCGTTTGAAGAACAGACGCGCGTCAAGCATGTTTCAACTGTCTTTAGGTTATATTACGCTCATTCGCGTTGCGTTGCGTGCAAGAGCATAACATAACGTGGAAGATAACTGATTCAAGTTGCTTTATGCTCGTTTACGCAGCCGCATGTAATGAAGCATAAACAATGTTTAGCTTGGCGATGCAATACGCTGCCATACGCTTCGTTACGTATGATGAGCAATCTGCATGCCAAGAGAAAAGGGTTGATCTGTTGCACTTCCTTAGACTTTGCCTTTGACTGTTTTGGAGCTCATTACGCTGCCGTGCGTAACGGAGCATAAACCTAGCCTTGAACAAAAGCCTTAGCAAAATATACTAGAAGTCGCATGTTACACTGCTCAAGCCTCTCCACATGCCGAAGTAAATAGCCTTCTGATGCTGGATTATGTTGGAACAGAATCACGCTAAGCGCTATTACGCTGTGTCGCGTGATATAGCGTAAACAGAGAAAGCATAGGAAGATTAGGAATCTACATAGGAAGTCGAAGACTTAATGCTACACGCCTCTTAGTCTTGCTCTGTCTTATTCTCCCTTCTAGAATTCTGACATGCACCCTCGCCTGAATTGTGAATCTTTGCTTGAGGCCGACTCGCAATTTTCACGGTGTTTTAGTAGGTGGTGCCATTGGGGCAACTAACATTGATGGGGTCATAGGGATAGTTACCTGCCCAGTTGACAGGCTGGCCCACAATGCCACATTTGACTACACTAAATGTGGAACTTGATGCACTTGTGGTTGCACATAGTGTGGTACTTGCAATAGTTGGACGGTGGGGAAAGAAGTCATTATCATCCACCATGTGGTTGAGGGTGGGCCTACTACTAACGATGGGATGGGTGTAGATGAGGGGATAGAAGTGGAAGTCATGTGTAGTTGTGACGTAGGCATAGTATGCACGTATAACAACATAGACATCACAGATGTTGGGTGCGGTACCTAGATAGACTGGGAAGAAAGTGTAACTAGAACTAAAGTTGAAGGGCCTAGGTGCTGATATGTTGAAAACATTGCATGACTACGCACTACTAAAGAGAGTTTGGGTGGTGGCAACGTCATGGCATTGGTGAAGGAGGAAAAAGATAGGATCTGGTGTGATTGAAGGATAGAGGTGGAAGGGATAGCTATGGTGTAGATCAGGCCATCACCTTCTGAGTGGAAGTCCAACTCCTCTTGCCCATCCTAATATGGTTCATCATAGTGGGACATTGTGTCCTATTCTATTGACCTACTTAATTGCATAAGTTGGTTTATCACCCATTGGTACGCTTCAGTCAACAAGATAGTGGTATCAATAGTAGGAATAAACTCCCTTCTATTCCAATGGATGAACTCAAAGTTACGTTTCTCTTCAAATTTATGACAGTCCAAGGGTATATTTGCTTACATTTTTGCACACAAAAAATTGTATCACTCTTCATCTTGGGGTAGACATTCAGGAAATTGGTGCTACAGTCTAAGGGACTACTATTGTACTAGCACTAGTCTGGGTGGTCACTTAGGACCTGCCATGTGTTGGAGAGAGTAGGATACCTCCAAGTTTGAGGTGGGAATGGAAGTTGTCGCAAGATTCATCTTTTCTATGTGAGAGAGGTGTAAGAGGGATAGATATGTATAAGAAACAATTGAAAAATAGCAGGTTTTCATACTAAATGGCAGCATAACACAATGGACAGCGTATCGTGGTGGAAAACGTCATGCAATAGATAGCATAGCACAGTGGAAGCGCTACACTGACAGGGTTGCTACACTGCATAGGATGTTGGTAGCATAAAATAGTGGATAGGTAGCGTAGTACAGTGGATAGTGCAGGAACTACTACACTGACAAGGTCGCTACACTACACAAAACACTAGCGTAACATGGTAGATGGGTAGCATAACGAAGCAGATAGTTAAAGAACTGCTACATTGGTAGAGTTACTATGCTACATAAGATGCAAGCAGCATAATGCAGTTGACTGAGTAGATGGTCTAGCGTAACACAGTAAATAGCGTAACAAAGTAAACTATTCGGAAACCACTATGCTAGCGGCATCACTACGCTACACAAAACACTGATAGCATGACACCATAGACAATTTTGGACTTGCTACACTGACAAGGACACCATGCTACATGGGACATAGGCAGTGTAACACCGTAGACTATTTTGGGCTTTCAACCTGCAGGGTTCCAAAGGAACCATCATGGTGATCAATCTACACCACTTGGTGCGTAGACAACCACAGGGGTGTCACGATTATGCTAGTAGGTTGCTAGTGATGGGATATAGACAGTGTACAGGATTATCCATGACACACAGAAATGGCACAGAGAAGGCCCTCCTTCTAGCACCAAAAAATGTAATGTCCAAAAACGTCGGTGGGTGGAACATCGACAAGTCACCAGGTGTATAGCCTAACCCTAGATCCGTGTGAGGGCCATGTTGGAGAAAATGGAAACGGGGTGCCCTGGATGGTCTAGTCGATCAGACAGGAACTTACATGATGTAAAATGACCTTTTGTGAACAATGGTTTTAAAATGTTACATGTAGAGATTAAGATGAAGAAAACTGTAGCACTCAGAATAGTAAAAGCATAGTAGAATATGTAACTGATCAATAAATGTGAACCAATGCACAATGATGCAAAATATATGCTATAGTGAAATGAAAAAATAGCTTGGGTAAGAGAATGCACCACCCCAAAATTAGGGGATTGGACTTTTGTTTAGCTGATAGAAGTGTACAACTGATGTGCAATGTTGGGTGGGCACATCTAGCAATGGAATGGTATGGTCATAGCTCCTAGACTACTACCAATGGCCTACTAGCAAGAACTAATGAGCTAGTGCTTGTTGGGCTAAGAGAGATCCGAGAAGTGCTACTACTGGGATTTGTTGTTCCTCTACCTTCTATTTGCCAACCTCCTTACCAAAGCCAATCACTAGAAAGCCAATTGCCAAAAATGCCAATCTTTAGAAGTCAATTGCAAGAAAGCCAAATCGAAAAGGTAATTCCAAAATCCAACCCCTTGAATGTTGTTTGCTGGGGTATTTATAGGGCCAAGAGCAAAAGAGAAGCTTGGTTTGGATGCCACATGTCCTAGGTCCCACAGGGTGTAAACGTGGGTGTGCTACAATGTGTGATGCTACACTGCAATGTCACACTGATGTGCTACGCTACAATGTTATGCTAAGTGGGACATGACTGGAAGTGAAACCTACCGAGCCATGACCATACCATTCAAACTGCATGTGCTAGAATCTAGGGGACTATTATGTTTTTACAAAAATAATGCTGACAACAAATGCAAAATGGAGCCTATGCTCTAGGACTACATCTTCCCTTCTCTTGCGAGTAGGATCAAGTGTAGGGACAACTTTTAGAAATTACCAAGAGGGTGCAAAATAAATAAAACTATTGATCTTGTCTATTGAAGAGATGCCAAAGTAGAAATGACCATTCCCAACTGAGTTTTGAAGCTGCTGGAGATGTCCTGAGACTTCTTTGCAAGTGTTACACTATCTACGCTGCCCAACATAGTCGCATAGCATAAACACTTACATCCTACACTGTGCTATGCTGCATAGCATAGCACAGTGTAGCAGCCAGTATTGAGACAAATCTTGCCCAAAAATTGAAAATACCCCTTTGAGGCCTAACTAAGCAAGCCACCTCAACAAACAGCCATTACACTTTTCATGTTGAAGAAGCCTAAGACACCCTGGTTTCATTCTTAGGACATTTTTAGCCTCAATGTCCCTACTACGCTATGCAGCGTAGCACAGCGTAGTAGTTAATGTGACATGAATTCTTGCTTAATCTACAATTCTTTGTCAAAAGACTTTGATTAAGACCTAAGGGTGAAGTGGGATAGGCAGTCTTAGAGGTTGAACTATGGCCAAGTGTAATTCTTTTGCTAAAACAACTTCACAGAGGACCTTCATGCATTCTGACCCTGCTACGTTGTGTAGCGTAGCACAACATAGCACTCAGTTTGGCCTGAATTTTGACTCAATTTGCAAACGTTTTATCAAGGGATGTTAGTTATGTCCTAGAGTGGCAATAGCACAATCATTCTTTGATGGTCAAAGCATAGGAAATTATGTTTGCTTCGTCAAAACAATTTGATTGGAAGTATTGTCACACTAGAACCCTACTACGCTGCACTATGTTGTGTAGTGTAGCACATCGTAGCACTCAAATGGAGATGATTTCTAATGAAATTTACCACATTTCTCCTATGTCATGTTGATCATGCTTCAAGGATGAAGCGGGGTAGGTATCATGAGGGGCTGAATCATTGTCAACTACATCTTTGGTGTGTCAGTCTCCACATGGTCTACTACATTGTGCAGCATAGCATAGTGTAGTAGGTTTCGCAATTAGAAAACTTGATGAATTGTTTAGTCCATCCTAAACACTTTCAGCAACTCCTAGCATGGTCCCTGGGTAGACCATCAACCGGGTCATGTGTTAGGCTAGGAAAGCTAGAGAGTGTAGCGAGCTCGTCAGCCCAGGAGATAGAAAATTTGTTGGAATGTATGGTTTACCCCTAGTGACTCTTTTCTGTAGACTGGCCTCATGGCTGGGTGCTACATTGACTATGCTACATAGGGTGGTAAGCAGGCTCAAAAGTAGCTTTGTAGGCATTAGGACTTCTAGGGTGTCATGTCGTCTGCACGGTCCAACATGATACTGTGCTTGTAGAGTTCCTTGCTCAAATTTCGAGACTATGCTAAATCATGGGAGTCCCGAAATTGATGGTGTTTCACAAAGCCCAAATGGATGTAATATGATTCATCCTAGGGAGGAAACACCTATCATATAGACACCATGTCATTTCTTCAATGGTGAAGCAAAGCCCATCTAGTAACACATAATTCACTTGATAGGAAGCATCTCACTCTATAGTAAGTGTTCAAAAAAGCCAAAAAAAATATCATTTCATCAATGGTAAAGTGAAGCCCATCTAGTGACACATAATTCACTTAATGGGAAGCATCTTACTTCACAATAACCATTCAAAAAAGCTAAGAAAAAAAGAAAAAAAGCAAAGAAAAAGGTAAAAAGGAACAAAGCACATCCCCAATTATTCCAACAGCACTACAATTTTGCAACCAGTCTAGCCTTGAATTCACACTAACTCTTTCATGAGCACTCCAATGAGAGATCAACGTTTTCAAAGGTAGGCTACTCTAATGCCTTGATCACCATTAGCTGTGATGTTTCCATGTCATAACATCCTATTTGCATCTCATCTTCCCTTATATCCCTAGCATGTTTTACTTCTAGCATACTACTATCCATAGCACTCTTGAGCAAGTGTAACAATATTTGATCATGTACTAAAGAGTGATGTTGATGCCAAGCCTACTATGGTGTTTTTCTATTCTTTTTTGATGTCTCTCAAGCCACTCCTCCAAATGTCAACAAAGAGGGGCCAATGAAACACCATCAAATTTGGACTACAGCATCTTGACTACAAATTTTTCTAAGTGTCAGCATAAGGCCACTTTCTACAAGATTTTCTAATTGCTAATACTATGCTCTCCATTGCTTGAAAGTGTAGTCAAGCATAGTTACCATGAAGGCCTAGTTTTTATAGATTTTTCTAAGTGTTGAGACTATGCTCTCCACTACCCTAAAGCATAGTCAAGTGTAGTTAACACAAAAGCTACTTTTATAAAAGTTTGTAAGTGTTAAGCTAGCCACTACAAAATTTTCTAACTACTGAGACTACACTCTTCACTACCCCAAAGCATAGTCAAGTGTCATCAATGTGAAGGCACAGTTTCTTGTAAACTTTTTTAAGTGCTGAGACTACGCTCTCCATTACCCTAGGGCATAGTCAAGCATAGTCAACTCAAAGCCAGTTTCTGCAAATTTGACAAGTGCTAGAACTACATTCACCCCTATTTGGAAGCACAGTCAGCATCTTGTGGAGAGCATAGTCAGCACATCGTAATATTTTGCAAAATTTTTCTAGGTATGTGACTACACTCTCCCCTAATCTAGAGCATAGTTAAGCATAGTCAACTAGAACAACCTCTAAAGGCCTCCATAATGCAGCATCAATATTCAACTCAGCTCCAACTCATCTTCAACAAGTGTAGCTAGTAAGATGTATCTTTTTTGTATCCCCTCTTATCCCCAAAATTGTAACTATGCTTGACCCCACACAAGATAGTGAAGATCGTAGTTCTAGAGCACAGTCTCCAAAGTTGCATTTTTTTAGGTGCATTGCAATCCCCTTGGCGCATATACATGCACTTGGCAATGTAGTCACAGTCTCATAGTCTCACAAAGTCTAGTAGAGTACAACAAAGCATAACACCACTGGCCTCAATGGAAAGCAAAGTTGGGTGATAGCATAGTCCCAACCATCCCCTATGCCATGTGGTAGTCCCTCCACATTTCATGCTAAACCTAGCTTTATAAATACCCTTACCCTCAACATTTTAGGGGTTGGCAAAATTGAAGAAGGTTAGCAAATTTAAGTACTGGGCAAGATTCAAGGTTGGAAAGTTGGAAAAAATTTGAGTTGCTTGGCATTGGCACCCTAGCAAACTAGAGAGAGGTAGAATTGCACACCACCATAGACCAATATAGTCCACTGCACATCATGGTGGCCAACCTGGTAGGCATAAACACCATGGTGGAACATCAGTCTTCACAACTAAACATCCCTAACACTATGACTATGTTGTCCACTGTGCCTATTGTACACTGCATACCTTCTTACCCCTTTTGGAGTTAACTATGCTCAACCTCATTTTGGGTGGTTTTTTGTTCTCTCTTCCTTTCTTTAGATTTCCAGCATTTTACTTACATTTTTCAACATTTTACTTGCATTTTCTACCATTTTAGCACATAGTCAAACTTAGGAGATGGTCCCCACACATTGGTACCTTAATTTTTTGTTGAAGCTTTTGACTACACTCACACCCACTAACACCATTGAAACTATGCAAACACTTAGCATCATTTTGCATTAGCATTGTGACTAACCATGCTTTACCCCAGTTGCATCTGATAAGTCCATTTTTGATCGACAAGACCATTCAAGGCACCTCATCTCTACCTCCAGTAGGCCCTCACATAGACCCAAGGTTAGGCTATGCACCTATGGACCTCTTGATGTTCCAGCCATTAACGTTTTCGATCACTACAACTACCTACATATCTACAACACCCATAGAATCAAGGTGATGTATTTCTCTATGTGAGTGTAGTATGAAGAGGACTTGATTCTTGCTATTGGAATACTTGAGTGCCACTCAAGGGCACATCAGAGTGTTCTATGGCCCCCAAAGAATGGGGAGAGACTAGGAGAACCTCCATCCTAGGACCTCTTTCATAATCCTCCATCACATAAAAGAAGAAACGTCCTCAAAGCAGAGCCTAGGATAAGCTTTAAGAGCATACTTCAAGTATTAGTTTGGAGCTCCATCAATTCTAGAAAGTCCCTTAACTCAACTAACACCAAGATTAGGGGAAGGTATTAATTCCAACACCTAATACATCCTTCCATCCAAGGCTTTGCATGAAATTCAAAGGACACTTAAAGCAACCCAAAAATTTTTCCTATTCTATGACAAGAGGGATAAGTCCAACCCAAAAGGCCAACGTCTCTAAGGTATCCCCTAGATCCATTCCTTGTTGAGTCTAGATACTTATCTTCCTACACCGATCCATACCTATGCAAGAGGATGTGCTCCTCTTTCACAATTCTAGCCAAGTTTCATCCTGAATGGCTTCTTAGCACCCATCAATTCATTTTTTTGTCATCAATTTTGAAGGCTCAAGCACTTTCAACCCTTGTGATGGACTTGAAAAACCATAACCAAGAGAGAGAACATGCTCCAAAAGAGCCATGTCTTCACAAGAAACTCAAACTTACAAGAACACTAGGTTCTACTTCTAGCATCAAGACCCAAGGGGTCTCACTAGTCCAACCATCTATGTACTAGATCACCATGTCTATACCATCCACATATTTTCTTTTCTTTTCATACATCAACATCAATCAAAGTTGGTAAGAAAGGATTTGAACATGATTTCCCTTTGAAACAAGGTTTAGATGCATATTTCTTGAATCTAACCTTGCCATTCATAGATGCAGTAGCACTGCAATCCACATTTCATCATTCAACACTTTCCCATATTTATTGTAAGATAAAAGATCCAAAATATGTTTAGAAAACTTCTCCAAGAGGCTATCATAGCATCCTAACCAAGTCTATCATCAGCATCATTTGAGGATATCCAACATCGAGAATGCCTACTTAAGTGTGTGAACAAGTGGAGGATGGGTTGGGCAACCAACCTCAAGATAGTCCTCCATACACGCATTTCATGTCAACTACTTTCACATGGTCTGATACAACCACTATATCTCATTTATGGAAAAGGATCAGCTACACTTGCATCTTATAGGTTGTTCTTCTCACACTAAGAGGTGGGACATGCACTCTTTTATGCGTGCTTAGTCTAAGGAAGCAAGTAGAATCACCTCAAAGGATAACTACTTTCATGAATTTTCTAAGAACATTAATGTTCCAAGAATCTAAACTCTCCTACCATGACAAGAACACCTACAACTTACAATCAACACCTTTCATTAGATTTTGGAACTCCAAGGGAAGATCCTCTTTAGGAGGTTCCTTTTATAAGCAAGGATAATAACCCAACTACACTTTAGCCATGATACATATCCAAGTGGTCCACATAGCCAACACAACCGTATTGTCAAATTGCTACCAATTGAGGAAAGACATAGATTCATAGGTCTTACCTACACTCAATTTCACCTCAAAGCTCAACTCAAAAAGCCAAAGAGTTTATCCCCCCAAACTTTCACATAGAGGGGTTCTATTTCATCATAAGAGGTTTGGGATTCCATTTCATATATACTAGTCCATCCCATTAACAATAATTGTGGTGCACAAGGTCACACCACTACCTACTACCATCAAACCTAATCAATGAACTCAAGAGTCATCAAGAATAATTGGCCCATATGAGGACTAGGTCCTCGAGACAATTTGAAATTATAATGAATGGGCATCACCATCATTAACTATCAACTCAAAATAATTCATGATTCATCCCCAAAGGATTTACAATAAGGAAGGTCTATCAAAGAACCCCAACCAAGAAGTACCTCTAAAGCCCCAAACTAAGAGAGAAAACATGAGATCACACCTTACTTACAAGAGAAGAGGTATATACATTAAGTCTACATCAACTGCATGGTCTCACAAAGAAGATTCCATGAATTCATATACAGTAATAATTTCCTATTTCTAAGAACTAGCCTTGAGAGTTTAGGCACATGGGACCACTACTTGGAACAAGTCCCAAACCTCAACAACTTCTAAATCCCATTTATAAGAACAACTATCTTGATACAACCTGCATTATTCTATCAAAAATTGAAGAAAGTATCCATCCAAATGAAGAATGGGCCATGCCATATGCCTAGAGAGCCACTATGTAATAGAGTGCTCAGTCATGCTATTCCACTAAAGAGGTTGGGACACTGAAATAATCAATGATACACTAGAGAGATGGGTTGATACACCATATTTCATAAAAGCACCATAAGCCCCTAGTCATCAAAGCATAGGCTCAAGTGTTTTTTAGCACATAAAGGTCCACCATCTAGGGCCTCTAAGAGAAATCAATATTTTGTGTAACTATAACATTAGTTGTTCAAGGATGCACGACCACCTGAATGCTTGCAAGAACTACCCCAAAGACCACATCTATCCAATAAATAGGGAGTTTAGGTAGTAGTAACCAAACCTCAACTCTACCCTATAATTGGTCATGATAGCATCACCTTTGATTTGAATATTCGGTCTACCATTGCAATTCACATGGCCACCACAAACCACCTGCTATTAAGATCAAGTTCATTGAACCAATTTGTTTGAATTTTAGGCTACATTCCACCAACAATCACCCTTGAATATCATTTCTATCAAACAAGGAACCCAAAAGGAAGAGCTTCTCAACTTATCCTATCTTAAGAAAAATCACTAAAGAACATACCATCCTGGCACACTAAGATCACTAGGAACAAAAAGCATGAATTCAAGAGCTCCATGAGCAAGAACATGTCTTGGTCTCTTTATTACAACATCATTAACCAAAAATAGGATCTACCATAGGTCTTTTAGAAGATCTCATATTAGGGAACAAACGTCACTTTCAAAACATAGAGAAAAGATGCTTCAAGGATAAAACCAGGGAAATATCGTAAATCAAGTCTAGCCTTATCACAAGGTGTGACATAGGCCTACAATAAGGGAACAACTGATCCACATATGGAAACAACATTTAGGATTAATGTGTGCATGATCTATAGAGATTGAATACAATGCAATATTACAATATTACATACTCAACGTAGGAATATAGTTGGTAAGCATAATACATGACATTTAGGAATGCTACCTAGGCCTAGAAGGCTATAGGACAAACTACTTGATCCCATCCTAAGCTAAAGGGTTTACACCACTAGGAGCAACACCAAAGCTACATCATGTTGTTCTAAGAAAAACCTATCTCTGTCTCTACATGAATAATTGTAGCACTACATCCACTATAAGACTACCATCAAAAGAAAATAAACTAGGACATGAACACAATGATCGAACAATATAGAATGCCATTTGAGACTCCACCACCCATCATAGTGGAACCTCAAGGCATTGGCCACTCCTATGCCAACAATATCTAACATGCTAAGGATATTGATTTATGCCATCTATTAACCCACTATTTGTAGGATCTAAGAAGGACCATTATTCCCTGTTAGTGCCCACCTTGCACTAAGAGGCAAACAAATCATGATGTACTAGCTTCTCCACCATAGTAAGGGTACTGATAAATCCACAACCCAATGTCAGGATTTTAAGATCATGTAACCAATTCATGAAGGTCTTGAGAGCACATAGCTTCCCCATAAACATAGTGCTCATAGAATCAACTGAGGTCACAATTATCTACATCTTTGTGCCTGTGCTACCTGCAAGGCCAAGGAAATAGCTTGGAAATAGAGGAGTTAGAAGGAACATGATCAACACATCAACCTCATATACAACCATCAAACATGATCATGCAATAGAGAAATATCAATCTCACAACACCATAGAGAGTAAGAATTCAGTAACATCGATAGAGATTAATCATGCAAAAGTTTATGGGTTAATTAGATATACTTACACAAAAGAATTTATCATGAGGCACACCAAGAGAGAGAGAACTAGAACACTCTCATAATTCCAAAGATTCACATACAATAAATGTTTCCAGCCACTAACACTGGTTCCCACTAGGATCAAAATCTCAACAAATTCACAAAGGGCATGGGCACTAGAAAATTGTTACCTCAACTTGTGACATAAGGAGGGAGACCATGATCTAGCCAATAATAGATCTTAAGAATGAAGATCCAATTCTCACTATGAAGAGTAACATCAGAGAGGATGTGTCCACAAGGAAGGACTCTCATAAAAAGAGCTGAGGTCTCAATAAGAACCATCAATAGGATGACCTCCTCTAGAAGCTCTCTAAAATAAAATGCCTAAAGAAATTTCATCAATCAAAGAAGTCATGCCATGAAACCTAGGGTAACACAATCAAATCAAATGAGAAAATGCAACACCTAAAAGGTCTCTAGCAAGGGAAAGCATACCCAAAGCACAAGAGGTTATCAAAAAAAGGACCACAACAATTTGGTCTTGGGATGGCACACATGGACTTAAAATGCATCCTTAATAATCCCAACAACATCTCATCACCCAACATAAAGCACAAGCCTTGCATTAATGAACGATAGACACAGTGAGAGGGACACACATGTAGAATTTGAAAATGTAGCCAAGCAAAGACATGCCTACATAACTAGACAACATACAATCACAAACATGGACATACAAAGTCTACTAGCAATAGTCTTTTTCCATCTAGAATAAGCCTCACCAGGAGCACATGTTCAACAGTCCTCCATCCTAAGATACTTGGAAACTAGCATGTTCTAGTTTGTAATTCCCACACTCACTATATCTAAGATAAGTGGGGATGTAAGGATACCACATCCTACATAATCTAATCAATGCCATCTTGATACATGTCACCTAGGTAGAGATCGAAGCAGAGACTAGGTCTAATTCATCCCAAATGAGCCATTAGAGACTAGAGATGAGAGCTCATTGAGCAAAAACAATTTTGAAGTTACCAATAAATCTTTCCTTAGCCATATCAAAGTAAAACCATAGCTAGTCTAACCACAAGTAAATCAATGGAGGACCACAACATAACACAATTGTATGCATCCTCTAGTAAGAACAACATACCTGTGCTACTAACACTGTAGCATTAACCCCATAATAAAAAGCGTAACTCTTCAAGGATACACAAGGATATGATCCTATATCACTAGGATATATATATTTGGAATGACCATAAATAATAAACATCAAAGGTGATGAACCATGATTTTTCAGGCTTCGATATCAGACCTGTGATATCATATCCATGATATCAGGTACGCAATATCGCAGTTTGCCTAACGATATCAGATATGTGATATCATGGTTCCTATGTAAGCCTATAAATACCTCATTTGAATGCACGGGAAAGCAATTAGTTTAGTGTTAAAGTACGTTAGTATAGAAGTAGAGTCTTTTTCTTCATTTTTAGTTCTTCTCAACTCTTTCCCTATTGCATGCCTGCGGTGTGATGATTGTAATTGTACAGAACCTTTATTCAAGTGTGATGTACTTGGACATGTGCATGAACGGTAATAAAGATCAAGATTACTTCATTATTGTAGAATTTACTTAGTTTTAATTGCTTAATTTTTATTATTATTTATTGCTTTCTTAATTAATATTTCTTACCCTTCATTTACTATCCCTATTATTAAACACGGAATGAGTACGACTTAATCACAAGCATTTAAGTGTGACTACTTGGTAACCCAGTAGCGTATTTGGGAGCGCTTAAGTAATATATACTTGATAATCCCAGAAGTAGTACACAAGGTCCAAGATGTGTACGAATGATTAAGGATGAATGCTCATCGCACTTAGGCTAGCTTAGATTCTCTTTTCTCATTCCCTCTTAGCTTAAAATAAAGTTATTTTCCATTACCTCTAAGAGTAGCACCAGTTTAGGACCACATCATACACCTCACTCTAAACTAAACCATATGTGACAAAGAAAATACTAGTTTAGGTGGGAAGACAATGAACTGCAATCAATGTATAACTATCTAAATACCACAACTAGCCCATCTGCAGACTTTGACCAGATCGTGTGTGAATGCTCATATTCATATGGTTGAGTGTAGGGATACCTCGCCATTCATCATTGGCACCATTGCTGAGGATAGTGCTAGTTATTTAGATTAGTTACATCATACAAGATCACTATAACAAAGTATTCATGATATATCTCTTAGAAAATAAATTAATTTCAATTAATTCACACAAAATTCGCAACAATGTCTATCTCACAAGACTATGATAACGCAACAACTAGTAATGTAATTCATTGGAGAGCCAACAAATTATATGATGATGAAGATGAAGTTTGGAGTACTCAATATGATGTAAGGGTCTCCTATGTACATAAATGAAGACAACATCATCCCAACTCAAAATTCATAACCTACCTAGTGATGATGAACCCCTGTTGGCCACTAAGAGCCTAACACATATACAAGAGGTTGTTCGAATATCCCATAGGCATCATAAGAAAAGCCATCTGTCTAGGCTTGATTTAAATAACTTTTCCAAATTTTCAGGAGGCTATGATGTAGATCCGCAACATCATTTACAAGCCTTTCATGATGTCTATGTATGGAATAATATTGATAATGGATGGCAAAAACCCAAGCTCTTTCCTATGACACTCATTGGCCAAGCAAAACTATGGTACAGGTCCTTACGACCAAAATCAATTTGACATTGGTCAATAATGGTAGAACTCTTCAATGAAAGATATCAAACCTATGTAAGAGTGTCATCCTTGAGGACACAAATCCAAGAATAGAAACAAGCACAACATGAACCCTTGGACATGGCCTTTGAAAGATATTATGCATTGTTCAACAACTTCCCAGGCCATGAATTGTCCAAGGAAAGGCTAATGTATCACATCATGGATGGGCTCTATAATGAAACAAGGGAGACCCTAGGGATGTATGCCTGAGGTCAACTATACGAGCTATGAATCCACCAAGTCCAAGAGCTTGTTAAGCAAGTAGCAAAAGAAGAAGGAGAGTTAGCTAGATGAGAGAATGTTGAAAGCTCTCAACGGGATCAAAATATTGAATTAACAAAGGTCCATGATCATGAAGAGGAGAAATCAACTCACCCCAAGGATGTGGAATCATCTTTTCCAATACTACAATCACTAGATGAAATTGAGGCAAAGATCAATAAGATGATGGAATGGATACATGAAAAATGTGGAGAATATGCCAACACTATTAGAGGTAGAACCATGACAAACCAAGAAGTAGGACAAAACACCCTTAGACAATCAAAAAGAAGGGTTGAAGAGAATAAAAACTCAACTACTAATCATACATATTAAAGTAACATTTTCCTATACAATCACCCCAAAGTTCAATGCCTAATCTTATCACATTTACATGATCATTGGGGAATAATGTTACATCTAGAGTTCATAAAAAAATACTATGTTCAATCATAGTGGCAAAAATCCTAGTCATGGGGAAGGCCACCCCCAAACTGATCACACCCTTTATATCATCCAAACCCAAGCACTTATCAGGTTCAACATCCTATTTCCCCAACTGGGTCAACATCCTCTATCTCACCACATCATTATCATTCTCCTAAATACTATCAACCCATGTCCTCTCTCAAAAGATCACCACCTCATATTCCTTATACTTCTCCTCACCCTCAATATTCGCATCTTTCACCTCCTTCTAGATCACCACCAATAGTACCTGAAGGTTTTTCACCATAGCATCAACCCATGAACATTACTTGTGCTACTACTATCAACCGTAGTGGGAATCCTCCACAACATCAAAGGCATCCCTTCTTTATACATGACTATAGAAAGGAACAACATAGTTCTGAGACCACAACATCCTCCCACTTAGCACAAGTTCAAGACTATGATGCATCTTTCTCCTCAAACCCAATGCCTCATGTTACCTTATCAGGGCCACTAATCAATACTTCAACAACCATGTAGCCCAATGAATATAGCCATGTAGGGAGACATATCGATCCTTGCATACCATCTTGTTGTCAAGGGTGTCATAGTGGGTCAACTCCGTATCAATTAAACTCATCTTCTAACTTGCCCTACTATGTCAACTTTAATATAATTTGTGCACCCCAATTTGGATACATTCCAACCATGACATCAAAAGACACCCAGTGGTTTGGATATGACCAAGTCCCAATATTTCTGAAATGCCTGGATCCAACCCTTCCATTTATTAATTCTCACTATGATCAAAAGTTTTTTTATGGGGGATACCCCCCATTCTAACAAATAGAATTAATAAATGTTTTTTCTTTTCTTTAATTTTACAATTTTTTGTTTTCCAGTTTTTCATCTTTCAATTTTTTGTTTTATCTTTTTATTGGTTGGTTCATCTTTTTATTTATTTTTTTCTCTTTTAATCTTTTTATGGGTAATCTCATCTATGAATAAAACACTCATATGACTCATTGGTTGAGGTGTTGTTCTATGCTATCAAGTCTCAGGCAACTAATTACTTGGACAACAAGCCCATCACATCCACCCATCCATTCTATTAATAAGAGGTTCTACTTTGGGTTTGATGATATTCTTGACATCATTAAAACTTAAAGTAATTTTGCACTCATTATGCCCAAAGCAAAAAATAGACTAAGAGGGACTAGTTAGGATGTGACATCAAGGGGACTTGTGGATTCTCTTTGGTGACATCTATCAGAGTTATCACGTAGCCTGGGTGTACTAAGATCCTTGTAGATCTAACAAAAAATGGAAGTAAGAGTAATAAAGGCACTTACTCAAGAAACCCAATGCTATTCTAGAGGGTTCCACTGAAAAGACATGCATCCATGCCTAAAGGTAGGTAGCTTCTCTAGATTAAGCATTCAAAAATAAAATAAAATAAAACCATGTATGTCACAGAGAAATTCCAAATTAATCCTCGCTTGGACAAAATGCCAAGTGATCGTACACCTTGCTATCATGGTTCTCTTATGGTTGTCCATCATTGGATGAAGCAATGTCATGTCACTAATTGAAGGAATGGACTTGGTCTTAATTTTGGAGTGACAATCTAATGACACATTAATCATGTCCTACACTCAAGATTCATTATGGTCTAGGTCAATTAACTCATGTCCAAATCTCTGCAATCCCTTCTACAATTCGCCTCATCTCGTTGTTCATGTATTTGTGACTTGTGTCTTATGTAGCATTGAATTCATACCTCATCATGGTGGTATCTACATGTGTGTGTTTTGTGAAGCTGGTGTGGATTACATTTAACCCTTTTAGTACCTACAGAAATTTTTGGGCATAGTTACATAAGGGCATGATAGGTAGAAACCTACTTTGGGGGGGATCCACTTTCGTGACTTTTGTAATTTGTACTTGTTGCACACCACCACATCATTTTATACCCTTTGAGTACTTCATTGCTAAATCTATTCTTTCCCTTGTCATCATTTTATCAAATGTTCCTCAAAAATATTACATGTCCTTTTATGTGTCACCTAAACAAATCAGGTTTAACATTAAACTTTTAGGACAACTTCCTTGAAAAAAATGTCTAACTCTAAAATCACACTAAGCAAAGAATTCAACATTTATTAAAGGCAATGAGTAAGGTATGAAATAATTTAACTTCTTTCAATAACCTTACTAATAATTGATCTTTTTGTAATTATAGATGGCCCCTAAAAGAGGATAATAAGGAGGACCTTCTCAAGGTGCAACTGAACGCACAAGGGAAGGTAGAGACCAAGGACCTCATGTATAACATGAAGAGCAGAAGGCATAATCATTCAGCATCCATCAAGGAACCCCTATAATTGCATAATCTAGCTAAGCAAAAGGTGTAGAGGTTAGGGCTATAGCCTATGAAGAGGAACAACGGCTATTTGTAGCATGGCATGTTAAGGCTAATCAAGTGTTCTTGTAACTTTTGTGTCCATGGGAAGTGTCGACTCCATCAAACATTGGAACATTAGCATGGATGGCTCATAATCCTCAGATAGAAGAGGAGAAAAGTCAAGCACTTCTTCAATAGTATCATTCTTAGAAGCCTAGAGCATAGGACAAGCAAAGGCATCCATGGAGGAGCCATCACCACCAAGAACCACATGAGTTCCAATAAATTTTGTAATTTGATGTCTGTGTCCCAATTTTGTCATATTTAATTCTCCACTATGGCATGAATAAATTTCTAGTCAGTCAATAATCCCATACCTATCCGCTATGCAATCAATTAGGCTTGTTCTCATTTTGTTTGACTTGAGGATAAGTTTTCATTCAATCGTGGGGGTATGATGAACCATGATTTGTTAGGCTCCAATATCAAACCTGTGATATCAAATCCATAATATCAAGTACACAATATCATGGCCTAGCTAACAATATCAGATATGTGATATTGTGGTTCCTGTGTAAGCCTATAAATACCACATTTGGATGCACAGGAAAGTAGTTAGTTTAGAGTTAAAGCAGGTCAGTATAGAAGTAAAGTCTTTTTGTTCATTTTTACTTCCTCTCAACTCTTTTCCCAATGCATGCCCATAGTGTGATGATTGTAATTGTATAGAACCTTTATTTGAGTGTGACGTACTTGGACACATGCATGAATGGCAATCAAGATCAGGATCACTTCATCATTGCAGCATTCACTTAGTTTTAATTGCTTAATTATATTGTTATTTATCATTTTCTTAATTAATATTTCTTACCCTTCATTTACTATCCCTATTACTAAATGCAGAATGAGTACAACTTAATCACAAGCATTTAAGTGTGACTACTTAGTAACCCAGTAGCGTATTTAGGAGTGCTCAAGTAATATATGCTTGGTAATCCAGAAGTAGTACACAAGGTCCAAGATGTGTACAGATGATTAAGGACAGATGCTCATCATACTTAGGCTAGCTTAGATTCTCTTCTCTCATTCCCTCTTAGCTTAAAACAAAGTTCTTTTCCATTGCCTCTAGGAGTAGCACTAGTTTAGGACCATATCATACACCTCACTCTAAACTAAAACATACATGATAAAGTAAATACTAGTCCAAGTGGGAAGATAGTAAACTACGATCAATGTGTAACTATTTAGATACCACAACTAGCCCGTCTATGGAGTTTGACTGAATCGTGCGTAAACACTCGTATTTGTATGGTTGAGTGTAGGGGTACCTCACCACTCATCAAAAGGTATAACACCAAAAGAGGGTAATACACTTGTTATAATACAATTAAAAAATGATCTGATACCATTTGTAACAATGTTAACCTGACATTGTCTGGCACCCCAAGGAATTCCCTTAGATCTAATGGATCTAGGGTGGAAGACTAGGGGAATATGCCTCTAACAAGAAAGCAACCCTTGGAAGGAAGTGAGCAACATAACAACTTCTAAACAAGAGAGAATACACATTAAGAAGAACCTATAAACTCCAAACAAGGACTTAGCAAACAAGTACACAAGCAACCCTATAGACATTATTGGTGGAAGGGAAGATGTTGTATCTACAAGGGATGCCTCACTCCTAAACCCCTCACAATCTAGTACAAGGTTTGGCAAGGCATCACACTAGAACTATCCAATCTTAACTACCTACATATCTGTGACCATTGCAAAATCAAGGCCATGTAGTTCTCCATGTGAGGGTAGTATGAAACGGACTTAGAGAGGGATGCAATAAGAGGGAGTCCTGCTATTGGCTTGGTACTACCAAGCTAGGCTAGGTTTTCTAACACTTGAGTGCCACTCAAGGGCACATTAGAGTGTTCCATGGCCCTTAAACCATGGGGAGAGACTAGGAGAACCTCCATCCTGGGACCCCTCTCACATCCTAAGCATCCTTGCATGCCTTTGTTAGATTTGACATGGCATTAGTTAAGATTTTACTTTAATCTATTAAGGAGAAACTCTTAAATAAGGAAATATAGGTGGAATTAAACTTTACATTATTCTTGTAGCATTGCATAGAGAAAATCAAGAATGAGCTTCATAAACTACCAATGTGAGTTATCATCATAAGTAGTGATGAGTGATACACCACCAAGACATTCCTCTTCTAGAAAAACTAATAGGATTATTGCTTTGTAAAACTTTGAGATATTCAAGTCTCTTACATGATGGATGCCATTGCAAAAAAAACTAGATTGCCTAACATAGGAACACATCTATCTAACATACACTAGCACCTTAACACTAATAATAAACAATAGTGAATTAGGATAATATTTGGCACAAACACTAATGAGTATAAAAGTCCAACTCTAGTGGAGAAAATCCTTTTCAGAATCATTATTTATCATATGTCTTAACCACCAGGCCCAACATTGTGATTGCTTTTCATGCCTATGAAACAGTGATTCTAAAAGGAGCAATTAAAGTAAATAATTTACACCTATTTTTGTATAAATAAAAAAAATTTATAAGATCATTGCTTGGAAGATAAATTTACCAATGCTAGTTCCAAGTCTAAATGAGAAAGGAAGAGTAATAACATCATGTTGACATTTAGCTTTAAAATTATGCCAAATCTCATGAATGAGTTCTTTTTTTAATTTTGTAAATACTAGGGTAAGTACTCATGTAGTTAATTCCATTTTTTTGAGACAAGATTAGGGTGATGGTGATGAGCATTAGTTAGAAGACCTACTTATTTTCTTGCATGATCAAGAAATTATGTGTTAGAAGGAGCACTGTGAGTTATACAAATGATGTTTTCTAAAGTACTATTGATGTCTCATAATGTGAAATCATCATGCAATTTTTGCCTAAGAAAATCACTAAGCCTAAAATATGACAAGCACTTGTAATTCCTTAAATAATAGTAGCAACGATTCCTACACTAGCAACAACAACACAAACATTGGTAGCACCCTCTTGTTCACCCACAAATAAAGTTGGTCCAAGTTCAACACATACTAGGACTTTAGATGTCTACAGGCTTGAGATGCTGATGAGTCATGAATTCGTTGGCTATGATATCGCACCCATGATATTGCGTACGCGATATCGCGGATGTGATATCATAGCCTAGACGCAATATCACAGCCTAATTCCTCATCTATAAATAAGAAGTAGGTATATTTTGTAGGAGTCCTTTTAGTTTTTGAAGTTTAAGTTTTCAATAGTTTTTAGTATGTCAGTTTTCCTCTCAACCCTTTTCTCCCAATTTATGCCTGCAGTGTGGTGATTGTAATTGTACGACATCCTTATTCAAGTGTGACATACTTGGACACGCACATGATGAACAATAAAGATCGAGATTACTTCATCATTGCAGCATCCACTTAGCTTAATTATTTATTTAATTGTTATTTACTGCTTTCTTAGTTAATATCTCTTCACCCTTATCTCCTAGTAACGTGGAATGAGTACGACTTAATCACAAGCATTTAAGTGTGACTACTTGGTAGCCTAGTAGCATACCGAGGCCATACGCTTGGTAATCCCAGCAGTAGTCATGCATGAGGTACAAGATGTGTACGAATGATTGAGGAATGGATGCTCATCACACTTAGGCTAGCTTAGATTCTCTCTCACCCTCTCTCTCTTAGCTTAGTTAATATTATTTCCCATCATACCCAGGAATAGCATTAGTGTAGGAACACATCATACAGCTCACTCTATACTAAACCATATGTGACAAAGTTAATACTAGTCTAGGTGGGAAGACAATGAACTAAGATCTACAAGTAACTATCTAGATACCACAACTAGTCCATCTATGGAGTTTGATTGGATCATGCGTGAAATGCTCGTATTCGTATGGTTGAGTGTAGGGGTACCTCGCCACTCATCATTGGTGCAGTTTCTGGGGACGATGCTAGTTATCTAGATTAGTTATATCATAAAAGGTCACTGTATAGGAATTAATGATATATCTTTTAGAAAGAAATAATTACAAAACGTCACATACAAATTCACACATAATTTCACAATCATGCCTCTCCTACAAGACTATGATAATGCCACATCTAGTCAGGCAATTCATTGGAGAACCAACGAATTATATGACAATGAAGATTGGAGTACGTAATCCAAGGTGCGGATTTCTTATAAACATAAACAAAGGCAACATCATCCCAATGCACGAAAGCATAACTTACTTGATGATGATGGATCCCTACTAGCCACTACAATCCTAACGCAAATACAAGAGGTTGTTTGAATCTCCCATAGGCATCGTAAAGAGAGCCACCTACCTAGGCTCGATTTAAACAACTTTCCCAATTTCTCAGAAGGCTATGACTTAGATATACAACAACATTTACAAGACTTCTACGATGCCTGTGCATGGAACAACATTGGTAATGATTGGCAAAATCTCAAGCTCTTTCCTATGATGCTCGTTGGCCAAGCAAAAGTATGGTATAGATCGTTAAAACCAAATTCAATACGATGTTGGCCAACAATGGTAGAACTTTTTAATGAAAAATATCAAACAAGAGTTTTAGCCTTGAGGAAACAAATCCAAGAGTGGAAACAAGCACAACATGAACCCTTGGACATGACCTTAGAAAGATATTGTGCACTGTTAAACAATTGTCCAGGCCATGAGTTCTCCAGAGAAAGGCTAATGTACCATATCATTGATGGGCTTCGTGATGAAACAAGAGAGACCCTAAAAATGTATGCCCAAGGTCAACTGTATGAACTATGAACCCATCAATTCCAAGAGCTTATTAAGTAGGTAGCAAAAGAAGAAGGAGAAATGGCTAGATGATAGAGTGTTGAAAAACATCAACGGGACCAAAATCTCAACTTAACAGAGGTCCATAATCATAAAAAGGAGAAATCAACCTATCTCAAGGAGGAAGAACCATCTTTGCTAGTACAATAATCATTAGAGGAAATCGAGGCAAAGATTACTAAGATGTTGGGATGGGTGCATAAAAAGTGTGGGGAATATATCAATATTATTGCAGATAAAGTTTTGACAACCCGAGAAGTAGGAAAAAATATCATTAAACATTTAGAAAGAAGGGATGAGGAAAATAAGAGCTCAACTACTGATCATACATATGAATGCAACATTTACCTGTATGATCACCCCAAGGGCCAATGCCCAATCTTGTTACATTTATATGAGAATGGGGAAAACACATTACACCTAGAGTTTGTACAGAGATACTATGTTCGATCAGAGTGGCAAAAATCCCAGTCGTGGGGGAGGCCATCCCTAAACTGGAGACACCCTTCATATCATTCAAATCCAAATGCTTATCTAGTCCAACATCCTATTTCCCCAACTGGGTCAACATACTCTATCTCATCACATTATGATTCTCCTTGGTACTATCAGCCCATGTCCTCAGCACAACCACTACCTTGTGTACCTTACACTTCTCCTAAATTTCAACATTCTCATCATTTTCCTCCTTCTACATCAACACCAACTGTTCCTAAAGTGTCTGCACCACAGCAACAATCCACAAACGTTACTTGTGCTACTATTGCCAATAGTAGTGAGAGACCTTCTCAACGTCAGAGGCGTCCCTTCTTTAGACATGACCGTAGGAAGGAACAACATAGTTCCAAAGCCACTGCATTCTCCAACTCAGCACAAGTCCAACACTATGATGCATCCTTCCTTCAAACCCAATGCCTCGTGTCACTTCATCAAGGCCATCAATTAACACTCCAACAACCATATGTCCCAATGAATACAGCCATGAAGAGCAACATCCTAATCCTTGCATACCATCTTACGATCCCAAGTATCATAGTGGGTCAACTCTTTATTCGAGAACCACATCTTATAAATTGCCCCATTGTGCTTACTATAATCAAGTGTGTGAACCCCAATGGGGTAAGTGTGACCAAGTCTCAATATTTCCAACATGCAAGAATCCTCATCTTTCAATTATTAATCCTCGCCATGCTCAATTTAATAACAAGCGAGATTAATAAATATTTCTTATTTTCTTTAATTTTACAATTTTTTGTTTTCCAATTTTTCATCTTTTAATTTCTTGTTTTACCTTTTTCTCTTTTTATCTTTTTCTAAGTAATATCATCTATGAATAAAACACTCATGTTGCTTGTTGGTTGAGGCGTGCTCTATGTTATCGAGTCTCGAATGATCAATTATTTGGACAGTGAGCCCATTACATCCACTCATCGATTCTACAAATAAGAGGTTCTGTTCGAGGGTACAGTGATATTCTTGCCATTCTTAAAACTTAAAATTAATTTTGTGTTCATTATACCTGGAATGAAGAAGGATGGATCAAGAGGGAATGATTACGGTGTGACATCAAGGGGACTTGCAGATTCTCTTTGGTGACATCTGTGGGAGTTATCATGCAACATGGTTGTACTAAGATCCTCGTAGATCTAACAAAAAATGGGAGTAAGAGTAGTCAAAAGGGTACTCAAAAATCCAATGTTGTTCTAGGGGGTCCCACTAGAAAGACATGCACCCATGCCTAAAGGTTGGCAACTTCTCTAGATTTAGCATTCATTCAAAAAAAAGAAAGGAAGTGCCACAAGCAAAAATCACTCCTTCCTTGAACAAAATGCCAAGTGATCGTACGCCTTGTTGTTCTGGTACTCTCATAGTCACTCATCATGGGACGAAATAATGTGATGTCACTGATCAAAGGAATGGACTTGGTCCTAATCTTGGAACGACGGGTTAATGACACATTAATCATGCTTTATACACAAAATTCATTGTGCCCTAGGTCAGTTACCTTATGTCCCAATTTCTACAATCGCTTCTATAGGCCATCTCATTTCACTGTTCATGTAATTATGGTTCATGTTTCATGTAGAGTAGAATTCTTACCTCATTCTGGTGATACTTACATGTGTGTGTTTTGTGGAACCAGTGTGGATTACATTTAACCCTTCTAGTGCCTACGGACACTTTTATGTGTGATAACGCAAGGGCATTATAGGTTGGAACCTGCTTTGGGAAGGGCCCACTTGCGTAATTTTTTGTAATTTACACTCATAACACATCTTCAACACACCATCTATTACCCTTAGCATATTTTCAATGATATTCTTTCCCTTATTACTACCCCTCCAATTCGAATGTTCCTATGAACCATCACATAGCCTTTTTCTCTCCCTTACCACCCGAGCCCCTTATTGGTCAATTCCACACCATCATAATTATTTGTGCCTTTAGAATTAGTTGAATTACCCTAGAGCCCTTTAACATTCATCCACATGTCCTTAGTTTACATCGCCCACTTCAGAAAAATCTTTAAAAATTCAATATATTCACAGTGCCTCAACATCGATAGGCCATGATATTGTGTCCACGATATCACGTACGTGCTATTGCATCCCACAAATCTATATATATGTGACCTCCTTCGCTACTTAACATCATTTTCAACTATTCATGCAAGGGAAGTGTTTCAAATTTCTCTCTATGACTTGCGACTAAGCATCCTTTGCTTTCGTATCCATAACTCGCTCGCTGGTCCTCCGATTTTCATTATGTTTGAACTTACTTGAACCTGGAGTGTTCAACTTAGTCGTAGGGGAGGGGCACACACCAAATAGTGCATAACCTTTTTAGAATTTTTCATCACCTGAAGGAAATTATCAACACTAATTAGTTATAAGATTAAAGCCAAATGTGTCAAAAACAATTTCATCGCCTTAGTTATACCAGAAAACTCGATTTGGAAACCACCTAAGCAAAGAGGATTCAATATTATAATCTTTTGGGGACATTTTAATTAATGTCACATAGAGATAAAGTAATTTCATTAAGGGAAGCAGTAATGTATAACCTAACTTTGGGAATAACCTTACTAACGATTGACCCCGTGTGATTGCAGATGGTCCTGAAATGCGGACAACAGGAAGGTCCTACTCAAGGTGGGAGAAAAAGACCTAGGAGAGGTGAAGGATAAGTTCTTGTTAGATAGCATGTAGAGAAGGAGAAATAATCATTTACCATCCACCAAGAGGACCCTACTACTGTACAATCAAGGCAGGCAGAAGGAAGAGCTACTGTAGTGCCTGAATAGGGACAACATCTCACGTTGCCCCAGGATTGTGTTCAGGAAATCCATGAGAGGTCCATATTCACTACAGCGATTGTGGAATTAAACTTTAGATCTTTCAAAGAATTTTCTATTAAGGCTGTTAGGGATCACCTCAAAGGGTCCCCATTATGGCCTATCCTCTCTAAAAGCAGTGCCTAGTACTTACGAGAAACGTACCAATTTTGGCACAACAAAGAATAAGGCACCATGGTTAACATTTGTGGTGTAACTATTGATTTCTCTATTTAGTTCATTTTGGAAGTATTAAACCTTCTGAATATAGGGCTAAAGGTTACTCAATTGTCTACCCATTCAAACCCTGATGTGCGATGAGTTTGGTTGGAAAGGACATATGGCAAGGAAGATAAGACGTTTGGGGAGTTGACGACGGAAGAGAGGATTTATTTCAAAATAGGGACTTACAACCTCTTCCCCACAAAAGGCTTAAAAATAATTTCAACATATGCAGTAAGAGGATGTCCAGTGTTGATGGGAAAGGTTAACGCTAACCTACCTCATCTATATTTTATGGAGATCCTAAGGCGATTTGAGGAATGGAAGATAGGGAAGCTTGCGTTGCCCTTTTCTTGTCTCATTAGGAAGCTATGTAGACATGCTGGTATCAGAGGATACACCAATGATGTCCTCCAAAAAGCCCAAAATGCTTCATATGCTAAACTACTAAAGCCACCAACTGCAAGGAAAATCACTAGCGAGACGCTGGGGCCATAACAAGAAAAGGAACAAACGGCAGGGCCAACTGCAACTCAACTTGTAGGACCTAGCCAACTTCCAAGCACAAGACCTAGCCAACAATAAGAAGTAGGGCCTAGCACGAGCCAGCAGGATCAACCGTCATCGCCACTGCAAGATTACAGACCGTCGATGAGCCATCTTAGGGCCATCGCTGAGATAGTCAGTTGGGAAATTCATGATGATGCAAATCTCTTCCACGTCATCGACGGTGCTGTATAGTCCATAACTTCTTTGGATCGTGCAAGGGGTGAAGTGTTCATCCATGCAGGAGGAGGGGAGAGCACTTGGTCACAACAGATCTTAGGGAATGCTGCATCTTTTCAAGTGCAATTAGAAATTGGTGAAGGGGCCACGGTGGTGGTCATGCAGCACCAGGATGCAATAGGAGTCGTAGAAGTGGTCGCAAACCACATTAAAGAATCATTCAATGTGTTGTTGTGCCACCGGTAGATCTTACAGGAGCACGGGATGCTCAAAATCTAGCCAGAACCTCAATGACTCCTGCAAAACATGAGGATGTACTTGACTAATTGCTACAAATAGGACAAGTAATGATGTCCTTGTTTAACATCCCACAGGATGTTACAACAATCCAATCAGACCTCATTTCCACCAAAGGGAAGCTAGTCTTGACAGAAATGAGGGCCGAGCATGTAGAAGAAAAAGTGCAAAGATTGCAAGAAAGGCTCATGACCCTGCAAGCAGCACAGCAGGATCCTTCTCAATTCATTCCCATAGACTAGCTGGACATTTTCAGGACTAAGCAACTCAATAAACTAGTGACATAGAATAAGAAGGTGGTGGAAGAAAAAGAGAAGGCTGTTTGGTATGCCTCTACAGCACAAGTGCAAAATTACACACATACCAAGGCACTCAAGGCCTTACAAGAAGAAAATAAACAACTTGTTGCTGACAACCTTTGGTTGACCTTTATGGAGAAACAAAAGAATTTTCTTGAAGAACATTTTCAACAGTTATGAGAACAAGCAATCAGGCTCAACCAAGACATGAACCATTTAGCCAGGGAAAATTGAACCCTCTCGATGGAGGAGGTATGCACCATCCGTCAGAAGAAGGCTATTGAAATAAGCACGTGGCAGAATGAGGCTAAACGGCATGAGAAGCTAAAGGAGCACTTTCGGGACTAGGTGGGGATGTATAAACAAATCATCGAGAAGGAGATCCATAGGGCCAAGGCTCACATAAATTCTCTTAGTGCTCAACACACTGACTGGCGGGCCATATTGGACACATACGTGTTTGTCCACTAGGTGGAAGTTAAGAACCGAGACCTGCAGATCCAAGACCTTACAGAATACATGGAGTTGGCAAATCTGCAAGGCACCCGAGAATAGAGCTCAAGCAACAAGTAGCCACCACCTATGTCAAATATGAAGCTGAATTTGCAAAATGCAAGAAATTATTGCAAAAATTGGAGGTTGCAAATTTTGAACATGAATGGTTAAAGCAAGCTACCAAGAGCAAAAAGGTATCACAACAAATTTGGCTCGATGGCTTGCAGATTTTCAAGAATACAAAGACAAAGCAAGAGCTTATGAGGAGGAACAACAAGTTTTTGCAGCTTGGTATGTCAAGGCAAATAAAATGTTTCCGTAACTACCTTCGCCATCAGAGGTGCTGACTCCATCAAACATCGAAACATTAGCATGGACAACACAAGATCCTCAAAACTGAAGAGGAGAAACTCCAGGCCATACTTTAATGCCATCAAATCCTACGAGTTGGAACACAAGACAAGGGAAAGGCACCCATGGAGGAGCCACCGCCACTAGGAACTACATGAGTTTCATGAATTTTGTAGCTATAGGATTTGCTTTTGCATTCTCTATGTTGTGTCTCAATTTTGTTCTAATTCCACACTACGACATGAACCCATTCTCGTCGATCAATAATCCCATATCCACTGTGTAATCAATGGAGCTTGTTCTCACTTTAACTTGAGGACAAGTTTCCATTCAATCGTGGGGGTATGATGAGTCATGAATTTGTTGGCTGCGATATCGCATCCATGATATCACATACGCGATATCGCGGATGCAATATCATAGCCTAGACGCGATATCACGTACACGATATTGCAGGCTGCTTCCTCATCTATAAATAAGAAGTAGGTAGATTTAGTAGGAGTCATTTTAGTTTTTGAAGTTTAAGTTTTCAATAGTTTTTAGTATGTTAGTTTTCCTCTCAACCCTTTTCTCCCAGTGCATGCCCACAGTGTGGTGATTGTAATTGTATGGCATCCTTATTCAAGTGTGACGTACTTGGATACGCACATGACCGATAATACAGATCAAGATTACTTCATCATTGCAGCATCCACTTAGCTTAATTATTTATTTAATTGTTATTTACTGCTTTCTTAGTTAATTTCTCTTCACCCTTATCTCCTAGTAACATGAAATGAGTACGACTTAATCATGAGCATTTAAGTGTGACTACTTGGTAACCCAGTAGCGTACCGAGGCCATACGCTTGGTAATCCCAGTAGTAGTCGTGCATGAGGTCCAAGATGTGTACGGATGATTCAGGAACAGATGCTCATCACACTTAGGCTAGCTTAGATTCTCTCTCATCCTCTCTCTCTCTTAGCTTAGTTAATATTATTTTCCATCATACCCAGGAATAGCATTAGTGTAGGAACACATCATACACCTTACTCTAGACTAAACCATAAGTGACAAAGTTAATACTAGTCCAGGTGGGAAGATAGCGAACTGCAACCTACGAGTAACTGTCTGGAAACCACAACTAGTCCATCTGCGAAGTTCGACCAGATCGTGTGTGAAACGCTCGTATTCGTATGGTTGAGTGTAGGGGTACCTCACCACTCATCAGATGCTAAGAGCCATATAAAGAAGAATAATGATAGAAAAGTACATCTAGATCCATGAACTCTTTGACCTCCTAGCTACCACTACTGAAGCATCTAGCCAAGAATCCATGGATTTAGCCACTAAGTATCTATGAGGCTCTTAGTAGATTAGCCTCAAATCTTAACACATGTAACCATGTTTCAAGTGGTGGTAGTTGAGGTAAGTTGCAAATGATTATTTTCCTTCCATTTAAAGGACAACAAAAAGTTCTTGAGGTTGTTGCTAATTTTTTAAATAGAAAGATAAATGTTCCTGTAGCAGTGCTCATCAATTTAAGTATTGAACAAAATGTGGCAATGTCTACTAGCCTTTTAAAAAGGAGTAAATCAGGCATAAGTAACAACAAATCTTAGATAAATGATCCTAGCTTAATATGAAGAGTTTCTTGAACACATGAAAAATACTATAAAAATCCTATTGGAAACATTTAATATCCTAGAAGGTGTGACTACCTTACAATCAAAATTACTAATAGTAAAAGGAAAATTAGTGAAGGTAGAAGCATTATATCATTAAAGTCATATTAAAACAATGTAGCTAAGATAAGAAATGTTACAACTTCAAGCATAGTTGGAAAAGCCCAATCAACACATTGCATCAAAAGATATTCAAGACTTTTGAGAAAATGAAAATGTCCAATTGTTAGCTACCATACAACAGGCCTAGCAAGTCAAGGAATGATTTCAGTAGGGATGTTTGAGGCTAAAGCCAAATCCCATGGACTTAAAAAAAGAACTACTATGTTGGAGGAACAAGTGAAGTTGTTAGCTAGCTATTAAAACTAATCATTGAAGAAAGTAAAATGAGAAATGAATGTATTTGAAAACTATCTCCAATGAATCAAGAAGAATAGGCTAATGCAAATTTCACAAGAAAATAAGAAGTTTTTCATGCTAGAAGTATAAAGGTTATAGAAATAGTCTACCATTGAAATTATAGCACAAAAAAATGACATAAAGTGAATGGAAGTCATTAAGAGCCAATACAAAGATCAAGCCACTCTATACAAAAAGATGAATAAGAAAGAATTGAAAATTTTTAAAGATTAAGTGCAAACATCTACAAAGATCCTAACTTGAACCCTTGGTTAGTTATCCTCAATGCCATATATGAAACAAAGAATAATAGTAAGATTAAATAAGGAATATGGCCATCAAGGACCTTAAAAAATCCATGAAATATGCTAGTCTTTACTAGGACACCCTTACCTTTCTTACAAATAGGCAAGTTTCTACAGTGAGGAGTAGAAGAAGTTGGTTACTACCTATTCTTTGTATGAGCATGAATAATATGTTCATGGAACCGTGAAGAAAAAATGAAAAATAGAAATTATGGAGAGAACTATATAAAGACAAATTCCAAGGTCAACAAGAAATAGCAAAAGAGGTAACATAAAGAATCAATGAGTTTCATGAATGTAACTTAGGCCTACAAAATCTTAAGGATTAATGCTTATTTTGTGTTGCTCTTTTAATGATGCCAATAAGCTCTTTCCCACATTATCTTATCTATGGGATATCCCCATGCCACCAAAACTTGCCTTGGATAATAGAAGATCCTTGGACCAATCAGGAAAAGGTCCTATACCTACATCATCATTTTAAGAAACATGGCAAGGAGGCAATGCCACTAGCACTATAGTCTTCTTCATCAATTCTTATAAATAGAAACTTTTTTCATAATGATGGTATGAAATTTTATCTGTAGGCTAATCACTTTAAGGTTTTGTAAATATGGCATTTGCAATCATGTTAATAAGTTAAGCTAAGTTCTAGCCTCGTAATTTTTTGTAAATTTCCTTCATTCATTTTATATAAATCAAGAGTGAGCTTTTGATTAGTTATGGGGGTATGATGAAGCACAAAAATCTATAAAAATACATTGTGCATCTGTATATATGTAGCTAGTTTTATGCATTTGCAGATATGCAAATGTATATGAGTAACCACCAATGTGCAAATACATATATGCATATAAGTTGGCAAAATATATTTATATATGTTGATCTACAATGGCAGAAAGAATTAGTTTTAAGTCAATCTTAGGAAGATTATTTTAGTTTGTTTTCTTGGTTTCTAATTAGTTAACAAGTGTCTACAACATGTATTTGATGTTAGTTATCAGAGTCCTCATTCAAGTAGTTATGTCTAGATAGAATCATAAATGAAAATAAAAATTGAGATTAATTTTTCTTACATTGTAGCACTTTGATGTTAGCTTACCTTACATTTTTAGTAATTTGTATTTCATGCACTTTAGTAGTATAATTTTCTAAAATTTTTACTTTTACATTTGTAATTACTAATGTGTAATGTGTAGATCGAGATCTGAAGTGTTAAATATGATTAAATTTGTTCACTTAGCAACTAGTTAACTTAGTTTACCCAATAGTTAATACTTAGATCTAGAAGCATGATGATGGGTTGATGTAGTGGATACTCACCACATTTAAAACTTTACTTTACTTGCAGTGATAAGTAATTAACTTTGCTTTAGAATTATTTTAATTTTTAGTATATTCTCTATTAGTTATAAAATAGGAAAATACATCAATCATAAGCCTCCATCACCAATTGAGGTATTGTTAAGATGCTTGTTTCTCAAGTCAAAAGACTTGGGTTCAAGCCTAGATATAGCAACTTGAAAGAGGTTAGGCTTTCACTCATCCACTAATCCCTACAAGACCTCACCTTAGCATAATGAGCATTAAGCCTTTGAGTAATGATCCTTTATATACCTTAGTCACCCTTAACCATATATGGTGAGCCTATAATCTCTTGATCCTACTCTTAAATTTACAACCTATTCTTTCAATAAATTATGATCAAGTCTACTATGTGCACCTTTAAAACAATGAAGTGTTAGCTTAGTGGTAAGATATTTAATTTGAAAGCTCCAAGTCATGGGTTCAATTCTAGCTAGCAAATTTACATCACCCAAAGCCTCAATGCTTATCTTATGAAGCAAGGTCCAAGAGGGTTGGTGAATTAGTGAAAGCTTAACCTCTTTGAGTGGCTATGCTCAAGTTCAAACTTATGTCTTCTAACTTTAGCTTAGTTGTAAGGATAAAAACCTAGATTCTCTCTTATGTATTGATGATCTAATGTACTCTAAATTTTTTAATTATTATTTGGTTTTTTTAACCCTCCAACACCCCCCTCCTCCATGTGCATGTAATCTATTTCTCGCTAACCAAGAAAAGCTCAATCACTCCAAACACATATAATAGTATTTATTATCTAACTTAATACCAAATCTTCTATTAAATATCTTCAAACTACATATTTAGTACTATGCACTCATTTCAGTTGAACTCCATTAATTCTAAGCACCCTAGATTACATCCCTTCATTTCTTCATGTTTATCTATGATACATAAAGATTATCATTAATTTACCTAAAGAAAACAAGAATTAGAAGAGAAAAAACAAAAGGAATAAAATATTATATTCTCGTTTCTCAATAGGTCTACCTTTACTCTTCAAGACTAATAGCCAAATGGCCTAAGGAAACCATTGTACACCTTAGTTACCTTTTGGGAAGTATACACCTCATAGAAATTGTCTACCTTAGACTATGAAAGTATAAAAGCTTATAACATTGCAATAACAATATGTACATTCTAAAAAATCATATTATTATAAAGTATGTTGTTTTGTTTTTTGTTGCATTATTAGGGAGGAAATATTTTTAAATATACAAAGTAATTAATCCCTATTTATTCCTATCAAATTTTTGTTTGTTGTGCAAAATTCATCATAGCAATATGGCGAATTAAGTAGTTAGCTTATCATTTTCTTAAGTAAAAGGTAGTCAATTCAAATCACATTAGGCATTGTTATATTTCAACATAAATATGTTAATGTATTAAATTGATTATATGTTTTATAGTGTAGACCTAATTTAAAGTGTATCTAATGTACTAACAAGACTAAATAATGATGATATAAATGTGACAATTGCTAGTTAATTCGAATTCTCCCAATTCTATTTCAAACTCCTTAGCCATATGAAATTAGCAATTAAGAGTTAGTGAGTCTGGGATAGATGAGGAAGAGGAAAATCTTTGATAGGAAGTGACAAGTAGTAGGCAATAATAGGACATTTGATTGATATAAAATCTTAATTCAAAAAATCTAATTGAGTGTCAATTTCAAATTAATGCAACTAGTATATAAAAATCTAATTCAAGAAATCTGATTTATCATCAATTTCAAATTAATGGAACTAGTAACTAGTAAGAACAGTTGCTATGTTACTAGCCTATGAGCATGTCCTAAGTAAGCCTGACCTTTCCAATAGGTATAGATGAGTGGTCAAGGATTTAGTAAAGTAGCCTCCATATGTATCAATATTATTTTGGTTTTTGTATGAGTATGGTTTTAGCAATGTAAAATTTGTTGCCGTTATGTTGGCTCTTAAAATCATTTGTGTTGCTTGGATATATGCCAAGAATAGGTGTTATTTAGCATAGTTAGGAGAAAACCTTGGAGGTGTTATTTAGCATAGTTAGAATAAAATCTACCATGACATATAAAAAATTAAGCCATCGCATATGGTCATTATCATCATCCTAGCCTTGTTCTAATAAAATGGGGTCAACTACATGAGTTCTTTTTCACCATTCACCTTTACGAAGAACTAGATCTTTGTAGTTTCTTCAAATCATCTTCGATTTTGTTTTTCCCATGTCTTTTTTTATCTTTCTTTTGGCAGCTTTCCTAAAACAATGATGTAGCAACCTTTACTTCTTTTTTGCACCTATCCAAACCATCTAAGTTACCATTCTTATAGCTTATCTAAAATAGAAACCACTCCAAGTCTTTTTGTAATGTCTATATAATGTAGTTTATCACTTATAGTAACATTCAACATCCATTGAAGCATTTGTATTTCTATCAAACTAATTTGTTGTTCATGCCTCCTTTGTACTACCCAATATTCAGCACCATAAAAGATAACAAACCTAATTGCTCTCTTGTAAAATTTCCCCTTTAATTTTACCAATATTCTTTTATCACATAGAAAACCACTAGCCTAATGCCAATTTGACCATCTTGTCTTAATTCTATTTTTGATCTCTATCAATTTCACCATTTCATTGCATGATTGATCCTAGGTATCAAAATTGTTTACAATGAGGTACCTTTTTGCCTTGAATAGATACTTCTCTTTCACCTCTTAAGATGTATCCACCAACACAACATCATCTGCAAATAGCATGCACCAAAAGATTCCATACCAAAATATTTCATCTCGTATTTCATTTGTTAATTCATTTATAATAATAACAAATAATTACAGGCTAAGGGTAAACGTACATCTGCTGGGACTGGAATTTGCATGTTTTAACTGTGTCATCCTATCCGGGTAATTCTATGATCCTAGTTTTCCTGGCATCCCAACTAAACCTAATGAAACCTCGCATGCCCTACTGCGTACCCATAAACAAAACTGCGCACGTGGCAGAAAAGTCTGCGACCGCACTGTTCTGGAAAGTTGATTTGAAAAGGTAAGCTCTCCTAAATTATTTTTAAAAAAAACGCGAAGAGTTCAATGCCAGACCAAATTCATTGGTTAAATTGCACTGCCACGGACAGGAATTTGAAGCATCTTGAACAAAAGGTTCCGTACTGTGTTTCGAGAAAAGCTTATTCAAAGAATCTTTGACCATCCAAGGCCCGGCAAATATCCATCTGCAATTTCCATTGCAACAATCCTTATCTGAAGAACATGATGGGCAAAACTCAAACTGGCGTTATCGATGTTCACTTTTTCATTTGTCCTTTTCCATTAAATCTTTTTAGCAAACATTGCTCTTCTTTTGGCGATACTTTGAAACATAAATGGGATGATTTCAAAGAGGTGGGCTGTCGGTGTCAAAACACAAAATATATAAAAATCAATTGTATGTTTTCAGCAAATTCACTGACTGGCAAATTGTTAGAGGCTATTTTCCAACCTAGGGTACAATTATTGTGTTTGTGATTTTCATTGAGATCCTACAAGCTTTACATTCAAATCTTGAGACGGAAGATTGTACTTGATTTCGAGTTCTTCCAAAATTCTTTTTAAGCTAAGAACTAGCTCAGACTTTCTATTGGTCTTCTCCCCTATATTCTGGTAGCTGATTGTGTGAGTCACATACAGAGCCATCCTCATCATGTTCAGGTTCACTATCTCTTTCACTGCAAATGTGTGCTTGGGACTCCGGTGGGTGGGTTTGCTGTCAAGGTATCTGCCATCAAGAAAGAATCCAGTAAAATGAATTCAGTAACATTTTTATCAGAATATCAGATTTGATAGAATCTGAGGTGGTTGACAGCAAAGCTAAAATTAGAAAAAAGTACTTGGCTATCCTGTCTTTGAGGTTTGCAATCTTATCCATGGAAGTTGAAAAGTCGACATTGAATTCAACAGTATCTCCCATTTCTGGGCTCCGGTAAAAGTTACTAATGGGCTTGGTTGCCAACACTGAATTGGGGTAGAATATTTTCTCATTGTCATAACGCAGGAATGTAGTGGTCAGAATATTCATTTCCTCCACTGTCATCTGTAACAGATAATCACAAAACAATAAATGAGATGGATTCAGTCTTCAGACACATGAACAAATTGAAATATGTATTCAGGATTCAAGTGTCAGCAAACTGCTTCTGGATGAGTTCAACATAATTCTCTTGCTTTTCTCAATGATGTGTACATAGGTAAAAATCATGAATTCATGAATTTAAACCAGCAAAATATTGCTTTGGTGTAACCTACAGAAGCACTAAACATTCTTAAATATTTTTGGAAATAAATACCGTAATGTGTTCCCAGTTTATACAACAAAGATTTGGTTACTTCTAGGAGTTTCATGTGTAATATTAGCCATAATATATGTTTGCAGAGTACTAACATATCTTTTATATAGTTGAACACAATCAGCGTATTATAAAATGTTCAGTGCAGAATAGCCGAGAATACCAGAAAGATGCATCTCTAGAGAAATGACATTAAAAATATTGAAGAATGCAGATGAGTGATCAGAAAGAGAAAAGTTGATACCTGGACTCCATCCACAACACATCTGTCACCAACATCAAATGGGTGCATCACAAATACGAACATAATTTCTTCAAAGATGGTCTTGCATGTGTTTCCAAATATGAAGGCTGCCAGTACCAGCTGAGATGACACAAGAACGATCACATGTGTTGTGGCCACTCCTAGAATTATGAGAATAACAATGATTATGACCAGAAACACCAGAACATTGACCACCTGATTCAACTGTTTAACCACTGTTTTCGTATCATTCAAAGCATGTGCAAGTGCCTTTCTTTCCATACAGACATTCACCTTTGTCCCAAAGCCAGACGAGAAAAAGAACTTCAGATGGCTTGGAGAATTGATATAACGAATTACTATGGTAAAAATATGCAACAAGTGAAATGCGTACCACCCAATTCTTCAAAGCAGATTTTTTTATCTTCCCTGTCTCAGCAGCCCCTTCAAAGTTCTGAAAGATCTCGTCGACCTCGTTCTTCTTCAAAAACCTTTCGAGATCTTGCCTCGTTATGAACCTGCATGACATATTCAGGGATATTTAGTCGTTTGTGTCACCTAAATCTGTTACAGAAAACCCTAATTTTTTTCTAACAAAGAAAGAAGAGAACAATGGATTCAAGCAATAGTAATTACTTTGCCCCATGTCTTGCAACATTCCTGTATATCTGGATGGCAGCATATTTAGCCTCTGCTTCTCCGGTAATCTCAGTCTGTGTAGTTTCTTCAATGTCATTAGAGAGTGTAGAAAGATGAGAATCTTTAATGACCCTGATAAGTTTCTTCATATTCCATGCAGAAATATTCTTCGTATTCAACTATTGAAGCTGTTCAAGATTAAAAGGATCAACTGACCCATCGCTGTTTTTCCCAAACCCATTCTACCCTAGCAGCTGTTCTTAGCATATTGACCCTTGTTCATCTCATTGATGTCATTCTGCTCCATTTCTATCAGAGGAGGTCCCGACAGAGTCTTGAGAACATACTGATCAAAAATGGATTCTTGGATTCTGTCAAAGAACGTATTGACATGAAACCTAGAAGCCATAACTTTGATAGCAAGCGTCTTAAGAAGCCAGATAACCGATGCAACAAGAAGGGCAGCCAAAGCCCTAGTGACGTAGTTCAAAGCTGTGTGATTGTTGGTAGATCTTTCAACTTTAGGATCAAACAAAAGAAACCAGGATGTGATGGCCAATGCCAACCCAATGCAGTTTCTCACACTGACTCTAAGGCCATACACAAAATACAGAACCCTTTTCCTAAGCAAGAAATTCCTCTCAACCACACACACAAGGAGGCTAATCAACCACCCTGAAACAAGCCTCCCACAGAATATCACCACCATCATGACACACCATTTTCATAGCTCCAGACCCCACAGCGCCTTCCTCTCCAGAGGCTCCACTGTAATACTGCACACCATGAGTGCCATTATGGCAATAAACACAATTCATTCTACCAGTACCCAGAAGCTCACCTGTTCCATTTAACAAGCAGAAAAATGCCATTAACATAAAGAGTGATCACGTTGACATTATCCTTACCGAACATTAAGTAGATTAATCCAAACTATGCGATGATTTGTAGGCAACAACGGATCTTGACGGAGGCAGGTAAGAATAGAGAAACAGAGGTATGCACAAATGGTTTATGACAGCACCTAAATTTTCTTCCAATGGAATGACTCAAGTAACATACCTTAGGGTTTCTGAGAACTGCAGGAATATCAACATTTCTGAAAGGATCATCATCATCATCCTCTCACTTGGGGATGCTTCTCCTCATGGACTGGGTTGAGGAAGGGTCATTCTCATCAACAGCAGCAAGGCTATTCACAGGAGACCGAGCTCTCTCCACAAACCTGGATTTGGGCTTGGAAAGGGTCGGCTTTCTGGTTATACATCTCTCGAAATCGTCATAAGACCTTCTCTCGTCATCAGCAGTGCCAGTCCCTGTTTGTTGTTGGTCTATATATTCTACAGACATGGCCATCCTTTCTATTTCATCTGATCTGAATGAAGAACTCCCTTTGGAAGTATTGGCATTGTTGTCCTTATCGACCATGGTTGCAAAGCTTGCCTCCCTCTGCAGCTCCCAGTGAATGGATTTTGCTGCTGAAGAACCCTTATTTTCCAAGTTTCTGTTGTGGTTTTCATTGATTACCAACACCACTGCCTCAGGCTCTTTGCCAGTAGCTGGTCTCTGTAGTGGTTGCCTTTCATCCATCTGTGATTCGGCATACAGAGCAGATGTGGGTTGTCGCTAAAATGACTCGAAAAGGTCTCTGCTAAACGGTTTTTGAAAGGAGCAAAAACTGGGATCGTGGTGCCAGTCAGTTCACACCCATTTCTGCTCGAGCTTTCATCAGATGGATTTATTATTATTATATTCTTCCTCAACTGCTTCAAGCATAGTTGCATCGTGCAACCAGGCACGGTATCTTCCTTACCTGTTGAGGATAGTACCCCGTTCTCGTATGCATTCTTAAGATTAAAACGTTTTCCACGATGCAACATGTTTTATCTGTTTAAAAGAAATCCTTTTTTTGTCTGATTTTCATTTTCAGCATCTTGTCAGATGGGATTTGTTGAATTTCAGGCTTAAAGTCCATTACAGTGTGTCGGTTCCCAGTCGAATTTTGGCAATTGACTTAGTTTTGGATGAAAATTTCTGGAGACACGGCCGTGGATTAACAGCTCTTACAGTCAATATGCTTGGAATCAGAGCTCTAATATAAGAACATCTCAAAATATTGCATGCCCTGGGTGCTAGCATGCGCTGGTTAATGACAATGCTAATAAAGGATAAAAGGACAGCTAAGCAGCATTCTGCAACCAGTAGTTTCAAAAGAAATGCCACTGGAATTTGCACCTGAAAAGAAGGGTAACAGTTTGAAAGACATCCAAGTAAATCTTGTGGCGCCTGAAAGAACAAAAGCAAAACTTTTCAAAAGAAACTGAGCTCAAGTATTTTCAACCAAAGATAGATCCAGAGAGGATAAGTTTTCATCGGCGCACATGAAGGACAAATCTTCAGTAGCCAAGTTAAACCGGTGACGTCAGAGTTGACTGGTTTAACCCAGGTTCTTTCGGTAACCCGAACGGCACCTAAACAACATTATAAAATATAACACTTCTACTTGTGACAAAAGAAAAAAAACAATTGATTTCTTTCTGATGCTGTGACAATGTGAGTTTCGTATTCGCACCTTCCTGTGGGTTGGAATGAATGTGTACCAAACATGGGTTAGCGTGATTGGTATGGTATAGAGGTGGCAGTGCTTTCACAGAGTATCAGAGAGTATTCTTTGTGTGTTTCATCGAATAGCTACAATGTTTCACTCCCATTGATGATCCGAAAAAGGGACAGAGTTGCAGAGTGCTCAACAAGTGCTCTTCAAGATTCTGCTTTTATGTATAAAGACGAAATAGATAGTCATGTTTGGAAGGTAGGAAGAATATAGGCTTTTCACATAGAAAAAGTAATAGGAGTTAAAATTGGATGGATCACAATGGGTCTATGAGATGGTGTTTTACAATTATAGACCAAGTTTGTATTTGTTTTTTAATTTTTAATTTTTTCTTTTCTATTCCAAAGAAGTAGGGATGTCGAAACCTAAACTACCTTTTTTAATGCAAAATTTTAAAAAATAACTAGTGTTCGAAGGCTTTAGATTATTATATTAAAAGTGGAAAGAAAATGTCCAAGAAAATCAAAATCATGGTCATAGCCAATGATTGAAATCAACACCAAGCAAGATTAGTGCATGATCAACTTTCATGAATTCCCCCAACAACATTGCTACAAATGTATTTCCCAGTTATTTATTTAGACTCCATGATACTTCTATAAATTGGACACTTCGTTTTTTACAAGGAGAACTTGCCCCTTTGCTATCATTATGCCTTCAATAAAATACTTAATTTATGCAGGAGATTTATGGGATGTGAAAGAACTTTTAACATCAGAAATTCCATGTACGTTACCAGCAATCAGTCAATCAATAGTTCTTCATCCAAGTGTTGCTTTCGAACATAAAATGATAAAAGCAAGAAAACAAAAAATTTTATCGCTACAAAACAAATCCAGCAAAGGAAAACAGAAGGACGGTGTTGAACAGTTTTCTTCAGTATCAAGGGACAGATGATGAACTTTTCAGCGAACAGCTAAAAGCAAATAACGTAAAAGGCAACATAATAAGCTGATTCTAGAATGCTGACTTTCTGGCAAGCCTTTTAAATAGATGGTATGAACTTCGAATTTTTTTCCCATGGGCTAAGGCAAAGAAAAAGCAAGGACCAAAAGACAAAAAAAATGTAACAACGTTGCCCCGACGTTGCCCGGCACCCCAAGGAATTCACAAAGATCCAATGGATCTGGGGCGGAAGACCTGGGGAATACACCTTCAGCAAACAAGCAACTCACGAGTGAGTGAAAGTAGAAGCATAGCTTCTTAACGTACACGATCATGCACCTCGTGGAGGGAAACCAACTCCAAAACGAGGACCAAGCAAACAAGCACACATACACAACCTTGTAGACAACATCGGTGAGAGGGGAGATGATGCACCTACAAGGGAATGTGCCTCGCCCCTAGATCCCTCACAATCTGGTACAAGGTGTGGCCTGGCACTGCACCAAAACTATCTAGTCTTGGCTACCTACATATCTACGACCGTCATAGAATCAGGGCCATGTAGTTCTCCACGGAGAAGAGGGGAAATAAAGAGGACTTAGAAAAGAGTTGCAACAGGAAGGTGTCCTATTGCTAGCTTGGTACCACCAAGCCGGGGTGGGTTTTGTAACACTTGAGAGCCACCCGAGGGTGCCTCAAAGTGTTCCATGGCCCCCAAACCATGGGGAGAGCCCAAGAGAACCACCATTCTGGGACATCTCTCACAATCCTCCCCCACACAAAGAAGCAACGTCCTCGGAGCAAAGCCTAGGATAGCTTCGAGTATACACTTCTACATGGGTTCGAAACTCCATCAATTCCGGGGATCCGTCAACTCCTTAGACGCCAGGCTTCAAGGAAGGTACCAACCTCAACACCTGATACGTCCTTCCATCCAATGCCTTGCATGAAACGCAAGGGCAACTGAAGGAAACCCAAGACTGCCCTTCTTTATACGAGTGGGAGAGTCCAACCCAAAGGGCCAACGTCTCTAAGGCATCCCCTAGATCCGTCCCTTCTGAGGGTCTAGAGACATATCTTCTTGTGTAAGCCCACACTTATGCAAGAAGACAGCTCCTCTTCCACAAGTCCCACCGAGTTCCTTTGTGAATGGCATCTTAGCACCCATTGGTTTTTTTTTTTTTTTTGAGGGCTCACCAAGGCCACTACCCATGGTGAGGGACTTGGGAACATCACACCAAGAGGGAGGACATGCTCCTAAGAGCCCTGTCTCCGCAAGCAACTCATGCTTGCCAGAACTCCATGTTATGCTACTCGCATCGAGATCAGAACTCCATGTTCTGTTACTCGCATCGAGACCCATGGGGTCTCACCAGTGCAACCATCTAAGCATTGATTCCACATGCATCGGTACCATGCGCATTCTCTTTTTCTCATCATGTTTGTTCTAGCTGGCATGAAGAGCGTCAAGCATGTTCAACCTTACAAACAAGGTACAAGAACAGATCCTTGAGCTTGACCTTGCCGTCTGCAGACACCAGCATCGCATACCTTAATTCATCATTCATCATTCCAACGAGAGAGAAGATCCAAAAATCTGTTTGGAAACTTCTCCAAGAGGCTAACATACAACAAGCCCCAACTGTTACCAACACCTCTTGTGATTGTTCAACATCGAGAACGCCTGCTCAAATGTTAGAACAAGTGGAGGGTCAATTAGGCAGCCAACCCATGACAATCCTCCATCACCTGTCTCATATCAACCATAAACACACCATCGAATGCAACCATAATATCCCGTTCATGGAGAAGAATCACCCACATCTGCCACATGCAAGCTATCCATCAACTCCAAGTTATGGAACAAGCACCATTTTCTGAACACAAGGTCCAAGAACGAATATAGAGTCACCTCAAAGAGTAACCAGATCATGAATTCTCTGAGAAACATCAATGTTCTCAAAATTTGCATTTCCCCACTATATCAAGAACAACTGCCAGTCTGATGATCAACACCTTTCAGTAGATTTTGCACTTGCAGGAAGGATCCTCTTTGGGAGGTTTCTTCCATAGGTAAGTATAGCAGCCCAGCTACACCTTAACCATCATACACACCCAAGTAGTCAATATAGCCAATAGAACCATATCGTGGAACTGTCACCAGCTGAGGGAAGACATGGGTTCACAAGTCTTACCCAATTTCGATTTTCCCCTTGAGAACAACTCGAGACACCAAGCAATTCATCCCTTGAAATTTTATCAAGAGGGATTTTTGTTTCATCTTGGGAGATCTAGGTTTTGTTTCATACATCCCAATCAAGCCCATTTACATCAATTTGCGGTGGACAAGGCCGCACCACTACCTATTGTCATTCAACCCAAACAACAGACACAAGTCAACAACAACATCTTGCCCATAGGAGGTCCAGGTCCTCAAGATAGTTTTACATGAAATGGGCTTTCATCAACATCATTTACAACTCAAACACACAACGATTCATCCCCGAAGGGTTTACAATAAGGAAGGTCTACCAAAGAACCTCAACAAGGAAGTTCGCCTGAAGCCCCCAAAACTGAGTACACGAGATCATGCCTTGCTTACACGAAGAGCAATATGTATCTTTCATTTACATCAACAACACAACCTCACAAAGGAGGTTTCATGAATTTCCCCAGGGTAACAACATTCTATCTCTGAGAACAAGCACCACAAGTTCATGTACATGGGACCACTACCAAGAACAAGTCCCAAACATCAACTACTTCTAGGTCCCAAATAGGAGACAACCATCTCAATACCACCTGCCTCATTATATCAAAAACTGAAGAGGACATTCATTGAAATGGAGAATGATCCCCCATGATCAACTCTACTATCCCACCAGGGAAGTGAGAACACCAACAAGAATTAACCTCACACCAGAGACATGGGACAATACATCCAGGAGGGACTGTGTGATACCTTAGTGTACATAAGGGACAGAGTACACGGGAGAATTCAGCAAGACACCATAGCCTATTAGGCACAACGAGTCCCCAATCAAGGAATCACACCATAGACAACAAACGCACCAATAAGTCCCAATCTATGAGAGCGCATCATAGCTCTCCAAAGCACCAAGGGCAATTAGTCATGAGAGCCCACCAACATGCAAAAATCATTAGAAACCCCCAATCACGAGAGCATCGGCTCAAGTGTTTTGAGCACATTCAAGCCCACCAAGTAAGGCCACCAAGAGAAATCACAATTTCTGTATCTATAACATCATTTATCTAAGGATGGACCACCATCCCATCGTTTGGACAACTACTCCACGATCGCCTCCAACATGGAAGAGCAAGTCTAGGTGCCACTACCCAGAATTCTACTCAAATCTACCATTAGACATCATATTGATCTAAATTTCAGTCACCATCAATCATCTGTGGACAAGATCTTTGCCAGTCTAGGAACACAAAAGAACATGTTCCCAGGATTTGTCCCGTCTCAAGGATGTTCAACAAGCATACCCTGTCCAGGCACGCCAACATCATCAGGAATACATGACACCAGTTCACAAGCATAATGGGCAAGGACATGCCCAGGTCTGTTCGTTACAACACTGTATCCAACTAACAAGTTTCCCATGAGGTTTTCAGAAGGATTATACATCAAGGCACAAAGGCCGTTTTCAACATACAACAAGGGCACTTCAAAACAAGCACCAGGGAGAACACCATACATCAAGCTTGACCTTGTCATAGGGTGTGGCATAGGCCTAGAACCAGGAGACAACTGAGTCATATAGGCAATACATCCAGCACTTTTGAGTGCATACACCGAATTGAGAATACCACAAGGGTACATTTTGCACACCCAAGGATCAGATTACATTCATATATGGGAACATACATGGTATTTGGGAATGCTACCCAGGCCTAAAAGGCTATAGGACAAACTACCCAAGCCCTTCCTAAGCTGGAAGATTTAGGCCACCAAGAGCATACCATCAATGAACCATGCTGTTTTGGGAAAAGCTTGTCTTTGTCACGAAGCATAAATGATCATCTGTCATTGTACAACTATCTCAAAAGATTCATGATCTACCGTCACACTGAACCCACTGCATGGGTAACCTCGAACAAAAACGATTCGAGACACGAACATAGCACAAATGAACGATCAAATAACGAAACACACCAACTAAGTATCCACCATCCTGCCATAGTGGGACCTCATTGCATTGGCCACTCCTGGGCCATCAGTATCCGACATGGCCAAGGATACCATTTCATGCCATCTGCTAGCCCAATATCTACAGGGTCTAGGACAAATCACCATCCTCTGTTAGTGCTCCCCTAGCACAGAGAGGAAAACAAATCATAATGTACCTGCTGATCCATGACAACCAAGGTACTGATAAATCCGCAACCCAATGTTGGGATTCTGAGACCAAATAATCAATTCATGAAGGTCTCAGGAGCACATATCTTCCCCATAGACATAGTGCTCACAGAATCAACTAAGGTCACCATTGGCTGCATCTTTGTACCTGTGCTACCTGCAAACACTGAGACAAAAGCTCAGAAACATAGAAGTTAGTAGGAACACCATTGGCACATTAGCCTCATACACAACCATCAAGCATGATCATATAACCAATTCATGTTACACTTGCACATCATAAAATCAAGACCTCAGCAACATGCATAGAGATCAATCATGCAAAACATTGATGGATGAATCAATCAAACAAATGATTTCATCATGAGGCAAACCAAGAGAGAGATAGCACACTCTCAGAATTTCAAGATTCATACACAACAATCATTCCCAACGACTAACACTGTCCTCAACCAGGACCAAAATCTCAACACACTCGTATGAGTCATGGGCAATAGACAATTGTCATCTCAACCCAAAAATAAGAAGACCAAGGTCTATCTAACAACAAGTCTACATCAAACCAATTCTCACAACAACGAGCAACATCACCAGGATGTTTTCACAACAAGACTCTCATCAAACAAGGTGAGGTCTCAACAAGAACCAACAATAGGATGACCCACACTAATAGTCTTCGATTCAAAGTGACCGTGATGCCACAAGCCCAAGGGCAACACCACCAGCTCAACAAAGGAGCACCACTCGCAAAGATCAACAATAAGGGCAATCTTGCCTCATGCACAAGAGGTTGTCAAACAAGACAACAAACATTTGGCTTTGGGATAACATAAACAACCATTTCATCCTCAACGTTCCCAACAAGGAGTCATCATACCACATAAAACATTTAAGCCTTGCATTACGAACGATAGACACACCCGAGATAACACACATGCAGAATTTGAAAGCGCAACCAAGAAGACACGCAAACACAAATAGACAAACATACAATCGCAAGCACGAACGTACAAAGTCTACCAGCAATGGTCTTAATCCACCCAGAACAAGGCTCACCAAGAGCACATGTTCGAAAGACCTCCATCCTGAGGTACCTGGGAACCATCTTGTCCCAATTTGTATTTTTCCATACTCACTGTATCTAGGATGAGTGGGAGTGCCAATGATATCATATCCTGCACAATTCAACAAATGCCATCTCGAAACATGTCATCTGGGTGGAAACCGAAGAGGAGACTCGGTCCGATTCATCCTAGATGAATCACTGGAGACCTGAGATGGGAGCTTCTTAAGCAACAAAATTCCTGAGTTGCCAGTAGAACTCCTCTCAACCGTATCGCATACAATCACAACAAGTCCAACCACAAGTACACAAGTGGAGGACATCACCACAACGTCATCGTTTATATCCTCACGAAGAGCAACATACATCTGTTGCTCACAATTTCTCATCTATCCCCTCATGAAGAGTGGCGAACATTGCCATCAGGCAACTCTTCAAAAATATATAAGGGTATGATCCTAGATCACCTAGGTATCAATCCAAAGAAACCATTAACCGAACAAGCTCAATGAAGTAACACAACCAAAGAGCACAACCACATCCCAACACAATTTCAAAACGCTCTGATACCATCTGTAACAACGTTGCCCCGACGTTGCCCGGCACCCCAAGGAATTCACAAAGATCCAATGGATCTGGGGCAGAAGACCTAGGGAATACACCTTCAGCAAACAAGCAACTCACGAGTGAGTGAAAGTAAAAGCATAGCTTCTTAACGTACATGACCATGCACCTCATGGAGGGAAACCAACTCCAAAACGAGGACCAAGCAAACAAGCACACACACACAACCTTGTAGACAACATCGGTGAGAGGGGAGATGATGCACCTACAAGGGAATGTGCCTCACCCCTAGATCCCTCACAATCTGGTACAAGGTGTGGCCTGGCACTGCACCAAAACTATCTAGTCTTGGCTGCCTACATATCTACGACCGTCATAGAATCAGGGCCATGTAGTTCTCCATGGAGAAGAGGGGAAATGAGGAGGACTTAGAAAAGAGTTGCAACAGAAAGGTGTCCTATTGCTAGCTTGGTACCACCAAGCTGAGGTGGGTTTTGTAACACTTGAGAACCACCCGAGGGCGCCTCAAGAGTGTTCCATGGCCCCCAAACCATGGGGAGAGCCCAAGAGAACCACCATTCTGGGACATCTCTCACAAAAAAGGTTGGGGCCCCTTGCCTAGTATGTTTGGACCAATCCGAAAAGATGTATCGATAGCTGTTAGCAAACAGCTTTTAGCGCACGTTTTCTGATCGATTTGTCCTCACCTTTCCCACTAGTTTCTCAAAAGAAAACTTCAACGTCCTGGAGAGCAATAAAAAAACGAAAACAGACAATACATACTGAATCAACTGTGAAAATCATGCAAGCTCCATCGAAATATACAGTTACACCTTCACTTCCTAAAGGAATCGTCTCTTTCTTCTTCGATATGTTTATTTATATTATGTTGGTATTCCTGTCCGAAATGGGTAATAGCGCAAAAAAGGGCAAAAAAAAGAAACACTAACACCGAAAAGAAAAATTACTGCAACTTCGTACGGACTGCAAAATGCTCGAGTTACACATTTAGACGATTTGGTTAATTGCAATTGGAGATGAGGTTAATAAAAAGGCGCAACGTCCGGTAAAAGCTTAATATTAAGGCTACTTCAGCAAGCTTTGATCAGTCGTGCAATTTGGAAAGCGGCATTTTAGGCGTAATTTTAATAAATGCACGAAATAGATTGCACAAGCAAAGTCGCGCGATCGAATGAGGACCGTATTAGAAAACCTTGGAATAAATTTATCTATCTAATATGCGTAAAAATAGATACCGTCTTCCTGGGTACTTCGTAATAGGCTATGGGGTCAACGCATGCAATCTACTATGTTTATGCGTTTGTGGGGGGTGTCGGACCCCAAAAAGAAGTTCTATTGATATTACGTAACCTAAACAAGTCATAAGGTTAAGGGGAAGGGGGAAGCTGTGAGCACTATGCATGAAACTCGAGACCAACCTTATAAATAAACAAGTATTAAGGGAGGAAACCCGAATTGGGGCACCACCAAACGTCCACCCATGCTGACTCGTTACAAGATAGAAGGACATAGAATTAGATAAGGAAAAAAAAACTCTCAATTGAGGATAGAGAGAGTTCCAATGATGACTCCTCACAACAGAAATGGAAAGCTTCCTTGCAGAGATTACTGATGCTGAGTGTTACTGGAATGCACAAATCTTTCCCACAGCTGCAAGAGATGAACCAATTGATGTCTATCCAAATTGAACTTGGATGCTTGAGATGTGAGCAAACATTTATTAGAATAACCTGTCCTTTGAAATATAACATTGCATCTTCGCTTCCAAATATAATATAAAATAGTAAGCTTAATAATTTTCCATAGAAACTTGAGATTAGTAGAAGTAATGTTTAAAAAGCTGAATATGACATCCTCTTGAGATAGCTTGTATGAAGGAAAAACTATGGAAGCCCACTTCCACACATGCTGAGCAAAGGAACAATGCCAAAACACATGGACAAAGTCATCTTGTCCACCACAGAGAGGGCAATTGGGATTGGAAATTCCTAGATATTCTAACCGTTTACCAATAGGTAGACCATGGTGGAGGAGACACTAGAGGAACTGCTTAATTTTGGGGAGGGTCGGAAGGTTCCAAATATTTTGGAAGAGAGGGATCCAAAATGATACTGACTCATGTTTGTGCCAATGCTTATTGCAACGTTGAATGACCTCGGATGGGTCGTGCATAAGATGAAAGAGGATAGATGGCCAATAGGATAAGAGTTTAACCCCATTAAGCCATTGAAGGCCTTGAAAAAGGCTTTGCACTGTAACATCAATGTGCCAATGACCATGGAGAAAGGAGTAGATCTGGACTAGGCAATGGTTCATTGCAGCCGACTCCCCATACAAATTGCTAAACTCAATCCCCGAAATCCAACAGCTAGCCAGCCTAAGACAATTCAAGGATATGACACCTTTTCAAAACCACGAGGTAGCCACCTTAGCCTTTGTGATGGCAAGGGGAGCAAGCGACAGAGGTAACCACCACGGACACAATCTAGAGAGGATAGTAGGGTGGATCTTAACATTAGTCCAGTCAATGTAACTGTGCAGAATTTGCCAGGTCCTCCAGATGCTTTTGAAAACATGAGAACCTGGAAGAATGATAGTGAGGGGGAAAAAGATCCAATTGACAAAAGGGATGCCTTTCCAGAAGGGCTTGTTTTTAGGACATGCTTGATGAAGCCTTAATTGGAGGAGGGTCCCAATGATGTCTGAGGCATCTAAATGCTGAACCAACCACTTAGCAACTAGGGTAATTCCCTACTTATAGGAATTCAAAAGACCTAAGCCACCTTTATTCTTAGGGAGAGTAACAATATTCCAAGCGACTCAATGAAATCCCTTCTGAGAATCTTTGGAGGACCACATAAAGTCACGAAATAACCGTTCAAGCTTCTAGTAGGCAGCTTGGGAGGGGGCCCAACACGAAGAGTAATACACATGGATGGACACACATATGGACTTACAAACAAGGTATTTACTCGTAAGTGTGAGGGGTTTAGTCTTCCATTTATCAAGTTTCTTTTGAATCCAAAAAATAACCTGCCCCCAGAGAATAGAGGTTGAACCTCTAAAATGGAAAGAGATCCCCAAAATCTTAACGATGTCTTGATTCTGGAGCCGCTTCCAATTATAGCTGGTCACATGGTTGTAATTGCTCGAAAAGCTATAAACAAAGGATTTATTCCAATTTATAGTGGAACCTGAGAGTGTACAATATTGCTCCACTCTGATAAGAGGCGGTGCAAATTGACGGCTGTGTTTTGAACTAGAAAGAAAGAGTCGTCGACGAAGTGCATATTGAGCAGCTATTGTTGAGAGAAAGATAGGCAAACCCTAGTGAGAACTTTCATTTGAATGTCCACATTAATCTGATGACAAATAAAGAGATAGGGGACAAGGGGACAGCCTTGTCGCACTGACCTATGTATTGAAAAGGGAGAGGTAATGTCAAAGGTAGTGGCTATTTTTGCGGTAGCATCTGAGAATAAGCATTTCACCATATCCAAGAACTTAAGTCCAAACCCAAGTTTGGTCATGGTTTGCAAGATAAAATCCCATTTTATGTTGTCATAAGCCTTGACATAATCAAGTTTCACTAGGAGAATATCTTGTCCATCATCCTCAGCCCACTTGAGACCTTCTCATGCTGCAACCACATTGTCTAAAATATATCTACTAGGAACAAATCCTGTTTGTTGGGGAGATATGATCTGGCCAAGAATTTTTTTCAATCGTAAGGTAAGGCACTTAGCCCAAATCTTATACACAACATTGAGGAGAGTTATGGGATGTCAATTGGAGATATCGGCAAGATCCCCAAACTTGTGGAGGAGACGAATTACCCCTTGATTTAGATTGGGCCCGAGGGAACCAGTTAAGATAGCCTCGTTAATGACCTGCAGAAAATCATTTTCTATCAAATCCCAATGATTTTGAAAAAATTCGACGAGAAAACCATCATAACCAGGAGCCTTACCCCGACTTAACTTAGAACAGGCTACCTGTAGCTCCACCAAAGTGATATCAGTGTCAAAACTTTGTAGCATAGTGGAGTTGATAAGGCGAGGCTAATTGGGGGTGGCAACCTTGAACGAAGAGATGTCCATTGGGGTTGCTGTAAAAAGGGTTTCATAGTGATTCTTGAGAAAAGAGAGGATACTGTTGTGGTCAGTAATTGTGGTACCATTGCTAAAGATTTTGTCTATAGAGTACGAAGGAGAAGCAGAATTGAGATACTTGAAAAATTCTTTACAGTGTTCATCTTAAATGCAATGACATCCGCTGATTTAACGTTTCGCCAGCGAGAGGAGCTTTTAAAATTTGCAGAGAAAGAGCCCCTGCTGCTTCTGTTGGCATCGCTCCATTGCTGGAATCGTTTTCTCACTTGCACCGTGTCTTTGGTTAAGTAGAGTCAATTATATGAATTTGAGAATGATCATGTTTATGCGTTTGTGAGTTTTACCCTGCAGTAGGAACCTATGTTTAAATACAGTAAAAAATTATTTTCAGTGTCAATGAAGCAATTAGAATAGCGGTATGCATTAGAAATAATAAATAAGAAGTTGAGAAATTAAAAAATTCAGAGTGCTGAAGAAAAAGTATTTTGAGATAGTTGAGAAATTGAACGTCAAGTCCATACCAGTACATACCTACGAACTATATATAGTAAAAGTTGCACCATGTTATTGGGTATGTAAATAAATTGTTACTGAAAGGAAGTTAAAAAAAGGGAACTTATCAAATGAGACTAGTTTCTGAAAGGAAGTTAAAAAAAAGGGAACTTATCAAATGAGACTGGTGTGAAAAAATCGTTGCGGCAAGTGCGTTGAATTAATGGGTGCTTGAGGTATTAACCAATAACATTTAATTGCATTATTCATGATGGAGAGCTAAAGTATAAACACAATTTTGTAGTTATGGATGGTGGGGGTTTTACACGTAAATGGGGAGGGAAGGCGAAATATAAACCCTATTTTGTGGTCGAGGAAGGGTGGAGGGCATGGTTTTCTGGACAACCAAAATTCAAATTTACCAAATTTTATGGGACCCAAATGTGGGGCACAGATTCCGAAAGGTGAGAAATTCAAAATTACAAACTTAGGGAAGTGGAAAAATTAAATTGAAAATTTAAGTTGGACAACAGGATGTGAGTCGGAAAAAAAATGAAATTCAAACATTTAGAAATTAAGTTGGGTAGGAATATTGAATCGTGGCGGGAACAGCAACGTAGTACAATTAAATTCAAATTTAGAAATTTGGTAGGGCAACGGAAAAAGTAAAATGAAAATTTAGGGAAGGTGGAGCACAAGTTTGATAAACAGGAAATTCAAATTCACAAATTTAGTGGAGGGTGGAAAAATTATATTGAAAATTTAATTTCAATGGTAAAATATAAATATTTAGTTGGGTGAGAAACTTAATGACAAGAAACTAAAACTTATTTGTAACACGCTAAATTTAATTCAAAAAGGCAAGAATTTCAAATTCAAAATTCTGTAGAAAAATTAAATTCAAAAATTTAGTTGAATGGAAAAATAAATTCCTAAATTTAGTTAAAGTGGGAAATTTTAATTCAAAAATTTGGTACAAGTACACAACTATATATCCAATGCACCTCAATAAGTTGCATCTAACCTTTTTGTTTTTTTGTTTTTGGTCTTAACCACAACTATTTTTTCATGGCAAAGATGGATTTTATTGCTCTGATTGCTAACAACAAAGTGTTATGTATAATGTATTCATTACTTAACGTGAAAGTTGCTATGTTATTGACATCTATATAACATGCAAAAAAGAAAATTGATAATAACATTACCCTTCGGTCCTTTTTTCTTGTTCAAAACACTACTAATTTGCATCAACTCTTATCCTGGGTGGAACAATATTGCTCTCTTAGGTTCTACTATTAATTCGAACAAATCCTTTGTTTATAGCTTTACCAATAATTACAATCATGTGACCAACTATAATTGGAAACTTCTTCAGGATCAATACATCATTAAGATTATGAAAATTTCCTTCCATTTTAGAGGTTCAACCTCTTTTCTCTAGGAGCATGTTATTTATCATATTCAAAAGAAACTTGAAAAATGGAAGACTAAACCCCTCACTCTAGCTGGTAAGTACCTCATATGTAAGTCTAAATGTGGGTCTACCTATGTGTATTACTCTTCGTGTTGGGGCCCCTACCAAGCTACTTATCAGAAGCTTGAATGATTATTTCTATTTTTGTAGTTTCTACAGTATTTCTCTCAGCCTCCTTATTTTTTTCCTTGATGCACGAGATCTCTTCAAAAATTTTAAGCTTTAAAAATTTCAATCTATCTAGTTGCCTTAGAATTGTAGAGCCTTGCTTAACAACATCTTTCGTTGTTCTCTAGATTTTAACCATTTTTAGATTTTTCTATTTTTTGTTAAGTTTTAATCTTTTTGCAGGTTTTCCATAGATTTTGACCGCATTGCAAATTTATGCGAACCATGACATGTTTTTTCTTTTTGATACATGTCTTGACCACCGCCCTTCTTACATTGGTCTTCTTAATTGTGGTTTCTTTTGAAGATGTTTTCTTCAGTTTCATCACAACTTCTAACTGTTTTTTTTTTCAGCATTGTTGTAGCTCATCTCTTCGTTGCTATTGATGATTTTGTTCATTGTTGTTTTAACCGAATGCTTGCGTGCATGACATCCTTTGGTGTCGGACCCCTCATGCCCACTATTTAAACATGAGGATTTCTCTAAACCCTAAATACCCTTCAACTCTGCCAAAATATCTGATTTGTTGAATATTTCATGTTCACCTTTGAAATACTATTTTATAATAATTTTGTCAGTACATCATCCCACTCCCATCTCGCCTATGACAAGTGGAACCTACTCTAATTTTAATGAGCAAAAGTTTTTCTAATTTTAAAAGTTGGGATCTTATTTATACATGTACTAGCATGCTCATTCCTTTGCCTTTGCAACTTCGGCTGCCTGGCCATATTGCCTAAACACATTGATGAAAGGTGTAAGTCCTCGAAAACATTTTGTGTAACAGACGTTGTGTAATGCTTTGAGCTTTCTATTACTTTCTGTCTAACAGTTTTTCTGTTTTAAAGTTTCTACAGTATTTCTCTCAGCCTCCTCATTCTTTTTCTTGACACATGAGATCTTTTCAAAAATTTCTAAAAATTGTAAACCTAAAATTTTAAGCCTAGAAATTGTAAGCCTAAAAACAAAAACGCTAAGATTTTTATCCATCAAACAAATCACAATGTTTGTGTCTTTTTAGAGTTTGTGAAACGCTCCAAGAAGATGACGAGGCAGTGGTGGTCGACGGTGAAAATCAAGGGAGGAAAGTGCAGTTTCAAGAGAATCAACGCAATTGCGAATGTAATTTTCAAGATTCAAGTTGAAACTGCTAATTGGTGGATTCTATTTACTGGAGCGTTGGAGTTTCATTTTAGCAACCTAGCTTGCCAAGATAAACGATGAAGATGAAAAATTATCTTCAGGTTTATGTCTGAAGAAATACTGAGGTCTAGAAAACCTTGCGAAAGCGATGAATTCCTTAAGAATGGAGCCACGATCCATGAGTGGCCTTGTGATCAACTTAAGTCCATAACCCAAGATTTTTATTTCGCTTGCTATGAGGGTGCGCATGCAGAAATTGTGGATCATGAAGTTAAAGATACAATTTTCTACTTTGCGAACTATTCTTCGTGCAAAAAGTAAACAAGTGTACGTGGTCTGGTTGATGGCAGGTAACCAGAAATTTAAACATGTACGTGATAGGTTATGGTTGAGTAATGCACCCTTAAGAGGAAGAGGTGTAGACTTTGGTGGGTGTGGACCAAAGTTTGGTGGGTGGAGGGACCTACCAATGGTGCAAATTGCACAAAGAGAGGAAGATGGTTTGATGGGAGGCTACTTGGACAAACACCAAAAGTGATAGCCCAAAGACAATGGGAGTGGAGAAAAACGTTGACAAGCAAAGGGTACCAACATTGTAAGAAAAAACATTGTCAACAATGTGATCAAAATGACCAATGTTAGCACAAGGGAAGGGAAGGGAGGGTTTTTTTTGGGTGGGGGGTGTTTAGGGTTTAAAGAAAACCTGGAATATCAAAATTCTCACATTTGAATCAAAGCCACCCAAAACAGAATCGAGAAAAGAAAACCTGATTGGCGCCCTAGAACCCTTGCTGATGAGCTCTTGCACCGAAGATCATGCTGTTGCCGCCACTGCTATCTGTGAGAGCGTCGCTGGAACCGCCGTTGATGCAGCCAGACTGGAGACCGCCAGTGTTGTTGCCACAGACCCGCACGGCTGGCTACGCGGCTGTCTGCGCGCCACTGTGCGCATTGACTGGCGCGCTGAAGTACGGGCCTGCGTCAGCGCTAGCGCCAGCGCCAGAACCAAAGCTGGGCTGAGCACGGCTTTGGGCATTGGCGGAGGACTGCAAACCTGTGGCGGTAGATGTACGGCCCTGGGCAGCAGAGAGAGAGGCCTGTTGGCCGACGGCGGTGTGGGAGGTGAAGCGTCTGCCACGGCCGCGCCCGTGGCCAGCGGTAGCAGGCAGATATGCACGCGGATCTGCACACGGATCTACGTGCAAAGGCAGAGGGCGGGAAGCGGAGTCTGAAGGGCGTGATGCAGGATTTGCAAAGCCGCGACCGTGGCCAGATCCAGACGAAGGATTTGCAGGGCCATGACCGCGGCTAGATCCAGACGGAGGTGCGTGCGGTGGAAGATCAGATCGAGGGTTCGGCCAGACAAAACCCTGACCCCGCGGCCAGCCAAAACCCTGACCTGACCTGCAGGTCCTGGCCAGAAGAAACCCTGCTGCAGATCTACGGATCTAACACTACCGGGGCCACCATGACTGCCGCCGCGGCCGCCGTCAGACCGCGGCCACCACGAGATCCGCGAGCACCATCGCGGCCACTGCGCGCATCAAGCTTGGAATCGTGCCCGAAACCATGAAAGCCATTCCCAAACCCTGAAAACCCTCAACTGACGGAAAAAATGGGGCAGAATTAAATCCAGGAAAATTGAAACTAGGATCAAAGCCCTACAGACTAGGGCCGAAGCCCTGGTCTGAGTTAGGGCTGTAACGCTAAGCAGATCTAGATCTAGATCTAAATCCAGCGTTGTCGATGGCATTTGTTTGTTGCATGTTTATGTGCTGGGAATTTTGGGAATTTTGCGGCTGTTTTTGCTACCGTTGTTTTTGTTTAGTTTGCTGCCGCTGCTGTTGCTTTTTTGGTTTATTTTTTTGTTTTTTGGATTTGTGCTGCCTTGTGGGCTGAGTTTGTGGTTGTGATTAATGTTGCTGAGAGCCACGATTTTGGTTATTATTGCCCTGATGTTGGAGGGAAAAATTCAGAGGAATGACTTCACATTCCTTTAGCCATTCTCTGAATTTCTGAAATGTTGCACTCCAAAGGAAAATGCTCTTAAGGAGAAGCGTAGGAACAATTTTAGGGATCCATCAAGGGTATGCAAAATAAAGCAAATTTGTTGATTTTATTTGTCAAAGAGGTGTTAGGGTGAGAATGATCGTTGCCAACAAGTTTTGGAGCTGATCAAAAGGTGTTTTGATGCCTCCATGCAAGTGTTGCACTACTTACGCTGTTTAGTGCACTACTTACGCTGTTTAGCGTAAGTAATTGTTCGTTACACTGTGCTATGCTACATAGCATAGCATAGCGTAGTCATTGGTCTTTATAGAAGTTTTGTGTAGAAGCCGAGAACATTTGTCTAAGGCTTAATCAAGCAAACAACTGCAACCAGAAAGTCTTTGGACTTGTTGAGTTCATCCTTGGGACATTTTGTTGTTTTTGCATTGTTGCTACGCTACGCTATGTAGTGTAGAACAGCGTAGCAACTAGTGTGTCATGCATCCTTGTTTAATCCGTCATTTTTTTTATCAAGAAACTTTGCTTGAGGCTTGAGGGCTAAATAGGACAACCAGTTTTGGAGGTCAAAGCGTTGCCAAGTGCCATCCTCTTGTTGAAGTCACTTGGCAAGGGGGCCTTTGTGTGCCTTGTTCTTGTTATGCTGTGCTGTGCTGCATAGCGTAGCACTTTGTGTTGGCAGAGCAAGTTTGCTTAACGGTTGCAACATGGACAAATGCTTTGGAAGTCTGACTTGATATGAATTTGCATGTTGGCCGCTTAATTGGTCTATTCAAGGTTTGCTACATTGCGTAGCGTAGTAGATTTCTTCGTTAGAAAACTTGTTGAATTGTTTAGCTTATCTTGAACACTTTCGACAACTCATAACATGGTCTTTGGTTAGATTGTTAGCCAGGTCAATTGTCTAGTTGGGCAGGTTGGAGAGTCCAATAGGCCTATTAGTTCTGGAGATAGAAAACTTGTCGGATTGTATAGTCTATCCTTAGTGCTTACACTGTTTTGACAGCCTACCATGAAGTTGCATTTGTGGAGATCCTTGCCCAATTTCTAAGACTCTGCAAATGCATCAAAGTCTTAAAAGGATTTGCCCAAGAGACGTTAACAAAGAATACGAAACACCATGAAGAACAAGATGCCAATGTTGCTCTCCAATGGTCGCTTAGATGTTGTTTTGCTGTGTTTGGGAGTATCAGGATAGTCATGTGGGGAAAGGGGGAAATGATAGACTTGAGGGCATAGGTTCAAGAAAGGAAAAGATGTAACATATCCTTTTTCTAATATCGCAAAAAACTTTTTTCTTAGTATCTTAAAGAACCTTTTCTAGTATCTTAAAGAACCTTTGTCATATATTAAAAAACTTTGTATCTTGAAAAACCCTTTATAATATCTTAAAAAATAGTTTTTTGCTATCTTCAAGATATGAGAAAAAGGTTATTCAAGATATATGAAATAGTTTTTTCAAGATATCAAAAAATGATTTTTCAATATATTAAAAAATGATTTTTTTGAGATACTAGAAATATTTTATTCGAGATATTAGAAAAATGTTTTTCAAGATATTAGAAAAATAACTTAATGAGATAGAAGAAAAACTATTCTTTGAAAAAACTATTCTCTAAGATACCAAAAAACAATTCTTAGATAAACCAGAAAATAGTTTTTTAAGATTCCATAAAAACCTTTGAAGGTTATGATAGAAAAAGTTTCTTAAAGATACCAGAGAAAAATTATTCTTCAAAATATTAGAGAATGGTGGTTCGTGATTTGAGAAAAAAGTTTTTTAAGATACCGGAAAATAGTTTTTCGAGATAATAGCAAAATGTGTTTTGAGACATCAAATAAAGGTTTTTTAAGATTCTAAAAAAAGGTTCTTGAGGATATCAAAAAAATATTCTTCAAGATACTAAAATAAGGTTCTTGAAGATACCAGAAAATGGATCTTCGAGATACTAGAAAATGGTTCTAAGAGATGTAGTTGCTAGTTCAAGTTAACATGATATTGATTCTTTGAGATTCTAGAAAACGATTCTTTTAGATACTAGAAAAATATTTTTCAAGATACCAAAAAATAGTTCTTCGAGATACTAAAAAATGGTTCTTCAAGATATAAAAAAAGAGTTATTTAAGACACCAAAAATAATTCTTTCATATATCAAGAAAAGGTTCTTTAAGATACTAGAAAACATTTCTTCAAGATACCACAAAATGATTCATCAAGATAATAGAAAAAGATTTTTCATCATAATAGAAAATGATTTATTAAGATATTGGAAAAAAGTTTTTTAAGTAAATAGTTCTTTGAAATATCGAAGAATGGTTCTTTGTGATACAAAAAAATAGTTTTTCAAGATACTAGAAAATGGCACCAGAGAATGTTGCTACATTCTAGAAAGAAAACTTGCATAAAGTTGTAAAATTTAATCAATACAAAGATTTGCAAACTCCTAATACATGTGCAATCTTTTTTAGATTTTTCTTTTTCTTTTGAGTCAATTTTCATTTGACAAGCCACAATTTTAATGTAATTACATATTAAAGCTGCATCCAAAATAGCTTAAACATCTTAAGTATTTTATCAAATGCCAAGTTATTACCATGGAGAATATTGCTTTTAATGTGATCACAAATTAAAGCCATTTGCACAATAGCTTAGGAAGCTGTGGAGCTTTTGAAGTTGGAACATGTTGAGTATTTTGCCAAATTTGTCTTTCTTTGCTTGTAACCTAATTTTGCTATAACATTTAATCTAGGTAGCTCCTCAATCTTCAAACTTTTCTCATCTAAAACGTTCTATGCCACCCCCATCGCCATCACTAGCAAGAGCCATCTTCACATATGACAAACTATACAAAGCAACTAACGACTTCTCACACTCTAACCTTTTAGGACGAGGTGGATTTGGATGTGTATACAGGGGTGTTCTTCCAAGTGACCAAATTGTACTAGTTAAAGGACTGAAATCTAGTAGCCATCAAGGAGAACGAGAATTCCAATCTAAAGTTCAAATCATTACTCGTGTTCATCATCGTCATCTTGTTTCATTGATTGGCTATTGCATGGCTGGAAGGTAGAGGCTTCTTGTATATGAGTTTGTGAATAATAACACACTAGATTATCATTTGCACAATAAGTAATGTTTACCAGGGATTGCTTGTTAAAAGTAGTAATCTCTTTATAGATGCACCAGGTTTTATAAAGTGTTCTATGAATTCTTACAATAGCTAAGGGGCTACCTACAATGGCCTGGGTGACATGATTGAAGATTGCTATTAGAGCTGCCCATGGACTTGTCTACCTACATGAAGGCTATATGTATTAATTATATTTTTTTCAAATAACAATGATTACACATTTATTTATATGCCATGTAAATTTTCAAGTAGCCCAATGATTATCCATAGGGATATCAAGTCTTCAAACATTCTTCTAGATTCCCACTTTGAGGCCAAGGTTAGTTGTTTACATGATCCTGATCTTTTTATATTAAGAAATAATCCTATGTTAAACTAGATTCTAATATGCTTTCTGATGAGTGACAAGGTACCCCTACACTCAACCATATGAATACGAGCATTTCACACACGATCCGGTAAAACTCCGCAAAGGAGCTAGTTGTGGTATCTAGACACTTACTCATAGGTCGCAGTTCATTGTCTTCCCACTTGGACTAGTATTAGCTTTGTCACACATGGTTTAGTCCAGAGTGAGGTGTATGATGTGTTTCTACACTAGTACTACTCTTGGATGTGATGGAAAATAATATTAACTAAACTAGGAGAGAGAGAGAGAGAATCTAAACTAGTCTAAGTGCAATGAGTATCCATTCCTTAATCATCCGTACACATCTTGGACCTCGTGCATGACTACCACTGGAATTACCAAGCGTAGATCCTAGGTACACTACTGGGTTACCAAGTAGTCATACTTAAATGCTCGTGATCAAGTCATACTCATTCCACGTTTAATAGGAGTTTAGGATAAAGAGATGTTAACTACGAAGGTAGTAAATAACAATTAAATAAATAATTAAGCTAAGTGGATGCTGCAATGATGAAGTAATCTCAATCTTTATTGTTGGTCATGTGTGTGTCCAAGTATGTCACACTCGAATAAGGATGCCGTATAATTACAATCACCACACTGCGAGCATGCACTAGGAGGAAAGGGTTGAGAGAAATCTAAACTTAAAAACTTACAATAAAATCTAAGAACTAATGCCCAAAATCAAGTGTGCCACCTTTTATTTATAGGCTCACACTAGAACTGCGATATCGCGACTCCGATAACTGGGCTTCGATAATTAGGCTTGACAGACCATGACTCATCATACCCCCACGACTGAATAACAACTCGTCCTCAAGTTAAAAAAAGTGAGGAACAAGTTCAATTGATTACATAGTGGATAGGTATGGGATTATTAACTGACTAGGACTTTATTTATGTCGTAGTGGAGGATTAAACAAAATTTGGACATAGACACAAAAGACAAAACTTGTGGAGCTCATGGGGTTCCTGGTAGTGGTGGCTCCTCTATGGGTGCTTCTCCTTTGTCCTGCACGATCAAGTTTCTAAGATTGATACCGTTGAAGAAGTGCTTGACATTTCTCCTATTCTATCCAAGGGTTATGAGTTGTTCATGCTGATGTTCCAATGTTTGATGGAGTTGGCACTTTCCATGAACATGACAGTTGTGGGAACACTTGATTGCCATTGACATGTTATGTCGCAAATAGTTGTCATTCCTCTTCATAGGCTTAGGCCTTGACCTCTCCACCTTTTTTTTGGATAGATTATGCAGTAATAAGAGCTCCATGATGGATGTTGAGTGATTGTGCCTCTTGCTCTACATGTTCTGCATAAAGTCCTTGGCTTCTGCCTTCCCCTGGTCGTTCGGTTGTACCTTGAGAAGGTCCTCCTTGTTATCTTCTTTTAGGGATCATCTATAATCACATAAAGATCAATTGTTAGTAAGGTTATTGACAAAAGTTCAATGATTTCATACCTTACCCATTGCCTTTAATAAATGTTGAATTCTTTGCTTAGTGTGATTTTAGAGTTAGAAATTTTTTCAAGAAAGTTGTCCTAAAAGTTTAATATTGAACTTGGTTTGTTTAGGTGACACATAAAAGGACTTGGTTTTGAGGAATGTTTGATAGAATGATGACAAAGGAAAGAATAGATTTGGCAATGAAGTACTTAGAGGGTATAAGATGATGTGGTGGTATGCAACAAGTACAAATTGGAAAAGTCATGCAAGTGGGTCCTCCCCAAAGCAAGTTCCAACCTATAATGCTCTTGCGTAACCATACCTTAAAATGTTTGTAGGTACTAGAAGGGTTAAATGTAATCCATACCAGATTCACAAAACACACACATATAGATACCACCAGAATGAGGTAAGAATTCTACGCTATACGAGACACGAGCCACAACTCCATGAACATCGAGATGAGATGGGATATAGAAGGGAGTATAGAGATTAGGACATGAGGTAATTGACCTAGGGCACAATGAATCCTATGTGTAAAGCATGATTAACGTGTCATTAACCCGTCGTTCCAAGATAATGTGGTGAGATAGAGTATGTTGGCCTAGTTGAGGAAACATGATGTTGAACTAGATAGACATTTAAATTCGGAGGATACAAAGGGTGTCTCTAGTTTAGGGTTGGCTTCCCCCATGACTGGGATTGTTGCCATTGTGATCGAACACTGTATCTCTGTATGAACTTTGGGTGTAACGTGTTTTCCCAATGCTCATATAAATGTAACAAGATTGGGCATTGGCCCTTGGGGTGATCGTATAGGCAAATGTTGCTTTCATACGTGTGATTGGTAGTTGATCTCTTATTTTCCTTATCCCTTCTTTCCGATTGTCTAATGATACTTTGCCTTGCTTCTCGGGTTGTCAAAACTCTATCTTCAATAATATCAATATATTCTCCACACTTTTTATGTGTCCATTCTAGAATCTTATTGATCTTTGCCTCGATTTCATCTAATGGTTGTTGTACTCGCAAAGATGGTTCTTCCTCCTTGAGATGGGTTGATTTCTCCTTTTGATGATTATGGACCTTTGTTAAGTTGAGATTTTGGTCCCATTGATGTTTTTCAACACTCTCCCATCTAGCCATTTCTCCTTCCTCTTTTGCTATCCACTTAATAAGCTCTTAGAATTGATAAGTTCGTATAGTTGACCTTGGACATACATCCCTAGGGTTTCTCTTGTTGCATCACGAAGCCCATCAATGATATGGTACATTAGCCTTTCTTCGGAGAACTCATGGCTTGGACAGTTGTTTAAAAGTGCATAATATCTTTCTAAGGCCATGTCCAAGGGTTCATGTTATGCTTGTTTCCACTCTTGAATTTGTTTCCTCAAGGTTGACATTCTTTTGTAGGTTGGATATCTTTCATTAAAGAGTTCTACCATTATTGGCCAACGTCGTATTGAATTTGGTTTTAACGATCTATACCATACTTTTGCTTGGCCAATGAGTATCATAGGAAAGAGCTTGATTTTTTGCCAACTGTTATCAATGTTGCTCCATGCACAAGCATCATAGAAGGCTTGTAAATGTTGTTGCAGATCTAAGTCATAGCCTCCTGAGAAATTAGGGAAGTTGTTTAAATCGAGCCTAGGTAGGTGGCTCTCTTTACGATGCCTACGGGAGATTCGAATAGCCTCTTGTATTTGCGTTAGGCTTGTAGTGGCTAGTAGGGGTTCATCATCATCGAGTAAGTTATGCTTTCGTGCGTTGGGATGATGTTGCCTTCAATTATGTTTATAAGAAACCCCCACCTCAGATTGTGTACTCCAATCTTCATTGTCATGTAATTCGTTGGTTCTCCAATGAACTGCCTCACTAGATGTGGCATTATCGTAGTCTTGTAGGAGAGGCATGGTTGTGAAATTGTGTGTGAATTTGTATGTGACTTTTCATAATTATTTCTTCTTCTTAAGAGATATATCGTTAATTCCTATATAGCGACCTTGTATGATATAACTAATCTAGATAACTAGCACCATCCTCAACAATGGCGCCAATGCTGAGTGACGAGGTACCCCTACACTCAACCATACAAATACGAGCATTTCATTCATGATCCAGTTGAACTCCGCAGATGGGCTAGTTGTGGTATCTAGATAGTTACTCGTAGGTCACAGTTCGCTATCTTCCCACTTGAACTAGTATTAGTTTTTTCATGTATGGTTTAGTCCAAAGTGAGGTGTATGATGTGTTTCTACACTAGTACTACTCCTGGATGTGATGGAAAATAATATTAACTAAACTAGGAGAGAGAGAGAGAGAGAATCTAAACTAGCCTAAGTGCGATGAGCATCCATTCCTTAATCATCCATACACATCTTGGACCTCATGCATGACTACCACTGGGATTACCAAGCGTAGATCCTAGGTACGCTACTGGGTTATCAAGTAGTCACACTTAAATGCTCGTGATCAAGTCGTACTCATTCCTCGTTTAATAAGAGTTTAGGGTAAAAAGATGTTAACTATGAAAGTAGTAAATAATAATTAAATAAATAATTAAGCTAAGTGGATGCTACAATGATGAAGTAATCTCGATCTTTATTACCGGTCATGTGCATGTCCAAGTACGTCACACTCGAATAAGGATGTCTTATAATTACAATCACCACACTGCGGGCATGCACTAGGAGGAAAGGGTTGAGAGAAATCTAAACTTAAAAACTTACAATAAAATCTAAGGACTAATGTTCAAAACCAAGTGTGCCACCTTTTATTTATAGGCTCACACCAGAACTGCAATATCGCGGCTCTGATAACTGGGCCTGATAGACCATGACTCTTCACTTTTTGTAATAGGTTGCTAATTTTGGTCTTGCAAAGATTTCACCGAAGGGCTTTACTCACATATCCATAAGAGTCATGGGTACTTTTGGGTAAGAAAGATCTTCTCATACATATATTTTGTAGCTTGTAGGTTTCTTTGATGTCATTAATAGTATGTTTTGGATCAATTACTTGGCTCCAGAATATGCATCCAATAGCAAGCTCATTGAAAAATCAGATGTATTTTCATTTGGCATTGTTTTTTTGGAGTTAATTATAGGTCATAAGCCAGTTGATGTTAACCAGCGATACATGGAGGACAACCTTGTCGATTGGGTTTGTAATTTTTACTATGTACAACATTGCCATCTAATCAAAAATCGCAATTATCCTTAGCATGTGATTAAAAAAAATTAATAGATAATGTAATACTCTAATGAATTTATTGATATGGTTTTGGTGTATAAACATGCACAACAACTTATGCTTAAGTCTTTGAGATCTACCTACCTAGAAGAAGAACTGGTTGATCCTCAATTAAATGGTGATCATGACAAGAATGAGATGAGGAGGGTAATTGCATGTGCTGCTTCAATAGTAAGAATTTCTGCTAAAAAACATCCCCACATTGGATAGGTAGCTTTCATCCTTGTTTGTCCATGTCTGTCTGTTCTCTTGTATATGCCATTGCTTCAAATGATGCTATTGATACATAAATTTTGGACATAACACTTGTGAAAACTCGTTTTAGGAGACTATCGTCGTATGGGTATGGAAACTCAGGAATAGTCTTAGTTGAAAGGGCTATGTGACAAAACAATTATAATAATATTTTAAACAAAATATTGAAAACTTAAATTTAATTTTAGAAAGATTATGTTATCTTTTAAAAAACATACTAAAATAACTAAAATCAAAATTAAATATTTGTACAATTTTAAAGGATGATAAACAATTCAAAAACAAAAGTTCAAATTTTATTCGGTCACCTAGCCACTCGTTAATGAGGAAAAAGGAAAATGGATCCTGCATTTTCTCAAGATAGAGAAACGTGACTGGTGATGTTACCGAAACGTAGAGGTTCTCTACCACCTCCACCACCGCCACTTGCTCACTGTCTTCAATGTGCCATTTTCATGTGAAGAAGGAAGCCACCGTTGGCCACCTTTGATGAATGCTTTTTTATGTCTCTGATGCGTGTAGATGCATTAGCTACCAATGTCAAGCATTGGTCACCTACCATCGTTAGATAGGAAGCTCTGCCCCCGCACGTGAAAGACTACTATGCTTCCCTACCACCATTTGGGCGAAAGAGAAGGAGAAAAGAAGTTGTCATAGTTACTTGGAGACTTCCCATAGACCATCCTGGGCTTCACCATCCTTTGACTCACCATTGCTTGCCAAGAAAACTACTATTAGTTGGTTTCCCGGATGTTGCTACACGTCTATTGGGAGAGGGTGTTTGCTGCATAGGCATTTTCGTACCCGTCGTTTCTAGCACCGCTGTATGCACGTCCATTTTTTTTATTAAAGAAAGGAAGGGAGGTCCTGTTGGTGCCACTCCAGCACCTTGTCGTGTGTCTGATGTGTTGCAGACGTCTACATCATCGCTTGTTGCACGTGCATTTCTGTCGGCTGTTGTTATCTCCTCTGAGTCTCACGTACCATCCCTTGCAAACTACAGTAGGTCTAAGACATCACCCACCACTGCCACATGTTTGAGAAGAGGCTCTGTCCCTTGCTGGCTCTTGCCTCCGGCCCCTGCCTTTGGCCCTAGGCTACACCCTTGTTTATAACGGCCTGCGGAGAATAAACCATCGTCAACCACCAACCGTCGTCACTTGCCATCAACGTCATCAACTATCAACTTCAACACAAAGCACTCTTCTTTTTAACTATCTTTTTATGGAAAAATGTTTCTTGTGGCTAACAGTAGTTCCTCATCATTAGTGTCTATGGACCATAGTTCTCTTAATCATATTTATCATCTAGTACAGATTTCTTCTTAAAACAATGCCATGTACTTATGCCATGCCCTCTCTTTTTGAATTTATTACCTTTCTTATTTTATATTTCAAATTTTCAAAGTCTACATATTTACTACATTTATTTTTATCATGCTTCTTCAATCTACTTTTATTTGAGATAAGGTATACCATAAATATACCATAGCATATATCCTAAGATTTTGTTTACAATCTTTGTCTTTGTTTAGAGATTTGTCTATGGGTGGTAAGCATTGCCAAATATTAATTTATAATCAAATCACTACCATAACTTCTACCAAAATGTAGTCATATATTTGTTGTCTTTTTTTCTTACTATGCTACAAGAAATTCTAATTAATTTCATAAGCTCTTTGAAAAATGTTTTGCCACCTTTTGGGAATGATCTTTTAAAAGAAAAACATGAAATAAATTAGGTCATCTTAGCAAATCTATTTACCATAAGGATGCAATCATTTGCTCTCATAGTTTTAGGAATACTAATGATAAAATTTATGATGATGATGAATGCTAAAATTCATGTTGATGTCACCCTTGATCTCTCTAGAATTGGAATTGGTTGGCACAAGCCTACATTCATAGCAACTGTTGATCAAGGCGCCATGCCTAGCATGGGTGAGGTTGACCTCAACAGATGCATAATGTGTCCTTTGCAGATTTTTCGTGTACTAGAAGGGGATGTATTGCTCAAAGATCTTCAAAATGGAGATAAGCCTAGACATAACACCATGTATTCATATGGAAGTTCTGATTATGACATTAGGCAATGCAGAGAAGATGTGAAAAACCTTAGGAGGGTCGCCCTTGGAATGCATGATTATATTTAGTGAATTTAGTGAAGCAAGTGATTATGGGTACAACCCATTTGCATCTGGTGGTGACAATATGCATGAAAGAGATTTTCCTAACAAAAATGGAGCTGGTCATAAAAGAGCTTATTCTTCAAGCTCTTCATCTTAAATTTTATATATTTTCAATTGTTTAGTTCTTGGATGCTGATGAGACGCGATATGCATTGTGCCGCGATATCGCGTACGCGATATCGTGGCCGCTGCGATATTGCGGTCCTCCGCCATATCTATAAATAAGAGGCGGCACTCCCTTCATTTCCCAATCCTGGCTAGAAGTAGGCAGATTGATCACTCTAGAGTTAGAATTTTTCCCATGTGCCCGCAGTAGGAGTCCTAGAGTGAACGACTCTTTATTCGAGTAGCTTGTAACCTGAACCCAAGTTGTGTACGGAAATAAAGACGAACTTGATTGGATAAACCTTGCAGCACGTGGTTTTATTGCTGTTTATTTACTGCTTTCCTAGTGCGCACAAGTACGACTTGATTACGAGCATCTACGGACGTGTACGGCTAGTCAAGGAATTGGCTGCTTGTCGCAACGCATGAGTATGACTTGATTACGAGCATTGGCTACTTAGTAACCCAGTAGCGTATTCCAGGATTCTGCGCTTGGTAATCCCAGTGGTAGTCCAATGTGTACGGCTAGTCACGGCTACTCATTGCTAGGCTAGAACGTGTGATAAGTACGACTTAGTTACGAGCACCCACGGGTGTGTACGGCTAGCTAAGGAATCGGCTGCTTATCACACTTAAGCTAAATAGGTGTCTCAGTATGACCACTTCGAGCACTTGCGTTACGTGTGGTGATCCCAGTGACGATTAGCGTTTGGTAAGCCATAGTTGCATAGTTAAGGGTGTGTCTGGTAAGTGGGAACGGATGCTGACGCTACTTAATTTAGACTTAGATCATTAGTTAGAGTTAGTTAGTTTCTCAACCCTTTTCCCTGATAGCATAGAAGATAAACCGAAAAATACCAAAAAAATCACATACCTCAGACTTGCTTAACCATACACCGTGACACTTACAAGCTAGCCGGGGAAGACAATGAACGATTACCCCCGAGTGTTTCTTGTGGTGTTAAGGCATTTAGTCTGCGGAGTTAGACCGGATTGCGCGTGCACGCTCGTATTGGTATGGTTGAGTGTAGGGGTACCTCGCCACTCATCAGATGCTATTTGATATATGCCATTCTTTATAAGTTGCCCTGTTTTTCGTTGGACATGATCATTCAATTTATATATTATTTTATTCACAAAAGCTATTTCTTAGTTGCATTTGGGAATACTTTTTGTTAATATTGAAATTTATTCTTTATCGACATAACATAAAGCTTTCTTCTTGAAGAGGTGCAAACCAGATCACCTATGGTTGATTTTCAGACCACCTTGTAGTTGCAACTAGATTATCAAATCCCTTGTATACTGACACGTTTGAATTTGGTAACAAGTGTGTATCTTGTGTTGTATGAGGTGATAAGAAAAGATGCAAAAGCACTAGGAGATATTATTTTCATACATGAATCTTGCTAGCATGGAATATTACTTTGGTGTGTTGCTTGAATGTTTGTACCAATTGTCACTTAAGTAATGGAAAATTTTATTTCATTTTATATTTATTAGTTTTAGAAATTTGATTTTTGTCTAAAACATTGATTTTATGTGTATTGGGTAGTTATAGCATATTCATAAATTGATTGTAGAATATTCTCTAGCTTTCGAAAGATAATTATCTTGGTATAAGCTTAGGGACCATTGCTTATCTCAGAGATGAGTGATGATAAGTGCCTATTATCCAATGATGCTTCCACATTGGGGTTCTAAATAATGATCCCTTTTTGTAGTGTGTTGCAAGATTCTATGTAGAAATCAAAAATGATTGCAAACATGGTATATGGGTGGAAAATATTAGAACTTTCTAAACAATTATCTCAGAGAAATATGGTAGATTTAAATTTATTTTCATTCTATGAGTTCAAGCTTGGCTGTAGGACCTCTGTGATCAAGCTTTGATATTAAATTTCCACCTTTATTTTTTGCTATTTTTGAATATAGCATTGGAGAGGCATGGCATCAACACATAAGAGCTTTCTTGTAAAAGTTAATAATAAACATGATGTGTAACCCTCCAATCCATAGTTGTAATAATTGCAATAATAAAAACCATCCATTGGTTCACATAAAATAGTTTTCTTTATACATTATCAGAGAAATCTTGTTAACATGTGATTAGCCAATGAAGCAACTAGATTAAATGTTATAGAAAAATTAGGTTACAAGGAAATAAAGACAAATTTTGCAAAATACTCAACATGTTCTACCTTCAAAAGCTCCATAGCTTCCTAGGCTATTGTGAAAATAGCTTTAATTTATGATCACATTAAAAGCAAGATTCTCCATGGTAATAGCTAGGGATTTGAAAAAATACTTAAGATTTTTAAGCTATTTTGGGCACAACTTTAATATGTAATTACATTAAAATTGTGGCTTGTCAAATGACAATTGACTCAAAAGAAAAAGAAAAATCTAAAAAAGACTACACACGTATCAGGAGTATGCAAATCTCTGTATTGCATAAATTTTACAACTTTATGCAAGTTTTCCTTCTGGAATGTAGCAACATTCTCAAGATACATTCAGTTATAAAGATGGCATACATATCCAAGAGCTCTTAATCAAACATTATATTGCAACAATAACTTGAAAACTATCAAAAAGCTCCCTAAGCACACCAATGTTGAAGTGAAAAAAACTACAAATTAATGTGCATAAAAAATTCATGTTGGGAGCTCAAGATGGCAGTTATCCTTTAGAGATAGGCACATGAAAATTACAACACTGAAAAATGCGATTGTCATAATCACAACAACTTGCAAAAGAAATTTTGTGCCCCTTGTTGTCTGTTTGAGGACCTTCCTTAAAACTCTCCATAGCCATTTCAACCAAGAAAAAAATTGTTTTGAAACATGACTGTCTTGCTTATCATTATTATGAGTTGCTGCTCTCTTCATTTCCTCAATCGATATATTTATTTCTTTCGACACATCATAATGCTTGGGTATGGTAATTTCAATAGCTGATTGATGAAAATATTCTTTTTTGAAATCTTAATTTTGATTTTGTTCGTCTCCTTCAATGTAGTTTTCATTAGAAAAATCATTACTAGCTTCATTCAGATGGTCAAGGAGTACTGTGCCCTCCTTTGCTAGTCCATCCATGTCCTTGTAATTGTTATTGAGCTAGGCATCATGATATAATCAAACTCTATGGGCTTCACACCTGTCACTATTTTTCCTTGTTCACATAACAATTTTTTATAGGCCCTTTCAAATTGGTATATAACTGAGATGAAGCTGAATATTTGAACTTTCAATTTCAGTATAGTTGGATAATTAAGTAAAAAAACTATGGCCAAGAAAATCATTAATCAGTTTACTCACGAAAAACCTAAAACCTACTAGTGTTGCAGATTTCCATATAAGCTACTACTGATGGCTAGGAATATCATTAATAAGTTTACATACCAAAACACTAAATCCCAGTGGTCTTGAAGAATTCCATATACAACATAAGTTGCTAACTATGGTTAAGAAGATGATTAATAAGTTCGCATACCAAAACCTTATATGGAACTCAAAAAAATCTTTTCAAAACACACCCCTTACCATACACAGACCTAGCTACTGTAATTACATTTTATCTAAAATATGCATGTAATTTTTTTGAATGTTACCAGTCTTGATAATTATGAAATCATCAAAAGCATATAACAACTGAGGCTAAATGCTCATCCAACCAAGCAACGTCTTAGAAAATCAATACATATACAAAAGCATAACCTTGATACATAAGTGGAAGCCTAATCTAACATAATTTTAAATGAAAGTTTACAAAAATTGAACATAAATTACACATAAGACGAACTTACTTGTGTAGCTCTGTCTTGGTGGATAACATGATGTTCATAACAAGGATGTTGATTTAAGAACTGTCTACCGTCATTAAAGTTCCCTAGGAACAACTCTTCCTATGCTTGTGCATAGTGGTTTTGCCCCTTGATATCACACCTTCCTCTAGATCTGCCATCACTTGCCCACTCTGGCTCATCCACTTGCTCATCTTGGTTGGGAATGACTTTGGTGGGAGGATTTGTATGTGCTCTTCTGTTTCTCAGTGCTCCTCTATTGTTTGACATACATCTAGGGGTATTATCTTTAATGCCATTTGCAACATGTAGTCTACTCTTAATAGATCTACCTATATGATGACATGTAGATGATGGGCATTCATTCTCAACCCCAAATTCAAAGATTTGAATCTTGTAATTGGGAGTTGTGGGAATTAAGTATGAGTGTGGAGGAGTGAAGCAGTTAAAGTTGTCAACTTCCTTTAATAGAAAAGTAGCCCTAGTGTTTGCATATGGTGTATTTTTTTTCTCTTTAGCATCCATGGTAGAAAGAGGTATCCTAGTAATCTGAAGAACATCTTTAGTAGCACTTCTAAGGGAAGGCATATGATTAGAACCTCAGTTCTCTAACAAAATAATAGTCCTATCAAGATCCTTGGCATCCATTTTCACATTCTGGAACAAGGATCCCAGCATCTTTATAGCTTTGATGGCATTCTACCAGTTCCCATAGTGGGCCTCATTTTCAACTATTTCCTCTACTGCTTTCATCAAAGAACTCACAAAAGCCTCAAGAATGAAACCATTCTTCTTAGCCAAGGTTGCAAATAATGCAATATGACTAGAAGTTTGGCTGGATATTACACATAGAGCAATGGTAACCTTGAGGCAAACATCATTCACCACATCTGTTGGTGCAGATTTCCATGTCTCTGTCTCCAAAAATTCTCCAAGCCAGATTGCAAATCCTTCAACTATGAATCCAATAGGCCTTGTCAAAAGTATGTTGAGTGGGTTCAAAATGCTCCTAAAAATTCCATTCCTCTGTATAGGACTAGAATCCACATCTACAGTGTATTTGGCTTTGGCAAAAACTACCCTGGCATAGCGATTCTGAAGCTCTACTGCAAAAGAGGATATAGACAGGAACCTAATGATGCTGTTCATGATCTAGGAAATGTAAGGAATCATGGCTTTGCCATGCTCTTTGGCAAGAAACTCATACAAGGAAATTGAATACTGGGTAGGAGGCTCCATCTGTTCTTGCTCAGCTATCTAAGCCAAGAATTGGGGGATGTTTCTATAATATAGTTGATGAATATAGTCTTTCATGGTACTCATGCTGGTTGTGTTCTTCTTCTCCTCCCTAGAATCCATTTGCAGATTCTTGATTTCATGTCTCAAGGGAGTACTAGAATCCATAGGTTTAAAAATTCCAAACTGATCAGCCAAATTCAACTTCTTTTTGCAAGAAACAAAACCTTCCTCCCCTTGAAAATGACTAAACTCTTCAAAACCCTCAAGACCCTGGAAGTGAAAATGCAAGAAATCTAAGTCACTGGAAGAAACAAAAAAAAAGATAGGAGAGAGAAAATCAATTACTTGAACTACGAGTTCAATCTTCTGAACCCAAAACAATGAAAGAAAATTTCCAAAATTGAATTCAAAGATTGACCTAGGAAAGGGAAAAATGAAACAAACAAACCTACAAAACTGTAATCCAATTAAACCCAAAACTGGATTGGGGCAAAAGTCCCACCACAGCTTAAACGAGAACAAACAAAAGAGAAATTAAAAACTTGCCAGATTTGGACACGATGGTAAATCAAACTGGCAAGCAACAATGGTTAATATCCTGATGATTCTACAAAACATGAGCTAAAATTTCTTGTTGGGACGCTACAATTTTTTTCTAAAAT
>MNCI01031406.1:607-32937 GCA_015680685.1 Gnetum montanum
GCTGCTGAAACCCTCTACTCCCACGCTGCACGCTGTACGCTGCACGCTGCACGCCGCACGCTACACGCTCCATGCTGTACGCTGCATGCTGAACTCTGTCCACGCCTCGCCCACCGTGTCCGCCGACTACATCCTTCTGTTCACCGGGGCTTTACGTCCGCCTTGTGTCCCCAACACAACTGCGTTAGACCGGTGCACAAGACTTTAATTCCATGATTTATTGTTTGCATTTACAGCGATTTCTTCTTACAGTTTTATGTTAATTTCGCCCACTGTTCACGCCATTTTACGCCCCGCACCCATTCACCGTTTACGCTGTCATGCCTGCACGCTCACGCTGTGTACTTTTCACTGTTTACGCCGTCACGCCCGTACGCTCACGCTGTGCACATTTCAGTTTACGCTGTCACATTCACACGCCCGCTTCAGTCACTTCTGTTTACGCTGTTTACGCCACGTACGCCCGATCCGTTGCTTACGCCCTGTTTACGTATAACCCAGCGTACAACGCTTCGGCGGCGCTCGGGGAAGTCCTCGTCTGATCCGCGTGTGGACCATTCGAGGCACTCTGCCTTCGTCCTTTCCAGCTCGCCCTCAAGCGGAGGCAGGGTCAACTGTGCTCATCCGCATCCCCTTCGGTGCTCGTCATGTTCCAGCCTCGCACCGACGATTTCGGTCAGCACAACCAAGTGTTGGCCCAACGGTCCCTTGTGACCAAGTGTTGGCCCAACGGTCCCTCGTGACCAAGGGTTGTTCCAAGGGTCCCTCGTGACCAACGGTTGTTCCAACGGTCCCTCGTGACCAAGTGTTGGCGCAATGTTCCCTCCTAACCAAGTGTTGGCCAAACGGACCCTGGTGACCAAGGGTTGGCCCAACAGTCCCTCATGACCAAGGGTTGGCCCAACGGTTCCTCGTGACCAAGTGTTGGCCAAACGGACCCTAGTAACCAAGGATTGGTCCAATGGTCCATCGTGACCAAGTGTTGGTCCAACGGTCCCTTGTGACCAACTGTTCGCCCAGCGATCCCTCGTGACCAAATTTATAAGGGTGCTGGATGGTATGGCTGAAACTGGCCCAATCAGCATATATGAGGAGAGGTAGCATTCTTGTGGGAGCACCGCACGGTGCTCTCGTGAGAGTTCTCTCCATGGGAGCAACTCGCTTAGTTGTGCTGGCACAAACACTCTCATGAGACCAAGTGATGGCCCAACGGACCCTCGTGACCAAGTGTTGGCCAAACAGTCCCTCGTGACCAAGCGCTGAACCAACGGTCCCTCATGGCCAAGTGTTGGTCCAACAGATAATCGTGACCAACTGATGGCCAAATGGACCGTTGTGACCAAGGGTTGTCCCAACGGACCCTCGTGTCCAAGTGTTGGTCCAACAGTCCCTCGTGACCAAGGGTTGGCCCAATGGTCCCTCGTGACCAAGTGTTGGCCCAACAGACCCTCGTGACCAAGTGTTGGCCCAACGGTCCCTCATGATCAATTGTTGGCCAAACGGTCCCTCATGACCAAGGGTTGGCCCAACCATCCCTGGTGATCAACTGTTGGACCAACAGACCCTTGTGACCATGTGTTGGTGCAACGGTCCCTCGTGACTAAGTGTTGGCCAAACAGACCCTTGTGACCAAGGGTTGGCCCAACCATCCCTTGTGATCAACTGTTGGACCAATGGTCCCTCATGACCAAGTGTTTCCACAATGGTCCCTCATGACCAAGTGTTGGCCAAATGGACCCTTGTGACCAAGTGTTGGCCCAACAGTCCCTCATGACCAAGTGTTGGCCAAACGATCCCTTGTGACCAAGGGTTGGTCGAATGATCCCTTGTGACCAAGTGTTGGCGCAACGGATGCTTGTGACCAAGGGTTGGTCCAATGGTCACTTGTGACCAAGTGTTGGCCCAACAGTCCCTCGTGACCAAATTTATAAGGGTGTAGGTTGGTATGGCTGAAACTAGCCCAATCAGCATATATGGGGAGAGGTAGCATTCTCCTTGGGAGCACCTCGCATAGCTGCATTGACACGAGCACTTTCACATGATCAAGTGATGGCCCAACGGACCCTCGTAACCAAGTGTTGGCCCAACGGACCCTCGTGACCAAGGGTTGGCCCAACGGTCCCTCGTGACCAAGTGTTCACCAAACGGTCCCTCATGACCAAGGGTTGGACCAATGGTCCCTCGTGACCAACTGTTGGGCAAATAGTCCCTCGTGATCAAGGGTTGTCCCAACAGTCCCTCGTGACCAACTGTTGGCCAAACGGTCCCTCGTGACCAAATTTATAAGGGTGCGGGATGGTATGGCTAAAACTAGCCCAATCAACATATATGGGGAGAGGTAGCATTCTCCTTGGGAGCACCTCGCATAGCTGCATTGACACGAGCACTTTCACATGATCAAGTGATGGCCCAACGGACCCTCGTGACCAAGTGTTCGCCAAACGGTCCCTCATGACCAAGGGTTGGCGCAACGGTCCCTGATGACCAAGTGTTCGCCAAATGGTGCCTCGTGAGCAAGGGTTGTCCCAACGGACCCTCGTGACCAAGTGTTGGCCCAACGGTCCCTCGTGACCAAATTTATAAGGGTGCAGGATGGTATGGCTAAAACTAGCCCAATCAACATATATGGGGAGAGGTAGCATTCTCCCTGGGAGCACCGCATGGTGCTCTCGTGAGAGTGCTCTCCATGGGAGCAACTCGCTTAGCTGCACTGGCATGAGCACTTTCACGAGTCCAAGTGCTAGATAAACGGACACCCTCCTTGAGAGCATGCTCCCTGAGAGCGTTCTCCTTGAGAGTGCCTTCCTCGTACGCATGTGAGAGTGTTCTCCTTGAGAGCACCCTCCTGGAGAGCGCTCTCCCTGAGAGCGACCTCCCTCAGAGCATTCTCCTTGATAGTGCCTTGCACTACGCATGTGAGAGTGTTCTCTCGGAGCATGCCCTTCCTAGGAGTACCCTCCCTGAGAACAAGGGTTGACCCAATGGAGCTTCGTGACCAAATTTATAAGGGTGCAAGATGGTATGGCTGAAACTGGCCCAATCAGCATATATGGGGAGAGCTAGTGTTCTTCCTAGGAGCATTGCACGATGCTCTCGCAAGAGTGCTCTCACAAGAGCACCTCACATAGCTACGCTGGCAAGAGTGCTCTCACAAGAGCATCTCATGCAACGCTTACAAGATCACTCTCTGTGGGAGTGCCTCTTGCTGCACAACGTGATGGTGTTCTCTCTTAGAGTGTACTCCCTAAGAGAGCCTTGTGTTGCGCATTTGAGAGCATTCTCAATGAGAGAGGCCTCATTGAGAGCATTCTGTTGGAGAGTGCTCTTCCTAGGAGTGGCCTCCCTGAAAGAGTTCTTTTCGAGAATGCCTTCCTTGAGAGTGTTCTCCGTGAGAGTGCCCTCCCTGAGCATGCTCAACGTGAGCGCACTCTCTGTGGGAGCATCCTCCATGAGAACCCTCTCCTAGAGAGCATTCTCACTGACAACGTTCTCCCCGAGAGCACCTTACACTACGCACATGAGAGTGTTACCCTTGGGAGCGCCCTCCCAGAGAGCGCCTTGCGCTACACACGTGAGAGCTTTCTCCTTGAAAGTGTCCTCATTGAGAGCATTCTCTTGGAGAGTGCCCTCCTTGAGAACGGTCTCCTTGAGAGCACCCTTGTTGAGAGCGTTCTTGCTGAGTGCACCCTCTCTGAGAGCACCTTGCATTACGCACATGAGGATGCCCTCCGTTAGAGCAGTGTTCCTGAGAGCGTTATCGCTGAGTGCACCCTCTCTGAGAGCGCCTTGCGTTACGCATGTGAGGACACCCTCCTCGAGAGCATGCTCCCTGAGAGTGTTCTCCTTGAGAGCGCCCTCCCCGAAAGCGCCTTTCGGTATGCATGTGAGAGTGTTCTCATTGAGAGCACCCTTCGTGGCAGCATTCTCCCTAAGTAAACCTTGCGCTATGCACATGAGAGCATTCTCCTGGAGAGCGTCCTCGTTGAGAGCATTCTCCTAGAGAGCGCCCTTGTTGAGAGCATTCTCTCGGAGCATGCCCTCCATGAGAGTGCCCTCCCTGAGAACGGGCTTGTTGAGGATGCCCTCTCCAATAGCATCCTTCTTAAGACTACCCTCCATGAGACCACCCTCTATTAGAGCAGCCTCCCTGAGAGCGTTCTCCTTGAGATCACCCTCCCTAAGAGCATTCTCCTTGTGTTACGCTCATGAGAGTGTTCTTCTTGAGAGCACCCTTGTTGAGAGCGTTCTCTCGAAGAGCGCCCTCTGTTAGAGTGGTGTTCTTGAGAGCATTCTTGCTGAGTGCACCCTCTCTGAGAGCACCTTGCATTACACACATGAGAATGTTCTCCTCGAGAGCATGTTCGTTGAGAGCATTCTCATGGAGAGCATCCTCCTTGAGAGTGTTCTAGCTGAGAACACCCTCCTCGAGAGCATTCTCATTGAGAGCGCCCTCTACGAGAGCGTTTTCTTTAAGGACGCCTTTACTTGGTGCTCTCTGTCTGAGGACACTCTTTTTGATAACGCAGTCTTTGTGACGAAATTTATAAGGATGCAAGATGGTATGGCTGAAACTAGCCCAATCCGCATATATGGGGAGAGGTAGCATTCTTCCTAGGAGCATTGCGCAGTGCTCTCGTGAGAGCGCTCTCACAAGAGTGCCTCACATAGCTGCGCTAGCAAGAGCGTGCTCTCACGAGAGCACCTCATGCAGCGCTTGTGAGAGCACTCTCCATGGGAGTACCTCTTGCTACGCACATGATGGTGTTCTCTCTTGGAGTGTCCTCCCTGAAACACCACAAAATTCAGAGCTTGGTACTCGTTCGACACCAAACAGAACCCTGGAACTCATGAACGACGTTGGCTGCATAATCACAACACTTAGTTTTTGCTAAGTACATGGTGCCAGCATATACACTTCAGCGTATACGCCAAAATCATGTACAGCGTATACGCCCAGTGTATACGCCCAACATACAGCGTATGCATCCAGCGTATACGCCTGGCACTCCAATGTATACGCCCAGCACTCCAGCGTATACGCTCGGCTCTCTGGCGTACACGCCCAGGTACTGCAGATGCACATGCTCGATGACAGGATTTCCAATGACAGCATGAAGATAACGTCGAAGAGCAAGGATTGAAGCAAGTGGACATCCTCCGGCGTATACGCCCGGCGTGTATGCCCAGCATCCATCAACGTATATGTTCGGCGTGTATGCCCAGCATCCATCAGCGTATACGCCCGGCATGTACGCCCAGCATCCATCAGCGTATACGCCCAGCGCTCAGCATCTCCACCCAGTTCACGCCTAGCATTTTCAGCGTACACGCCCAGCGTATACGCCGACCTGATGCGGTGTATACGCCGAGCATGTACGCCCACCAGTTGTAAAATTTTGTATATTTGTAAAGTGTATGCACCTGGTCAACGCGCCACGTGTCTCCCATCCTGAGTCTAGCATAACAACCTGTATAAAACCTCCATTTTTCCACTTCAACAGGACGGTTCGCAAAATCCCAAAGCACCCCAGAGAGAACATTTACACTGTGCAAAAGAGCAGAAAACCTTCTTACGCTGGGAAGCCCTGCACACTGCAGATCCAGTCTCTTACTCTCCGCTCGCCCTGCAAACCGTCCGAGTCACCTTTGTGTACGCCGGGGCTTTTCATCCACCTTGTGTTCCCACAACTGCGTTAGACCAGTGCACTGTACTCTGACTCTAATTCCATCGTTACATTTGATGCAAGTTCTTTTATAGTTTTACGTCAATTTGGCCCACACCTCATTTGCATCTATTTACGCTCGCGCTTCGTTTGCGTTCATTTACATTTCATGTTTTCTTTACTGTTTACGCCTGCACGTCGTTTACGCATAACCCAGCGTATTAGCATTTTGTGTACGCGCAGGGAAATCCTTGTCTGATCTGCATGCGGACCACCCAAGGTACTCTGCCTCCGTTGCATTCCAGCTCGCCCTCAGGCGAAGGCAGGGCCTTCTGTACCCGTCCTACGATCCCACGGCCTCTATTTTCCCTTCCAGCCAGAGATCGACAATTTCAGGCGGTACACTCCCTGAGAGAGCCTTGTGTTGTGCATTTGAGAGTGTTCTCAATGAGAGAGCCCTCATTGAGAGCATTCTGTTGGAGAGCACTCTTCCTGGGAGTGGCCTCCCTAGAAGAGTTCTCTTCGAGAATGCCCTCCTTGAGAGCATTCTCCGTGAGAGTGCCCTCCCTAAGCATGCTGAACATGAGCACGCTCTCTATGGGAGCGCACTCCATGGAGAGTGTTCTTGCTGACAACATTCTCCCTGAGAGCACCTTACACTATGCACGTGGGAACGTTCTCCTTTGGAGCGCCCTCCCTGAGAGCACCTTGTGCTACACACGTGAGAGTGTTCTCCTCGAAAGCGCCCTCATTGAGAGTGTTCTCTTGGAGAGTTCCCTCCTTGAGAATGGTCTCCCTAAGGATGCCCTCCTTGAGAGCATCCTCCTAAAGAGTGTGCTCCATGAGAATGTTCTCCTTGAGAGTGCCCTCCCCGAGAGCACCTTCCGCTACGCACATGAGAGTGTTCTCATTGAGAGCACCATCTCGGAGGGTGTGCTCCCAGAGAGCGCTCTCCCTGAGAGCGGCCTCCCTCATAGCATTTTCCCTGATAGTGCCTTACGCTATGCATCTGGGAGTGTTCTCCTTGTGAGCGCCTTCATTGAGAGCGTTCTCTCAGAGCGTGCCATTCCCAAGAGTGCCCTCCAAGAGAAGGGTCTCCCTGAGGATGCCCTCCTTAAGAGCATGCTCTGTGAGAGCATTCTCCTTGAGAGCGCCCTTCGTCAGAGCAGCTTTTTGGAAAGCGTTCTCCTTGAGAGTGTCCTTCATGAGAGCACCTTATGCAATGCACGTGAGAGTGTTCTCCTTGAGAGCACCCTCCTAGAGAGTGACCTCCCTCCAAGCGTTCTCCCTAAGAATACCTTGCGCTATGCACGTGAGAGTGGTCTCCTTGAGAGCATTGTCTTGGAGAGCATCCTCCGTTAGAGTGCCCTCCTTGAGAGCTCCCTTCGTGGGAGCGTTCTCCCTAAGTACACCTTGCGTTATGCATGTGAGAGTGGTCTCTTGGAGAGCACCTTGGTTGAGAGTGTTCTCTTGGAGCACACCCTCCATGAGAGTGCCCTCCCTGAGAACGGGCTTGCTGAGGACGCCCTCTCCAATAGCATCCTCCTTAAGACTACCCTTTGCGAGATCGTTCTCTGCGAGAGCGCCCTCTGTTAGAGTAGCCTCGCTGAGAGCGTTCTCCTTAAGATCACCCTCCCTAAGAGCACCTTGTGCTATGCTCATGAGAGTGTTCTCCTTGAGAGTGCCCTCATTGAAAGAGTTCTCTCAAAGAGCACCCCCCGTTAGAGGGGTGTTCCTGAGAGCATTCTCGCTGAGTGCACCCTCTTTGAGAGTGCGTTGTGTTACACACATGAGAATGTTCTCCTCGAGAGCATGCTCGTTGAGAGCATCCTCATGGAGAGCAACCTTTGTTAGAGCGTTCTCGCTGAGAGCGCCCTCGCCGAGAGTGTTCTCACTGAGAGTGCTCTCTACGAGAGCATTTTTCTTGAGGGCGCCCTTACTTGGTGCTCTCTCTCTGAGAACGCTCTTTTTGAGAACGCAGTCTTTGTGACCAAATTTATAATGGTGCGGGACGGTATGGCTAAAACTGGCCCAATCAACATATATAGGGAGAGGTAGCATTCTTCCTGGGAGCATCGCACGATGCTCTCACAAGAGAGCTCTCACAAGAGCACCTCGCATAGCTACACTGGCAAGAGCGTGCTCTCATGAGAGCGCCTCATGCAGCGCTTGCGAGAGCACTCTCTATGGGAGTGCTTCTTGCTACACACATGATGGTGTTCTCTCAAGGATTGTCCTCCATCAGAGAGCCTTGCATTATGCATTTGAGAGCATTCTCAATGAGAGAGCCCTCGTTGAGAGCATTCTGTTGTAGAGAGCTCTTCCTGGGAGTGGCCTCGCTGAAAGCATTCTCCCCAAGAATGCCCTCCTTGAGAGCATTCTCCATGAGAGCGCCCTCCTTGAGCATGCTCAACATGAGCAAGCTCTCTGTGGGAGCACTCTCCATGAGAACGCTCTCCTAGATATCGCCCTCCATGAGAACACTCTCCATGAGAGCGCCCTCCTTAAGAGTTCACTCCCGGGGAGAACACTATCTCTCCCTATATATGTTGATTGGGCCAATTTTAGCCATACCATCCCGCACCCTTATAAATTTGGTCACAAAGGTCCATTCGGCCAACGCTTGGTCAAGAGCATCTCCTAAAGAATGTTCTCCGTGAGAGCGGCCTTTTGGAGAGCGTTCTCCTTGAGAGTGCCTTGGGCTATGCAAGTGAGATTGTTCTCTTGGAGAGTGCCTTCGTTGAGAGCTTCTTTTCGAAGGGTGCCCTCCCCGAGAGCACTCTCCCTCAGAGAGACCTCCTTGAGAGCACCTTGCGTTGTGCACATGAGAGTGCTCTCCTCGAGAGCATACTTGTTGAGAGCGTTCTCTTGGAGAGCACCCTTCTTGAGATTGGTCTCACTAGGAGTGCCCTCCCTAAGAGCGTTCTCATTCAGAGCTTTCTCCTTGAGAGGGCCCTCGCTGGGAGCATTCTCCCTGTAACACCCTGGTTGAGAGAATTCTATCAAAGAGTGCCCTCCTTGAGAGCGTTCTCCCTGAGAGCTGTCTCAATTAGAGCGGCCTCCATGAGAGCGTTCTCCTTGAGAGTGCCTTTCACCCTAGTGTGAATGTTCTTCTTGAGAGCGCCCTCCCCTAGAGCATTCTGTTGGAGAGCATCCTCCATTAGAGCGGCCTCCATGAGAGCACCTTGTGTTACGCATGTGAGAGTTTTCACCTTAAGAGCGTTCTTTTGTAGAGCGCCCTTCCTAAGAGCACCCTCCCTGAGAATGCCCTCCATGAGAGCGGTCTCCTTGAGGACATCCTCATCAGTCTCCCTGAGAGTGTGCTCATGGGGAGCGGTCTACTTGAGAGAGGTCTTCGTAAGAGTGCCCTCCCTGAGAATGCCCTCCCTGAGAGCGGTCTCCGTGAGGATGCCTTCATCAAGAGTGTTCTCCCTGAAGCGCCTTTGTTGAGAGCGCCCCCATCGGGAGCAGTCTCCTTGGGAGTGGTCTTCCTAAGAGTGCCCTCCCTGAGAATGCCCTCATTGAGAGAAATCTCACTGCAGATGCCCTCATCGGGAGCATTCTCCTTGGAGCGCCCTTGTTGAGAGCACCCTCATCAGGATCAGTCTCCTTGGAAGTGGTCTTCCTAAGAGTGCCCTCCCTAAGAATGTCCTCCTTGAGAGCAATCTCACTGAGGACACCCTCATTGGGTGCGGTCTCCCTGGAGAACGCTCTTGTTGAGAGAGGTCTTCTTAAGAGTGCCCTACCTGAGAACATCCTCCTTGAGAGCGGTCTCATGGGGAGTGCCTCCATCGGAAGCGTTCTTCTTCGAGTGCCCTTGTTGAGAGCGTTTTGTCGAAGAGTGCCCTCTTTGAGAGCATTCTCCTTGAGAGCATCCTCCGTTAGAGTGGCCTCCATGAGAGCGTTCTCCATGAGAGCACCTTGCATTACGCACATGAGAGTTTTCAACTTTAGAGCATTCTTTCGTAGAGTACCCTTCCTAAGAGAGTCCTCCTTGAGAACACCCTTCTTGAGAGCGGTCTCCCTGAGGACGTCCTCATCGGTAGCGTTCTCCTTAGAGTGCCCTCGTTGAAAGTGGTCTCCGTGGAGAACGCCCTCCTTGAGAGCGGTCTCACTGAGAGCACGCTCATGGGGAGCAGTCTCCTTGAGAGTGGTCTTCGTAAGAGTGCCCTCCCTGAGAACGCCCTCCTTGAGAGCAGTCTCCCTGAGGATGCCTTCATCAGGAGTGTTCTCCCTGGAGCACCCTCATTGAGAGCACCCTCATCAGGAGTATTCTCCTTGGGAGCGGTCTTCCTAAGAGTGCCCTCCCTGAGAATGCCCTCCTTGAGAGCAATCTCACTGAGGACACCCTCATCCAGAGCATTCTCCGTGGAGCACCCTCATCGGGAGAAGTCTCCTTGGGAGCGATCTTCCTAAGAGTGTTCTCCTCGAGAACGTCCTCCTTGAGGGCAATCTCACTGAGGATGCCTTCATCGGGAGCATTCTCCCTGGAGCGTCCTCGTTGAGAGCAATCTCCCTAGAGAATGCCCTCCTTGAGAGCGGTCTCTCTGACAGTGCCCTCATCGGAAGCGTTCTCCTTGGAGCACCCTCGTTGAGAGCATTTTGTCGAAGAGTGCCCTCCTTGAGAGCGTTCTCCTTGAGAGCAGCCTCCGTGAGAGCGTTCTCCATGAGAGCACCTTGCGTTATGCACGTGAGAGTTTTCACCTTGAGAGCGTTCTTTCGGAGAGCACCCTTCCTAAGAGTGCCCTCCCTGAGAACGCCCTCCTTAAGAGCAGTCTCTCTGAGGAAGCCCTAATCGAGAGCATTCTCCCTGGAGTGCCCTCATTGAGAGTGGTCTCCCTAAGAGTGCCCTCATCAAGAGCGATCTCCTTGAGAGTGGTCTTCGTAACAGTGCCCTCCCTCAGAATGCCCTCCTTGAGAGCGGTCTCCTTGAGGATGCCGTCATCGGGAGTGTTCTCCCTAGAGCGCCAACATTGAGAGTTTTCACCTTGAGAGCGTTCTTTTGGAGAGCAGTCTTCGTAAGAGTGCCCTCCCTGAGAACGCCCTCCTTGAGAGCGGTCTCCCTGAGGATGCCCACATTGGGAGCATTCCCCTAGAGTGCCCTCATCAAGAGCGGTGTCCTTGATAGTGGTCTTCCTAAGAGTGCCCTCCCTGAGAATGCCTTCCTGGACAGCAGTCTCCCTGAGGATGCCCTCATCGGGAGCGTTCTCCTTGGAGCGCCCTCATTGAGAGCAGTCTCCCAGGAGAACACCCTCCTTGATAGTAGTGTGCTTGAGAGCAGTCTTCCTAAGAGTGCCCTCCCTGAGAACACCCTCCTTGGGAGCGGTCTCCTTGAGGATGCCCTCCTTGATAGGGTCCTCCTTAAGAACATTCTCTGTAAGAGTGCCCTTGGTTAGAGCTGGCCTTTGGAGAGCATTCTCCTTGAGAACGCCCTCCCCATGAGCGCCTTGCGCTATGCACGTGAGAGCGCTCTTCCCGAGAGTGCTCTCCTTGAGCTCATCCTTCGTGACCGAATTTATAAGGGTGCAGGACGGTATGGCTGAAACTGGCCCAATCAACATATATAAGGGGAGGTAAAGTTGACGACCAGTGGTGGTGATAGAGTGATCCGTGGGTTTCTCCCCCAGGGATGCCTTGCCTTGCCCATGATACCATGCCCTCGTTGTTCATGCTTGTGACTCACGAGCCTTGTTGTGAAGAAGGATAATCTCGGAGAATGTGGTTTCCTCATTTATGATTTGAGATAGAAGGCTTGTAGCATTGCGGGCATGTTCTCTGTCAGAGCGCCCTTCGTTAGAGCAGCCATCCAAGGAGCATTCTCATTGAGAACGCCTTCCTCGAGAGTGCCTTGCTTTATGCATGTGACAGTGTTCTCCTTGAGAGTGCTGTCTTTGATAGCTCCCTCTAGGAAGGCATCCTTCCAGAGAGAGTTTTGTCGAAGATTGCCCTCCTTGAGAGCATTCTCCCAGAGAGCATCCTTCATTAGAGCGGTCTCCATGACAGTGTTCTTCATGAGAGCATTGTCCATGTGAGCACTTTGTGTTACGCATGTGAGATTTTTCACCTTGAGAGTGTTCTTTAGGAGAGTGCCCTTCTTAAGAGTGCCCTCCTTGAGAACACCTTCTTTGAGAGTGGTCTCCTTGGAGCGCCCTCATCGGGAGTGGTCTTCTTAAGAGTGCCCTCCTTGAGAACGCCCTCCTTGAAAGTGGTCTCTTTAAGGATGCTCTAATTAAGAGCATTCTCTCTGGAGCACCCTCATTGAGAGTGCCCTCATGGGAAGCAGTCTCCTTAAGAGTGGGCTTCCTAAGAGTTCCGTCCCTGAGAACACCCTCATCGGGAGCGTTCTCCCTAGAGTGCCCTCATTGATAGCAGTCTCCCTAGAGAACGTTGTCCTTGAGAGCGGTCTCCCTAGAGAACGCCCTCCTTGAGAGCTGTCTCCCTGATAGGGCCATTTTAGGGAGCTATCTCCCTGAGGACGTCCTCATCGAGAGTGGTCTCCCTGAGGATGCCTTCATTGGGAGCATTCTCCCTGGAGTGCCCTCATTGAGAGCACCTTCATTGAGAGTGGTCTCCCTGAGAACGTCCTCATCGAGAGCCGTCTCCTTCAGAGTGGTCTTTTAGAAAGGGTCCTCCTTGAGAACGTCCTACTTGAGAGCGATCTCACTGAGGATGTCCTCATCGTGAACGTTCTCCCTAGAGCGCCCTCATCATCAGCGGTCTCCTTGAGAGTAGCCTTCCCAAAAGCACCCTCCTTGAGAGTGGTCTCTCTGAGGATGCCTTCATCGGAAGCGTTCTCCCTAGAGTGCCCTCGTTTAGAGCGCCTTCATTAAGAGCGGTATCCTTGAGAACGTCCTCATCGAGAGCGGTCTTACAGAGAGTACCCTCCATGAGAACGCCTTCCTTGAGAGTGATCTTGTAGAGGATGCCCTCATCTTGAACATTCTCCCAAGAGCGCCCTCATCGAGAGCCGTCTTCCTAAGAGTTCCCTCCCTGAGAACACCATCCTTGAGAGTAGTCTCCTTGAGGATGCCTTCATCGGGAGCGTTCTCCCTGGAGTGCCCTCGTTGAGAATGCCTTCATTGAGAGTGGTCTCCCTGAGAACATCCTCATCGAGAGCAGTCTCCTTCAGAGCGGTCTTTCAGAGAGTGCCCTCCTTGAGAACACCCTCCTTGAGAGCGATCTCACTGAGGACGCCCTCATCGTGAACATTGTTCTTGGAGCACCCTCATCGGGAGCGGTCTCCTTGAAAGTGGTCTTCCTAAGAGTGCCCTCCCTGAGAACGCCCTCCTTGAAAGCAATCTCACTGAGGACACCCTCATTGGGAGCATTCTCCCTAGAGTGCCCTCATTGAGAGAACCCTCATCAGGAGCAGTCTTCCTAAGAGTTCCCTCCTTGAGAGCAATCTCATTGAGGATGCCCTCATTGGGAGAGTTCTCCCTGGAGCACCCTTGTTGAGAGTGGTCTCCCTGGAGAACGCCATCCTTGAGAGCTGTCTTCTTAAGAGTGCCCTCCCTAAGAATTCCCTCCTTGAGAGCGATCTCTCTGATAGCACCCTCATTGGAACTGTTCTCCTTGGAGCACCCTCCTTGAGAGCATTTTGTTGCCATTGTTGAGATTATTCTCTTGGAGAGCTACCTCCATTGGAACACCCTCCTTGAGATTGGTGTCGCTAGGGACACCCTCTTTGAGAGCGTCCTCCTTAAGAGCATTTCACATGAGATCAGCCACCTTAAGAGCATCCTCATTGAGAGTGCCCTCATCGCGAGCTATCTTCATTTGAGCGGCTATCTGAAGAGCGTTCTTATTGAGATTGCCCTTCTCGTGAGTGTTCTCCCTAGAGTGCCCTCATCGAGAGTGTTCTGTTGAAGAGGCCCATCCTTGAGAGCGTTCTTGCCAAGACCGTTCTCCCTGAGGGCAGTCTCTATGAGAGCATTCTCATTGAGAGTGTTCTCCATGTGATCACCTTTCCTAAAAGCAACCTCTCTAAGAATGCTCTTTTAGGGAGTTATCTCCCTGAGGAAGTCCTCATCGAGAGCGGTCTCCCTGAGGATTCCTTCATCGAGAGCATTCTCCCTGGAGTGTCCTCGTTGAGAGCACCTTCATTAAGAGCGGTCTCCCTGAGAACGTCCTCATCGAGAGTAGTCTTTCAAAGAGTGCCCTCCTTGAGAATTCCATCTTTGAGAGCGATCTCACTGATGACATCCTCATCGTGAACGTTCTCCTTGGAGCACCCTCATCTGGAGCAGTCTCCTTGATAGCGGTCTTCCTAAAAGCACCCTCCCTGAGAATACCCTCCTTGAGAGCGGTCTCCCTTTGGATGCCTTCTTCGAGAGCCTTCTCCTTGGAGTGCCCTCGTTGAGAGCACCTTCATTGAGAGTGGTCTCCCTGAGAATGTCCTCATTGAGAGTGGTCTCTTTCAAAGCGGTCTTTCGGAGAGTGCCCTCCTTGAGAACGCCCTCCTTGAGAGCGATCTCGCTAAGGACGTCCTCATTGTGAACGTTCTTCCTGGAGCACCCTCATTAGGAGCAGTCTCCTTGAGAGTGGTCTTCCTAAGAGTGCCCTATAACGATGGAAAAAGTCGGCAGCTGGAAAATACCAAACAAAATCCCGCATACACAGTTTTAACCACGGATCCATGTGAGGGCTATGCTGGAAAAAATGAATCCGCAGCGCCCTGAACGATCTTGTTGATCAGACAGGGACTTACTAGTCAGTAAACTGATGGAGATAATGAATATCTCGTGGAACGACCTAATTCGAGGAATTGCAAAATGAGGGGAAAAACAACATAGATGAATTGTAACGATGATAACGCTAAACACGAGAAGAGGAGGCTAATACAAGAGAGACGCGTAGTCTCAAGATCTATGCTTTGACTTGAAAGATGTATATTTTGTATATCACGTTACACTGGGGAGACCCTGATTACTTGATGTAAAGCAAGCACAAAACAACAAGAAAACTGTCCAAACGGAAGTCCGATCTACCTCATGGGCTAAAGCTGAGATGTAAGGAAGGTCAAGCTCTGACGTCTATCGATCAACTGTTTCTGACCAATAGAGCCTGCGAACCATGCAAGGTGATCCCACAATCTTGGATCTGCTTCTTTCACCTTAGGTAGTTTCTGTTTAGGACCACCAATTGTCGTTGATGGAGAAAGTTGTGTCTTCCCCAACAGAACGATTACTCTTGTTGCCGATGCTCAAAGCGAACTGTGCTCTGTTTCTGCCGGAAGGTGATGCTATCGACAATTGCCAAAGTGCTGCCCTCTCTGTCTCTGCTCAAAGTGATAAATGCTCTTGTGCTCAGAAAAATGTCCTTTGCCTCCTTGATTTTGCCAGCCCTTGTATCTTTGTCAACTGGGGTATTTATAGGCTGCGACGTCCTGTGGAAAAGGTGCAACCCTGATGATGTGTGTCCTGAATGTTTCGGGTACTGTTGGCCTGACCATTTTTGTGTCAAACTTCATGACTACACACAATACGCTTATTTGTGTATTGTGTGTGTAAAGAACAGATGCGCGTCGGGCATGTTTCAACTGTCTTTGGGTTATCTTACGCTCATTCACGCTGCGTTGCATGCACGAGCGTAACATAACATGGAAACAATGGATTCAAGCTGTTTTACACTCGCTTACGCAGCCGTGCATAATGAAGTGTAAACGATGTCTAGCTTGGTGATGCAATACGCTGTGATACGCTACGTTGCGTGATAAGCGTATGATAAGCAATCGCACTTTCTTAGACTTTGCCTTTGACTGTTTTGGAGGTCATTATGCTGCTGTGCGTAATAGAGCGTAAACCTAGCCTTGAACAAAAGACTTAGCAAAATCTATGAGAAGTCGCATATTACACTACTCAAGCCTCTCCCCATGCCGAAGTAACTAGCCTTCTGATGCCAGACTATGTTTAAACAGAATCACACTAAGCGCCATTACGCTACGTCGTGTGGTATAGCGTAAACAGAGAAAACATAGTAAGATTAGAAATCTACACAGGAAATTGAAGACTTGATGCTATGCGCCTCTTGGTATTGCTCTGTCTTATTCTTCCTTCTGGAATTCTGACATGCATCCTTGCCTGAATTGTGGATCTTTGCCTGAGGTTGACTTGCAATTTTCACGATGTTTCAATGGCCCCTCTTTGTTGACAGTTAGAGGGCTTGCCCGAAAGACATCGACAAAGAATACGAAACACCAGATTGGTAGAAGCAAGAACAACGTCCATCCATGGCTACTCAAGAGTTGCCCTGTCAACATGGAAGAGCAAAGCTAGAGGGAATGGGACATAGAATGACATAGTAGGAAATAGGTTCAGGGAAGATGTAAAATAAGTCAGGATGGTAGGATTATAGAATACGCTTACTGAATGCACAGAAACGTACACACACTTATTTCAACAGGAATGCTTTCAGATGAGCGTAGCGCATCAGCTTGAGATTTCTCTGTCACCGATTATAGTAGGAATGCTTGAGAAAGGAGCACGGTGCGTCACTTCTGCGATATCTCTGCTAGTGCGAGTGCGGAAAACGGATGCTTGCGTATGTAGCTTTTGCGTATGGGAAGCGGGTGGTAGGGATGAAACGAAATAATAGCTAAGGGTAGGATTATGAGAGGTATAGGCATGCAGTTCTAAGTGGTTGGGAAAACCTGAGCAGCCATCTCCAGACACTGTTGTTCTTCACCGCTCAGATGGACGCACCTTTGAACCACACCCTCGAAGTAAGTAACCTGCAACCACAGAAGAAAATAGAGGACACCATTGCTCATGCGAACAAGAGGCGAGGTTGTCGAAACGAGCGCCGTTTGATGCGAGATAGAGTGATTGGGCTATGAAGAAGGAGCTGTAGCATGAGGCTGGAGCTGCCAATCCTAACGATTGGCCCAGCATATCTTCGCCAAAAGACATCAGACACAGTGCACCTAACTGATTAGGCAAAGAACCAGCTAGATGAATTTGCGAAGCCAGTGTCTGATAGAGATGATCAGCATAGGTCCATGAGGTCGTTGTCGACGAGGATTTCGTCAGGGCTCTGGCTGGCGAGACTAAACTCTCAGAGGTACCACCGCTGCAGTGGGCACAGCGACGGCATCTCCGAGGGATTAGTAAGATGCCTCTCAGCTCGTCCGAGGAATAAGTAGGATGCCGGTGGGGTGGCAACGCTGGGACTGTCCCAGTATCCCATCTTGTTTGTCGTGTAGCTGTACAAAGATGATCACGCTCATTTGATTTACATGGCAGCAGTCTATAAGTCCCAGTTTTAAGTCCTAGTAGACTATCATTGCTAGCTTTAAGTCTCAGCAGACCATGGTCCCAGTTTAAAGTCTGGGCGGACCAAGAAATGCTAGTTTTACGTCGTCGCGGATGGTGGTGTGTCTGATTTATGGTCTCAGTAGACCATGCTGTGGATGTCAGTTTCGTGTCATGACCCAGGGACAGATCTGTGCTAGTTTTATGTCTCAGCAGACGGCTACTTACCTATGCCAGTTTAGCGTTGTGGCGGACGCGTGCAAAAGATGCCAGTTTTTTGTCTTGGCAGACCTGTACAACATTGCCAGTTTTACGTCGTAGCGGACAGTTACAACTTGCCAGTTTAGCGTCGTAGCGGACGATGGTTGCCATACTTGGTTGTTCACACTGGAGATGCTACTAAATGTAGTACCGCTTCAAATATATATGATTTACAGGGTTCAGTAATTCATTGCCATTGACGTCTGCTAATTTGAATGCTCCGTTGTTGTACGCGTCAACCACCAAGAAAGGGCCCTCCCAGTTTGCAGAGAACTTGCCTACTAGTTTGCGCACGGCCTTGAGAACTAGATATCCTTTCTTTATCGGGAGTTGCTGAAGGCTGTGACGATGCTTCTGTGTCTGTTTGTCTTGATACCTTTCAATCATGTCAAGAGCCTGTATCCGCTTCTCTTCTACTGAATCCAGATCTGCGATTCGAGACTCGGTGTGTTGAGCCTCATTTATAACCATGGAGAGGACCATTCTCAGAGAAGAAATTTGCAACTCGAGAGGCAATACTGCTTCAGACCCGTAAACTAGGCTATAGGGCGTACTACCTGTAGCCGTCCTACACGTAGTACGATACGCCCATAGCACATAGAGGATCTGTTCCTGCCACCGCCTTTTGTTACCGTCAAGCATTTTCTTGAGCAGATTGATGATCACTTTGTTCATTGCTTCAGCTTGACCATTCGCTTGTGGGTAATAGGGGGAGGAAAAAGATTGTCTAATGCCCAGGTTATCATAGAAGGATTTGGTTTCCGTGCTACTAAACTGTGGCCCATTGTCGGTCACGATAGTCATCGGGAGACCAAATCTGGTTACTATATTGTCCAGGATAAAATGGTAAATCTGCTGAGATGTGATCTTTTGCAGGGGAATAGCTTCTACCCACTTCGTGAAATACTCAGTGGTGGTAATGATGAAGCTATGACCTGCGGAAGATTTCGGCGTGATGGGGCCTATAATTTCTAGTCCCCATCATTGAAATGGCCATGTTATCTGCGTTGTGTGTAATTCTATAGGTGACGCGTGTATGAGATTCGCATGACGCTGACACATGTCACAAGTTTTAACCTTTTTCAAGCAATCCTTTTCCATGCGCGGCTAGTAATATCCTAAGCGACGGATTTTTAGGGCCATAGCCCGTGGTGCTACGTGGCCGCCGCACAGTCCCTCATGAACTTCGCCGACTATATGCTGCGCTTGATTTTTATCAACGCAAGTAAGCAGCACGCCATCAAAGGAGCGTCTACAAAGAGTGCTATCTCCGATGATGATGTATTGCCTAGACCACTTGCAGATTGCATCTTTCTGCACACGTGTCAATTCAGATGGTAGCTCGCCCTGTAAAAGGTAAGTTTTAANACATCTTTCTGCACACGTGTCAATTCAGATGGTAGCTCGCCCTGTAAAAGGTAAGTTTTAATGTCATCGTACCATTTAGTTGTGCTTTCCTTGAGAAGAGAAGAGATTTGCACCATCTGAATGATAGGATCTACGCAGTCTGTTATCAATGCAGGGCAGGTGTCAAAAAGATGTGAAGGCACGTTCAAAGCTAGTGTAGCCAGTGCATCGGCCAGTGTGTTATCCATGCGTGGCACGTGCTGGGCATCGATGGTCACAAATCGTCTCAGAAGATCTTTAGCCTTATCGCAGTAGGGCTACAAATGTACAACCTTGCAGGCGTAGACTCCTGTGATCTGATTTATGACAAGCATCAAATCGCCCCCAATCGCCAGGTGTCGAACATCGAGTTCACTGGCAGTTAGTAATCCCCTGAGGAGCCCTTCGTACTCTGCCACATTGTTCATACAAGGGAAGGTCAAGCAATAAGCGTGGAGACGCATATCCTCAGGTGATAGCATAATAACAGTGGTAGCACTGCCACCTCTAGCGGTTGAAGCTCCGTCGAAATACAACGTTGCTTCGGGGAATGTCAAGACAGGGCTTAAACTATGTACATGTTCGTTAGGGAACTATGGTTCTATAGTCGCCTGATTGTTAATTGGTGACATTATTAACTAGTCAGCTATTGCCTGGCCTTTCGTAGATGATTGGCCAATATACTGCAGATCAAATTCTACTATGATAGCCTTCCAGCGAGCTATTTTACTACTCTCGTATAGGTTGTGCATAATGGCCCTAAGAATGTTGTTTTTACAGAGGATGTTGACCTTGCTACAGAAAAGATAATGCCTACACTTTTTAAGCGTAAAAACTAATGCTAGGTAATTACGCTCTACGTCGTTGTACCTCGTTTTGTACACACATAGAGCATGACTCAAGTAGTAGATAGGCACTTCCGACCCATCATCCCTCCTTTGACAAAGTAATGCGGCTAACGCTACGTCCAAAGTTGCGAGGTAAATGTAAAATGGTAAGTCCCTTTGTTGTGGGAAAACCATCGGTAAATGTTGCAGTTCTTGTTTTAAGCTATCAAACGCACATTGGCAATCGTCGGTCCATTCGAAATTAACCCCCTTTTTCAGCAAGTGTTGCATAGGGTGTAGCTTGTCGGTTAACCTTAAGATGAACTGGCGTATAAATTGTAAGCATCCCTATAACCCGCATAATTGTTTGAGGTCTGTAGGAGGCGTTAATTTGACAATGGCTTTGACCTTATCAGGGTCAACTCGTATGCCGGATTCCGACACCACAAACCCCAGCATGCGTCCGATTTTGACTCCGAATACGCACTTCTTTGGGTTAAGTCGGAGCTCGTATTTGGAGCATCTTTTAAGGACTAACTCTAGGTCTCCTGAATGATCCTCAGACTTTAAATACTTAACAGCTATATCATCTACGTAATCATTCAGCCTTCCTAGGAGGTAATCGCTGAAGATGTATGTCATGGCTCGTTGATACGTTGCTCCAGCATTCTTTAGACCAAAAGGCATCATAGTGTAGCAAAAGGTGCCCCAGGGCATCATGAATGTCATGGTCAATTGATGTTCTGGGTTGATTCGAATCTGATTATAGCCTAAAAAACCATCCATAAAGGATAGAAGCGCATGCCCAGCTGTCGTATCGACTAGTTGGTCGATACTCGGTAGTGGGAAGTTATCCTTGATTATGGCCTTATTCAAATCCTGGAAGTCTATGCAGATGTGTATGCTTCCGGTCTTCTTTGGGACGACTACAATGTTAGATACCCAGTCCGAGTAATCAACCGCACAGATGACACCAGCTTGATACAGTTTGGTGATTTCACCACGCATGGCTAGCGCGATCTCTGGCTTGATTTTGCGTGCCTTTTGCCTAACTGCTTTAATCTACGGATCTAAGATGATGTTATGTTGGATTAACCTAGGATCTAGTCCAGGCATATCCTCGTATGACCATGCAAAGATGGTAATGTTGTCTTGCAGGACCTATTTTATAGCATCGTGCATTTTTTGGTCTAGTAAAGAGCTGACTTTAAGTGTTTTGGCTTCACCCTTATGCGTAACGATAGAAACCTCACTGAGGGGATCTTCGGTTATGTCTCCAGCCTCCAGGTCTAGCGTACACATCGACTATTCTGGCCATTCTGGGTACGTCTCCGACGCGGCTATGGTTACGTCTTCTAAAGGGGGGTTAACATCTACTAGTGTGGAGTCGAATTGCCTAACTACCTTCCTGTATGGGCCCGTCAAAGTTAGAGGTGCTGAAAATGTTGCGTCCATTTGCCGTCTACCCCTGCAAAACCGCCAAGTGCGTAAATGATTAGGAGAAAGGTGACATGATGTCATCGAACGTGGAAGGCTAACTGAATTTTGAATATTATAAACAAGCTGTAATTAGTGCAACCCGATTACGAGGTGATAAGATGTGGTAGTTTAACGTCATTTTGGACAGTGGCGCGGGCGATATCAGCCACATTAATATCTTGATTTTTGGGTTCCGTTTTAGGAAAGCCCTACTAAAATCGGATATCAAGTCGGTGATCCTCGCATATAAGTAAGTAGTTTTTGATGAGGACAGGCTGTTGGCTGTTGTGAATTCGAATTCGTAACTATTGCTAAGAGAGAGAAGGAAGAGCAGAGGATTAGAGCATGTGATTTTGCGAAGATTTGCAAGTGTTAAATGGTGAAAATTTCTAAAGCTGTTACAATGGCACCAAAAATCAAAAGGAAGAATGCAAAACGGGCCAATATCGATGAGGTGCAAGAAAATCTGGATCGCGTTTCGCAGGCGGTGGTCGATGTTCGTGACCCTACGCCTTTGAACCGGTAGGTCATTCCTTACATGCTTATGTTTGTTTTAATGTCTACTTTTCATGGTATCTTTTGCGTGAATGTGGATTTCAAATTGTGGACCTCGGGTTAATGCGAGGGTTTGATGGGGTTGCGTCTACCGCTGTTGTCAGGGACGAACCTTGCGTTATTGCAAGGGTTTGGGCGATTTCAGCCTGGATAACTAGGTGTAGTTTATAAGTTTTCTGTATTAGTCATGCAAATGTAAATGTAGGCGTTAATGTATGTATTGGGTTTTCTGTACAGCATTACACTAAAGCCTGTTCTGATTGTCTTGGATATTGTTGGAGTTTTGTGTTGTATAAACCCCATCGTCCCCAATGTCCCTCCCCCACAAACGTGGTTTCAAGGGAAGGCCATATGGTTTCGACGGGGTGCACTGGAGTTTCTGTAGTTCCTACTGCGCAACTACAGCGTCATTATGTGGTCTGATTTGTCTGGCGATATCGCCGGTGCCATTTTAGAGCACCTACTGGCGGGTTCTGCGCAAGGGATTCTGGCCTTCTTGACAAACGGGGCCATCGATACGGGTCATCCCGAGGATCGAGAACTTAGCGCCCGAGGCTTAAGGTGCTTAAATTGGATCTGGAAAATGGCTCAGTTTAGTTGTTATCATGCATATAACACGCTGTTCGTGGCTTGCCATGTCTCGACCTATTTCCAGAACCCACAAGGTACGATGTACTATGCAGGCGGGTAAGCAAATTTTATTAACTGTATATTTTTTTTGTTATATGTCTGTCATCGATGTGAAGTAGAAGATAAGCCTATGTGCAAAATGTAAGATAAGCCTATGTTGTATGGTACAAGTTTTTTATTCATGAAAATAGGTTAGTTGGAAATGGAGATGCGTTATCATGGGCCGAAACGGAAATAATGGCATTTACCTCAACTAGCAATGTGCGCGCTGATGTTATAGGGCAGATTGGCTTTGACATGCGTGAGTACCCCACCCGCTATGCTGGGGCTTTTGAGAATTGACAAAAACTTAGGTGGCTGCACGATGACTGGATCTTAGATCCACCCCTTACCGTTGAGGACGTGCAAAGGAACCTTCCGCCATTTCCCTTGCCATTTGGACCTGGTAAGGCTGTTGTATAGTCGATTATTGCGTAGTATAGTTGTAAATTGTGAGCGTTGCATAGTAGGGTATTTGTTTGACTTGTGTTTTACGCTGTTCAGTCAGGGAATCCCGGGAGATTACCCTTACGATTTTCGGCCGCGAGGCGAGCACCGTTCTTTTCCGCTACGGCGACATCAAGGATGCCCAGCGCTGGCTCGGCCAGTCGACGGCCCCAGTCACGGTGACCACCAAGATCTGAGTAGCGGGGCTAATGCATTTGTTTTTAGCTACAACTCCTGATGTCCCCACTAGTGAAATGCTAACCCTGGTCAACTCCTTCAACGAAAAGGCAGAGCGTTTTTGCACACGCGTACATAACGTACGCGTAAGCTTTAACATTGACGCTCAGCTCTTCGCAGACCTATTTGGCGTCCCCTCAGATGGCCTTACCATAAGTGGGAAGGTGAAGAGGAGCCTTAACTTCCAGGAGTGGCTGGAGGAGTGGGTAAGGGTCCCGAAGGATCCTAAAGGGTTTCCTTGCGAAAGATTCTAGATGGGCGTTGCCAAGACACTTTATCCTCTTTTTCGGGCCCGGACCTTCCCCAAAACTCTCTCGCAGGGGAAGTTATTTTCTATAGAACAGACCCATATTATGTGGGAGGTTCTGGAAGAGGGGACCCAGTTCAATTGGGAAAGCTATTTCGCTAAGGGGCTGCTCAACAAGATGATCAAGCTTCGCCAGAAGCTTGAGTCTCGTTTCAACGTGCATTACGCCTTCTTCATAGCTTGCCTTCGGTATTTTGCTGAGTTTCTGGTCGTCCAAAGGAATGGGGCCTGGGTACAGCAAGACCAAGGCTAGCTATCCAAACCTTGGATTACCCATATCCTCAACACTACCCATGGGCAGGATCCACCGGAAGGGATCAGGGAGTCATTGTCTATAATGACCAAGGGGTTGGTGGCATCTCGGCTACGAGGCCCCGACAGTATAGGTGGGATAATGCCTACTTACACTGGCGATGCCTCACAAGGGAAATTTTTGGTGGAGGAAATCGTGGAACCTGCAGCTCGGAGCAAAAGGCTTCATATAACCGAGGCCTCTGCGGAGCCTGGGAGCGGTGCAGGCCGAACTGTGGCTATCAAAGTTCAGCGGAGTAAGCCTCTGCCTGGTAAGGGCGAAGGAACTATATTACACAATGTTTGTTTGGAATGTTTGGAATGATATACTAAGGTGTTGTGATATGACCAGTGAAAATTACAGAGGGGCTGACCCCTGAGACAGGGGCAGTAGTACTAAGTCGTGGGGAAGGGGCCTCAGTTTTAGAAAAAGAGGTCCCAGCTGTCGAGACAAGTACCGCACAGACTCATGTGTGTGGGGAGGCCCCAGCTATTGGAACCAGCGATGCACAGACTCAAGTGCGTGAAGAGGAAAAGGAGGCGGAAGATGTTGGCGAAGTCGCCACTGTCACCGGTAGAGGTAATGTGTGTGTTAGCACATTTGCAAGATTCTGTAAATAGATGAAGTTTCTAACTGGATTATGCTACAGGGGAAGAGGATGTATCCACGTCTGTCATTATGAACAGAGCGTGGAGAAACTTCCCTAACAAATTTACCTTCATGGAAGGCGTTGTCAATGACATGATCGAGCGCTTGGAGCGTGTCGAACCTGGAGCTGGTACGTTATGGTTGTAGTAAGTTTGTGATATTACATAGTGGTAATGTGTCACCAACATTGATGGTTGTTTCTGTTAGGAGCTCACCTCCGATGGGATCCCACGGAGCCCATTGATTTGGACACAGTGGAGCCACCATCCAGTGAAGCAGCCGTGCCACGTCACATTTATGAGGAAATGCATAAATGTGCGTTACGCTCGACACGCTCCTTATGGGAAAGTAGGGGCTTAAATGAAAGTCTATGGAAAAGGCTGCAAAGGTCGGAGTAGAGGGTTGAGTCTCTGACCAAAGAGGTCGGAGACTTAAGATCACGGTGTGACTTCCTACAGGCGCAAGCGACAGGGGATGGAGACTGGCATACCGCTATTGTCGATTACTCCCGTTATTGGACCGCCATCAAAAATAGCGTACAAACCAGTCGAGCGTTGGTAGAGTAGCAGATGTAGATAGAACTCCTAGCTTAGAAAAGCCAGGATTGGAGGGATTATTGTGCATGTGTGCAAGAGTGGGGGTAGAAGGAGAAGGACCACAAGCACTTGTATAAGCAAGAAAGCATCGCTTATCGCAAACTTTATCACGATTTTGCCGTCAAAGCCCAATCCCTGGAAGTCTTCCTGGACATCATCAGAGCATCAGAAGCCTTCAAGAAGTTTGAAGAGTAGGTGACTGTAAGTGCGTCTCCGGAAAGGGAGATGACTCTCCCTAGAGGCCAGAGGATAGTCCCTACGTTCTTCCCTGATCCGCCTCGCTAGACTAGCCTAGAGAAAGGGAAAGTGAAGGCTGGAGCTACCTTGGAAGAGGATGTGTGGCTAGATCTAATGGAGGAAGAGATTATGAAGCGCCTGTGGGTTGGCCTGGACAAGCTTCCCTTTGCTGCAAAAGTAGGACCATCGCAAGTGAGTTTCTGCATGACTAAATCTAAATTCTTTGATTGTTTTGTCAAGGCTTGCCTTGCTAATATGTTTTCTTCTTTTGTATCTAGGTGCCAGAAGAGGATAGAGAAGATGAGCCAGCTGAGGAGTTAGCAGAGGAAGCAACAGAAGCAGAGGAAGAAGCAGAGGAAGAGGAAGAATGCAGCGATGAAGAGCATCCTCCCGTGGAGCCGGTGCCAGAACGAGGACCTCATGAAGAGAAAATTCTTCGTGAAAGAATAATTCCCAGAAATGACGGCCCACTGGAGGACGATCCATTAGGGCTAGATCCGAACCTAAGAGATACTGGCGACAATGGCAGTAGAGGAAATGCTTAATTGTGGTTTACGCATAGTTTTATTGATGGTGAAGTGAAGTATTGTTTTATGAATGACTAAAAAGACGTGTTATAAGACTTGGTGGATGTTTTAAATGTCAATCATTTTGTATTTTTTGGCTTTTATGCTTTTATCTGCACAGCGTGAACGTAATTATTAAGGATTTCGCCTAAGTTATGATGATAGAATGTAATGGCTAGTTTAAGGCCATCGCGGGCCGTCATATGATTCTGCATAAACTAGCGACTAGTTTAAGGCCGTTGCGGGCCGCGACTACATAATCAAGCGTGCATAGTCATAGTATGCAATCCTGTGCAACTAGTTTAAGACAGTTGCGGGCCAACTGCGTAATACAGCAAGCATAAATGATACTGGTACACAATTTTGCGTAATTATGCTAAAGTGATCAGAAAACGTGAATATCATGCGTACGAGAAATATAACAGTGTGAAAATAAATGACAAGCGTAAGAACCGAAAATGAAAGTAACGTGAAAATGCATGAAATAAAACTGCTAAGTATGAATCATGATAACTCGCTAAGACATGATAACGTACGCAAAGACCAGTGTTCAACCATTAATACACAATTGTCTCTTGATGGCCTTTACGTTGAGCGTTACGTAAGGGCAAGGAGACTTATGGTTTGACTCCTCTACGCTGCCATCTGGAAATGGCAGGTCGGCCCAAGCTAAACTGTCATCATTGCTGTCAGTTTGTTGAGGAATTTGGAGATGGGTCTGGTCATCAGTCATTTCTATCTCCGAACCCCGTTCTTCTTCAATGTTATTGACGGTCGTGGGGGTGATTTCGTCACCGCGTATAACAACCTCCCCTCCAACATAGGGCAGGTGTATCTCTTGGTGTATCGGTGATGAAACCATCCTTAGCTGGGCTAACCATGACCTCCCCAAGATCAGGTTGAACCCTGGCATCTCCTCGACGACTAAGAAAGTGGCGTCTGTCGGGAATTGATCCCCCGTCACAAACTCAATACGCACCGTCCCCTTAACTTGAACCCGTGCCCCGTTGAATGATTTTACGCAAGCCGTCGTCATGGGTATGATCTGGTCGACCATACCCAACCTATCCATGATGGAATAGGGAATGACGTTGGTATCTGCGCCATCGTCTACGTGCACTCTCCGGATCTGGTATTGACTGACCCGGATGGTGATGAACATAGGTTCAGTTGTGACCTAACCTTTCTCAGGATCATCTTTGATAGACTCATCATGGAAGGTCAGTGAGGTAGGCGTAGGTTGCTCAGCTTCGGAAGGAAACATGACAGCATGTATCGCTTCCTCCTCCACTGGCAAGCTTTCATCCACTGATATGGATGTCAGCATGTGAACCATAGCCTCACGGTGCTCTTGAGACATCATAAGCAGGTCATAAAGGCTCAGGGTTGTGTTTTTTAGCTTGAGAGCCTGTTTAACTTGGGTAAATGCATCGAGGAGGTCCTTCTCTTGGCTAGGTTGTTTATCTCCCTTGTCCTCTTCCATTCGGCCCAAGAGACAGATCTCCCGAGGTAGAGTGGTGTCAGTTGGGGGGTTATTCTTTTTCTTGCCAAGAGAAGGTGGTTGCATTTCTGCCCCTTTATCCTGCCCCTGAGGTACAGGCGAAGGCACAGAGGCCAGGGGCCTAGGCTTAGGGAAGCCGAGTGTAAAATGGTCTTTCATTGCGTTAATTGATGTGTCCTCTCCCTTTCACTTGGGAGGTGATGGTTGACGCTTTTGGTTGGAGGTCTGCCCCTGCGTGAGAGGAGCAGCCTGTGGTTTTGGCGCCTTGATAATGAAGGGCACCTTAGGCGTGGGCGTGGATGAGGCTGCGGCTTGACTGTCACTGCGTGACTGAGGGTGTATCCAAGAAGGTGCCCGTATAATGAAGGGCAGCCTCAAGACCCCACTGGCTACCTATGAAATGGTTGGCCCCCTTTGTGAGCTGGCAGGCACACGCAAAATAAAAGGCTATTTTCGCGGTTCCCTCCTCTCACTGTCCGTACTCACCACAGTGTTTGTATAAGGATCGTCGTTTGCGTTCAACGGGTCCTTATATACGTGCAATGTTTGGTTTTCTGGACGCGTCGAGTTGCTGCTGTCTAACTTGAGTGAACCATCATCCAGCATACATTGAATGTTGTCTTTCAACGCCCCGCAGTAATCCGTATCGTGACCACACAACTGGTGGTAGTCACAGAAACGGTCTAGCCTGAAAGATCTCGGAACTGGTGGTTCGTTAGGTAAGGCTAAAGAAGGGTTCTTCAGCAGTTCACAATGACGTATGTGACGCTTCAGAGCTTCCTTGGACACCTTCTTAGGTTGAATGCACCCTACCCCTAACAGTTGTTTCAGCAGTTCGAAATGCTTTATAGTTAATGCCGTGTACTTTGAGCGATCCTTACGCTCAAAGTTTGGCTTAGGCTGGGAGGGCCCTTCAGGGGCAGTTGTGTCTTGGCTGGTGCTGGCACCAGCTATGGTTTCAGGAGGCACCATGGGTGCCTTCTTGTTCTCAGTCTTTGTACCTTCAGTCATCGCAGCTACTGTCGTTGTCGCTGCTTTACCTTTGTCTTTACTCTTGTTGTGTGCATTCCTATAGGCGACATACGCTGGGTCCTTGCTGGTCTCTGCAGCATCTTGGATGCTTCTAGTTTAAGCGAAGGCCTGGTGTAGAGAGTTGGGAGAAAGATAATACAACTTTGACTTAATAAAGTCATTGACTGCTCCCTTGAATATAGCCAATAGATGTGAGTCCGCGATCGGCTCGCGGATCTCATTCAAGGTAGCATTCCAGCGCTGTATGAACTTTTGGACGGGCTCGAGCGGGTCTTGTTTCACCCCCATGAGCTGATCCAATGTGACTTCCAGTTTCAATTTGTATTTGAAGCGGGTCACAAATTGGGTCAGCAGCTCTTCCAAGGTTGAGATGGAAGAGCGTGGGAGGGCTCGGTACCAATCCAAAGCTTTCCCTGTTAGAGACATTGCAAAGACTCGGATGATGGTGTGTGGCCACTGTTGCAACAACAAGGACTCAGACCTAAACGTGACCAAGTGAGTTTTGGGATCTCCCTCCCCATTGTACTTGGTAAAATAAGGTAGGGACATCCCTGGCGGCAACGACAGCATAGGGACCGCTGGACTAATCGAATCATCCTGGTAAAAGTCCATGATCTGAATGGTATCAGAACCAACGGCTTTGAGGCGTTGAACATCCTTGGTGAGAGTCTGTATAAGCTGGAAGGCCTGGTCCAAACCTATTGATGGAGGTGTCTGTGTAGAAGGCATAGGAGGCTGGACTAGGAGGGCGGCGCTAGGAAATGGAAACAACGGGAGAGGTTAGCTAGCTGCTTGTGGGGCGGGGATCCCTACAGGCGGAGGGGCCTATGAAGACCACCATCCACTGGTTTGCCAAGAGGGGTTAGCCACCACCTGCTATGTAAGATAAGGATAGATATACTATGGGACCACCTGTGGAACTTGCATTGCGGGTGCAACGGAGGGTTGCACACCATACAGCGCAGACTGGTTGTGTTGNCGCAAGTTAGTGGGCCAACCCTACAGCGCAACACAACCAGTCTGCGTTGTATGGTGTGCAACCCTCCGTNTAGGGTTGGCCCACTAACTTGCGGCAGGCTGTTGGATGTATGTTTGTGGTTGAACAGCTATAGTGATCTGTTGATTTGGAGGGGGTGGGGGCGGTAAAATCTACGCTAGGCGAGTTGTTGATATGATGTGAGGTTGTATCTAAGGGATGAAATGGGGCACGGTGGTCGCCGGGACCACCGCTGGAATGCTGAGAACTCGTGATGATGCGACTACCCCCATATTATTGTGGGGCACTTGCACTTGCAGCCCAGATGACTGCACAGTGGCTTGTGGAATGATGGGGACATGCATCTGCGTGGTTATGGCTGAGTGAAGAGGAGCGGCCTCTCCATTGAAAGGAAACAGGGGATTTACGTACCTGTGGGGGCTCAGAGTATGGAACGAATGTTCCGACTGGGCTGCCAATTCGTCCTCTTCCTCCTCCCCATTCTGGGATTCCACCATAGCCTGTGTAGCCTGGCTCTTGGCCATGACCAACTGTGTGATAAGTTCATGTTGATGTTTGGTCAAGGGAATAATGTCGTAAGCTGTTGGCTTGAAATCATGGCCCCCTCGGTGGACCACCTCAAAGTTTCATTTTGCTTCGACCTCGGCTCGGCTAAGAGCCAGCTTTTCCTGGATCTTAACACATATAAAGTTGTATTCTTCAGGGGTTCGTGAAGACGGGCTCTTTTCCTTGAAGTCTCAATGATCGGCGCAATGGCCCCTGAGATCCTGTTGCACCAGGAGCTGGTCTGGTGACCGCGATAGGGTTCATAGATGTGGCACCCAAATCGGCAGGGACCATGGCGGTTGTGGTCATGTACAAGGAATCCATTGAACAATGAGATTAATGATAACTAGTAATCAGATCTAAGAAATGGCTGGCAACAAAAGCATGAATAGGCTTTCTACCCTGTAGGATTCCAAAGAAATCGTCCTTGCGAACGATCTACACCACACGATTTGCTGTACACTGCCCTAGAGGTATTACGTCCACGGTTTAGGGTATGGATCGCTAACAGGGCTACCCGAAATATTCGGATCGGAGGTTCAGGCCCTCCTTCTAGCGCTAGAAAACTGTAACAACGGAAAACTTTGGCAGCTAGAAAATACCAAACAAAATCCCGCGTACACAGTTTTAACCACGGATCCGTGCGAGGGCTATGCTGGAAAAAATGAATCCACAGCGTCCTAAACGGTCTTGTCAATCAAACAGGGACTTACTAGTCAGTAAATTGATGGAGATAATGAATATCTCGTGGAACGATCTGATTCGAGGAATCGCAAAATGAGGGGAAAAACAACGTAGATTAATTGTAACGATGATAACGCTAAACACGATAAGAGGAGGCTAATACAAGAGAGACGCGTAGTCTCAAGATTTACGGTTTGACTTGAAAGATGTATATTTTGTATATCACGTTACACTGGGGAGACCTCGATTACTTGATGTAAAGCAAGCACAAAACAACAAGAAAACTGTCCAAATGGAAGTCCGATCTACCTCGTGGGCTAAAGCTAAGATGCAAGGAAGGTCAAGCTTTGATGTCTATCGATCAACTGTTTCTAACCAATAGAGCCTGCGAACCGTGCAAGGTGATCCCATGATCTTGGATCTGCTTCTTTCGCCTTAGGTAGTTTCTGTTTAGGACCGTCAATGGTCGCTGATGGAGAAAGCTGTGTCTTCCCCAACAGAACGATTACTCTTGCTACCGATGCTCAAAGCGAACTGTGCTCTGTTTCTGCCGGAAGGTGATGCTGTCGACAATTGCCAAAGTGCTACCCTCTCTGTCTCTGCTCAAAGTGATAAATGCTCTTGTGCTCAGAAAAATGTCCTTTGCCTCCTTGATTTTTCCAGCCCTTGTATCTTTGTCAACTGGGGTATTTATAGGCTGCGACATCCTGTGGAAAAGGCACAACCCTGATGACGTGTGTCCTGAATGTTTCGGGTATTGTTGGCCTGACCATTTTTGTGTCAAACTTCATGACTACGCACAATATGCTTATTTGCGTATTGTGCGTGTAAAGAACAGATGCGCGTCGGGCATGTTTCAACTGTCTTTGGGTTATATTACGCTCATTCATGCTGCGTTGCGTGCACGAGCGTAACATAACATGGAAACAATGGATTCAAGTTGTTTTATGCTCGCTTACGCAGCCACGCATAATGAAGCGTAAACGATGTCTAGCTTGGCAACGCAATACGCTATGATATGCTACGTTGCGTGATGAGCGTATGATGAGCAATCACACTTTCTTAGAATTTTCCTTTAACTGTTTTGAAGCTCATTACGCTGCCGTGCGTAACAGAGTGTAAACCTGGCATTGAACAAAAGACTTAGAAAAATATACGAGAAGTCGCATATTACGCTGCTCAAGCCTCTCCCCATGCCAAAGTAACTAGACTTCTGATGCCGAACTATGTTTAAACAGAATCACGCTAAGCGCCATTATGCTACGTCGTGTGGTATAGCGTAAATAGAGAAAACATAGTAAGATTAGGAATCTGCACAGGAAATTGAAGACTTGATGCTATGCACCTCTTGGTGTTGCTCTGTCTTATTCTCCCTTCTGGAATTCTGACAAGCGCCCTTGCCTGAATTGCGGATCTTTTCCTGAGGCTGACTCACAATTTTCATGGTGTTTCATGCCCTCCTTGAGAACACCCTCCTTGAGAGCAATCTCACTGAGGATGCCCTCATTGGGAGCGTTCTCCCTAGAGTGCCCTCATTGAGAGTGCCCTCATTAGGAGCAGTCTTCCTAAGAGTGCCCTCCTTGAGAGCAATCTCATTGAGTATGCCCTTGTAACGACAGAAAATGTCGGCAGCTGGAAATACCGACCGAGATTCCGTGTACACAGCTTTAACCACGGATCCACGCGAGGGCTAAGCTGGAAAAACGAATCCACGGTGCCCTGAACGGTCTTGTCGATCAGACAGGGACTTACGGGTCAGTAAAAGCGATGATGATTATGGATTTTTGCGTGCCGTGATCTGGTGCGAGAGATCGTAAAACGGGAAGACAACGACGTAGATGGATCGCTTCGAAGATAACGCCAAAACACCGAAAAGATGCTAATCGGGAGGGAAAAGAAAACGTGTACGTCGCAAAGATCAAAGATCTATGTTTCAATGCTGGATCGGATGTATGTTTGTGTGTATATTACGTTACATTGGGAGAAAACCCCCAACAACTGGATACAAAATGAGCACAAAACAACAAGAAAACTGTCTGGACAGAAGTCTGATCTACCTTGTAGGCCCAAAGCTTAGGTGCAGGAATGGTCAAGCTCTGAAGTCTGTCGATCTTTTGAACGATAGAACCTGCTAACTGGGCGAGACGACTC